>JAJEJO010005612.1:21436-49149 GCA_020662805.1 Glaucomys volans
CTCTCTCTCTCTCTCTCCTCTCTCTCTCTCCTCTCTCTTCTCTCCTCCCTCTCTCTCTCTCTCTCTCTCTCTCTCTCGGCTAGGACTAATGGCCAGAAAGCTATGATCACATTCCCCTTTTCCACCCTAGCCTCTCTTGACTGCCGTGGGGTCTGCACTTCTAGGAAATGTAGAGGGAAAACAACTTCAAGGGGACAACCCACTTCTCATGGGCTCCTAGCGTGTGAGTTATGGGACACGTTGGTTTTTGATGAGTGAAGTGATTGATCCCTTCCAAGGCACAGGCGGTAGGTCCTCAGCTTTCGACTCATGCTCTGGAAAGGCAGCAGTGGTGATCCTCACTTCAGGGCCTCAAGCACAGATATTGAGAGGGGTTTCAGGGTCCACCAGCACACGAAGGTAGCTGTGCACCACCCCCTGTGCACACAGCAGGTGTGGAATAACAGGCAGCCAGGGCTGGTGGAGAAGGTGGCCTCCCATTCCCACTCTGCCTCCTGCAGGCTGCATCTTGTCACTGGCCCAGGAGCATGCACACAGCCTCTTAACATGTACAGCACCTCACCCAGAGTCACGGACATGAGTCCTTCAGCACTTAGACTTGTAGCACATACTCTGAGCTACAAAACATCACATGAACTGAGTACAGCTTTGTATTTTCAAGGCAGAAGAGGAGCAGGAACAGTATGGAAAATATGCATTTCTGAGACCTGACTTTGGAGAAAAGAAAACCCTGATTTAAATGCTGCTGCTCCTACCTGGTCAGCCTGAGACTCTAGGGTGGCCACAGTGGATGGCACCCTCTGCCACGCAGCAGGTGCCAGCTCAGGAAGGACAGCGTTGCCATCACAAACAGGATCCCAAGTGCCACACATTGCTCGCCCGCCAGCACCTCTGTCTGTGCCAGCCTGGAGCAGCACCCTGGGCATCCACCACTGGGTGCCTCATGAACCCAGGACCTTCCCAAACACCCCTGCCCCACAGATCCTCCACTCCCACTGCCCCAGGCTCTGCCAGATCTAAGCTCCCTGGACTGTGGCAGAGAACCAGATTGACATGGTCTTTCCCTGCCTAGCGGATGATACTGAAAAACAGCTATCACCCTGTCCATCTTGCCCAGTTTCATGGCTATTCTGGTATAAAGGCCAGCTGGGCGTTGTTGTCATGGCCCCAGGTGGAAGGTAATCAAAGGTTACCATGAAAACTGAAAAAAACAGAAACAAAGTTACCTTCCAGCTTGATCTGAGTGCCACCATGATGGCAAACTCGTACAGGCAAGCATGGTAGCAGACACGATCCTGAAAGGCAGGGTGTGCTTTATATGCCAGGCGCTAAGAGATCTCCTTTCCACATCTCCAAACTCACTTTCCATGCACCAATAATTAGGGAAGACACAAAGTGCTTCCTACACATGCACATCAAGTTCCAAGGCAACCCTGCACTCTGCTTCGGAAGGTCGGCCTGCAAGGCCACCACCCTCACGCTTCTACATGCACGCTGAGGCCCCTCCCCACTTTCCTACTTTGATCGAAGATGCAACAGCACACAAACCTGCTATGGGTACGTAGCCAACGCCCTGCTGGTACACAGTTGGCATCAGAACAACAGGCTGGGGTGGCATCATCATGGCGGCTGGCAGTGTCTGAAACACACCGAAGACAATCATGGGTTAGGGAAGAAGGACTACACCACACGTCAAAACTTTACTTCCAGTCTCACCAGAGCCCACACACAAGACCCAAGAGAGTGAGCCCCAGCATGGGTGCTATGGCCTCAGCCATTGCTCACTCACACCAACACACCACCTTCCCTAGGCTGGGAGGACATGCAGCACTAGGTGACTGGGTACAATGGACAGCACAGGCCTAAGAAGGCACGTCCATGTACTTGAAGGTCTGTTTGTGAGAGCTCGTGTCTACACCAGCGCTTCTCTCAACAGTGCCAGAGTTCAGTTCAAAACAAAGCATGTGCTGGCATAGTGGCACGTACTCATAACCCCAGCACTGGGAGGCTGAGGCAGGAACATCACAAGTTCAAAGCCAGCCTCAGCAACTTAGTGAGGCCCTGAACAACTCCATCAAGATCCTGTCTCTAAAATATAAAAAGGGCTTGGGGATATGGCTCAGTGGTTAAGTGCTCCTGGTTTCAATGCCTGGTACCAAAAAATAAAAAACAAATAAATAAAAAATCCACCAAAACAAAAGTAAAACAAAGCCTGTGAATGGGCTAAGCAAACAATGACCGTGTGTTCTACGTGAAGGCCTGTTAAAGACGCGGGACAGACAGGTGACCACAGACCATGCTGGGGTCCAGGACTTTCTCTGAACATCTAGCAGTAAAGGCAGTGGACCAGAAGGTGTCACTGCTGTGCCACATCATCATACATGTGGGCTGGTCACACTCCTTTCCACTCTCATAGCTTAGAACTTTCCCAGTAAAAGTTTAAAATAACAATTAAAAAACAAAAAGCCCTGCATGACACAAAAGAGATGAGGGAGCCCAAGAGCCCAGACCTGAGCCCAAGGGTTCAGGAGCCACAGCTGCCCTGAGCATGGGAGTGGACAGCAACCAGGAGGCCGAACATGCTGGGCCTACTGTTCCAAAGCCGGGCCTGCTCTAGTCTTGAGAGCAGAGACACCCACGTTACCCCCAGATGCCTCACCACTTGGCGGCCTGTCACCGCCTCCTGGGGAAGGACCCGCAGGCCCCAGAACCTGAGGCCGTGCACCAGGCCTGGGCTGGCTGCGTCACTTCACTTGCACAGCTAGACCCCAAGGCACCAGGGCCTACAGGGATGGTGGAGGTTCCCCCAAGCAGGCTGCTCCCTCTGTAGACTGACCAGTGGGCATGCTCACCGTGTAGGACATGACCAGGTTGATCATGCCTTCTTTGTCGTCTCCCTGCCTCCCGCTCAGGCTGTACCACTCATCTTCCACCTGGCCCTGCTTCAGGGACTCAGGGATTGTGATGTGGGTCCAGGCAATGCGGTCGTCCATGGAGAAGGCTCGCTGAGGACAAGAGGAGACCCCACCAAGGCCCATTGTTGATCCATGTCACAGAAACCAGAGCTCTCCCTGCTGCTGCATGACCCTGGACCAGCTGGCATCTGCATGTCACCAGTAACTCAAAATCCCTCTCAGCCTTCCTGAAGGAGCATCCTGACCAGTTGGATCTCAGACCCTCCACGACTGTCTGAGAGGCCCAGAGGCCAGCTCTCTGTACCTCCTGCCTAGTCACCATGACAGGATGGAGCAGGCTCTCAGCAGATAAGGGAGACTCCCCAGGGCTGCTGGCTCTCCCCTGCTATGCCCAGGTGCCTATTGCTCCTCCCCAGCTCCCAGTGGGCCAATCCTTGCTCCACCGGGTGCCATCTCTGCACCCAAGCATGCAAGCACAGACCAGAGGAGAGGGCCGAGCTGCCACTCACAGCCCCATTCTGCTCCCATGTGCTCCCCTGTGGGCCAAAGAAAGCAACAGACAGAAAGGGATAGAGGAGGAAAGACTGGAGACGGGGGGAAAGGGGAGGCTGCACCCCAGCTCCTCCTGGGCCCTCACCCTGCAGCCCCAGCCTTTGAGGCACATGTGGCCTGAGCCAAACCTCAAAGGAGCCTCCTCCAGCCACTTGGCCTTCCCAACTGGCCCTCAAAAATGCTGCATACCTGGCTACTGACCTGGCCAGGGGACACTCAAGGGCTACTGCTGGTGGGCTCCGTGCCTTGCATCAGTGAGAACACTATTACTAACAGACAGCAACAGAATCTAATTGGCTTGAAACTCAACCTACTCATGAACAGATATCCACAAAGTGGCGAGTGTTTGTGTCAGTGGTGAAGTTTCCAAATGGATGCTGTCAAAGGAGCTAGAAGCCAAGAGAGCTGAGGCCTGTGGCACAGCACAGCACGTCAGGTACATAGGAAACCCCACGCCAGGGGAGCGACCTGAGGGGACAGTGGTGCGCTGCTCACCTCATCAAAGATCTCAAGGTAGAGGGAGTCCACGCCCGGGGGCACTGTGCACTGGATGACCTTGTTCCAGCGAGGGTTCTTGGCGCCATTGTGGGCTGTGGGTGTCTCGTACACTGCGTAGCCCAGGCGCAGGCGGCAGTAGGGGTCCATGCGTGTCATACCGTAATTCTTCGCCAACTTTGCCTGAAATGAGTCGAGTTTAGCAACATGAGTGCCCACCACCCACTGCCACAAGAGAAGGGAAGGGCTATGCAACTGTCCACCTGTCGACTCCCCACTGAGGCATTTTGCTGGCATGAACTTCAGCCGCCAGAGCTCACCTGAGCTTGGCAGGGACTTGTTTCCAGGGTGCCAGGAGCAGGATCTACTGATGAGCATGTCCACTCCTGTAACAAAGTACCTAAGGCCATGCACAACCTAGGATGGCCGCCCCCCAGGTTCATCTCCAACATCCTCCTCAAAAGGCGCCAAGTGGGGGTGAAAGGGAGGACGCCCTGAAAGGACTGAGCCACCCCAGAACCTGGTGACACCTGGTGCAAAGGTTTTAGGACACCATGACCAGGGCTGCCTGGGACTCCTGCCTCCTCCCTTCAGGAGCAGGGTGTCGGCAGCAACTTGAACCCCGTTCCACTACAGCACAGGCGCCCAGGGGTAAGGAGTGGTCTCTCCTGTGTCACAGGCCACCAGGCCCCGACTGCAGGCCAGATGGACTGCTCGGCTGGACTGTGTGTGTTACAGGGGCAACGACGGCAATAACTATGAATGAGACGAGAAACTGGCAGGTCGTATGCAGCAAACAGCAACTCGAAGTGCATCAAGGTTGAAGTGTAAGACGCAGGGCTATAAAACCTCCACCAGAAAGCAGAGAAAACCATAGCACTGCATTAGGCAAAAATCCCTTAGATACAACCAGCAAAAGAGCAGAAAAAAACTTAAAAACAGGACTTCATCAGAATTATGAATACTCACTCTTAGAAAGAAACTTAAGAAAATGAGGGGACCAGCCAAGACAAGGAGAAAATACTTGCAAATATCACCTGTGTGATAAAGCACTTGTATCCAGAACACAGAAACTCTTGAGTCTCAACAAGACACAAAACTCAATTAAAAAAACGAGCAAAAGATCTGAAGAGATACTGACAGGAGGCACAACAAAGAATAGTCAACATCATAGCCACCAGAGGGATGCAAAGTGAAACTCCAGCCACAGAGACCACTACACCCTATCAGAAGGGCTACCACGGAACAGAAGATGAGAGAGCATCAGACCACGCCCACGCTAACAGGAGGTGGGGCTGCTGGAGTTCTGTGTGTCGTGGGCAGCAGAGCAAGGTGGCACCCTGGAGGGAACCTGCCACGTGAACTCTCCACCCCCGCCCCCAAAAATGGAAGTGCAGACTGGTTCACACAGAATGCCACTTGCAAATGTTCAGGGAAGCTTCAGCCCTGCTGCCAAGAACTGCAATCAACCCTGTGTTCTTCAAGTGGGTGGATGAACAATGGTGGTGTGGCCACACAGGGTGGGCAGACTACACACTTGGGCAAACACAACCAGACACTGCCACTCCAGAGGCACCAGCTCCGACCCCAGGTCAGGGTGGTTGTGGGGTGCTGACTGCGAGAGGGATGGAGGGAAGGTTTCCAGGTGTTGGAGAAGTTTTCAGTCTTGCTTACATTCATCAAAAATTCACTCAAGTGTACAAAGAAAAATGAATGCATTCTACATGCTAAGTGAAATAAGCCAATCCCCAAAAGCCAAAGGCTGAATGTTTTCTCTGATAAGCAAATGCTAATACATAGTAGGGGGCAGATAGTGAAGAATGAAGGAACTTTGGATGGTGCAGAGGGGAGAGAAGGGAGGAGTGGGGCGGAGGGGATGGGAAGGAGGTGGAATGAGACAAACATTATCACCCCGTATACATGTATGATCACACTACTGGTATGACTCAGCACCATGTGCAGGCAGAGGAAGGAGAAGTTATGCTCCATTTGTGTACAGGTGTGAAAATGCATTCTACTGTCATGTGTAACCAATTAGAACAAATAAAAAATGTTTTTTTTAAAATGAAGGCAAGACTGGGGATATAGCTCAGTTAGTAGAGTGCTTGCCTTGCAAGCACAAGGCCCTGGGTTCAATCCCAGCACCACCAAAAAAAAAAAAAAAAAAAAAAAAAAAGAATGCATTCTAACACGTCAATATTCTCAACAGAGGCTGACTTTTGAAAAACACTGCAATGGCAGCAAAACCTGCCACCTGCCCACCCTTTCAGGCCACCTCACTTCTTTCTTTCCCCTCTGAAACACCAAAACAGCCTTTCCACGCTGCCCACAGACCCTCCTGGCTCGCCCGGTGCACGCTCGTGCCAACACCAATATAGGCACCCTGAGCCCAGCTTGCCTCCGTCAGGACAGACCTGCCCTCCCCAGGTTCCTGGAATGGGCAACCAGCCCCAGCTGGAGTTCCAGCCACATCCCCTCCTCTGAGCATGGGCCTCTCCCCTCAAGTTCCTGGAAGCAAGATCTGGGTCCCAGGCTCCACATATCCATTCACCTCTAAATTGTCCTCAAGTGAACTGTGACTCTCCTTCCTTCACCATTTTGGTCAACCCACTCTACTCTCCGAGGGCCAGTAAGGGACCTCTGGAGCCATCCAGGCCCTCCTTCCCTCACACCTCACATGCATTCTACCAAGCTTGGCTGAGTGTCCCTTCCCAGTGTGCAAGAGAAGACCAGTACAGGAAGTAAGCCCACCCTGCCCATGCTCCAGTGGCTAGGTGGGGATAGGAGGTGGGTGCAGGGGCTTGCAGTCCAAGCTGGGGGGCAGGGCACAGGGGGCGAGAGATGGAGAGAAATCTTTTGGCCTCTGCTTCTAGAAGGATGACAGGACTGGGGAGTTGGGAGGGTCATACCTACAGGACTGGGAAGAAGGCAGGGTTGGACATAAGTTCCACTGGGGTTATGCTGTGTCTAAAATGACCAATGGATACCAGGGAGGCCAGGACCCTGGTCTGTACCAAGGAATTCAGCTTTGGTCAGGATCTGCACATAGATGCTCACACGCATGGGTTATTGGAGATGCTTGCCCTTGTGAGTGGTTGGGAGGAGGAAAGCTAGAGACATGACCCCTGGGGGGGTCCCAGGAGATGACCATGAGAATCCAGAAGGGCACCACTGAGCAGCCTTCCAGAAGCTAAGGGAAGGAGGTCTACCAACAGGGAATAGGAGGACTGGGATTGTAGCTCAATGGTAGAGTGCTGGCCTAGCATGGGTGAGGCACTGGGTTTGACCCTTATTACCATGTACATACATACATAAATTAAAGGCTAAATTCACTGAAAAAAAAAAGAAAGGAGAGGAGAGGAGGATACCAGTAGGACCAGGAGTGCTTCTCAGCAGTGCCCCTAATGACAACAGGCCTAGGCAAGCTGGTGCCTGGGGTGCAGACAGCCTGCTGCAGGGGGGCTCCAGGACTCTGGAGAGAGGAGGAGGGCCAGAGGCAGTTGGCACCTGAGGCTCAGCCAGCCCTGGTAATTGCACTGTGAGGCAGGGCAGCTGCAGTTACCCTGCCCTACCAGGCAGTAGAGCTCAGGAGGCACCAGCTATAGGTGGGCCAGGAGCTCCTCAAGGCAGTGGGAAACAGCACGTTATTTTAGAAACACATACCTAAGCACATCTGAGCCAAGTCGTGAGGAAAGGAGGCTGGCTGTGAACACCCCAACTGCAAACTGTGCCTGAGCGCCCAGGGCAGTCAAGTACCCTGCGGGGCTACATGTTATCTGAGGGCCTTCCTACAGTCCTGCCTCTCCATTCTCTGCCTGTGTCCATGGCTCTGTAAGACATTCTGGGTGGTCACAAATAGCTTTATTCCAACGGTGCACTTCAGCTTTCACATGGAAGTCCCGTGAGCACCCCAGACACACCCTGTCTGTCAGCATGGAGCTGTAGGGCTGAGCAGAAGCCACTGACTGCAGGGCAGCACTGCAGGGCCCAGTAAGGGAGCTGCCCACGTGCACATGCTGGTGGAGCCACGGGCTATGCCAGCTCCCCCGCTGCTGTGAGGATCAGGCTCTCCTCATGAAGGAGTAGTGTCAGCGTGGTGGTCAGACACCTACCAACATTCAGCATAATTATTTTAATTAATTTAGGCAGAACCCCGGGAAATCATCAATAATTTTCATGTGTTTTCTTCCACCCTGGATAGGTATTTCAGGAAAAACTGGAACCAGAAAAATTCTATTTGTCCACATGGGAAACAAGGTATAAACGTCAAAATCTACATGCCCGCCCCTAATCATGACATGCCTCTCCTCCTCCCCTGCCCATGCCAGCTCTGCAGTAGAGAGACCTGGTGCCTACCTGCACCACAGTTATGCTGAGGCGGCCCACAGTGCCGACTGCCCCTCCGTACTGCAGCTGCTGGGCTGCCTGGGCGTCCAGTTGGATCTGCTGCTGCTGCTGCGTGGGTGTGATGCGGAGGAAGTCCTGTGGGAGCTCACCGATGTATACCTTTGGGCAAGGAGAGAAGACAGAATGCATGTCACAGGCCTGTCAGTCAGATTAGGGCACCAAGCAACCCCACACCACTCTCCCTACATGCTGGGACCAGTGTCCAGCCTCCCTCGCCTGTGTCCTGATCAAGCCCCAGACTCTGCTCAGCCTCAGTTTCTCCTTCTACAAATGAGAGCCAGGGAACCCAGGTTTCTAGCCTAACCCTTGCCAAGGGTTCCTGGCTCAGGAGTTCTCAAAGGCATATCAAACCTAAGGTAAGCTTAGAACACGTTTCAGCCACTAAAACCAGGTTCTCATTCTCAAAAACGGTTTACTAAGTGGTTTCTTGGAGTCTCCCCACACTCCATGCCTGTGCCCATGATTCACTTTTCCTTGTACCATAACTAAAAGCCTGTGCACTGCACGTCACTGGGTCAAACAAATGAGATGAAACTGGAACCTTGGATCTAAAGGTATTTGGAAAACCCTCTGTCTGATAAACGTCAAGCATTTCCACTTGAAACATCTCAAATTCAAGAGCGGCCTGGAGGACAACAAGCAGCACACAGATTCAGAAGGCCTCACTGCTGTTTTGGCCTCTCACCTAACCCTGTTGACCCACTTGCCCAGCCTTGAGGACAGGCGGGAGAGGGAAGGCCCAGGCTGGAGGACAGGAAGATACACACTCCAGAGAAGGAATTTTCCAAGACCTAAAGGGCTCCAAGAAAGTTTCCAAGAAAAACAGAAGAGACCAAAGCAAAAGTCAGAACAGACATGCTTCTAGAGGTGGCCTTGGCTAAGGCTCACGCCCAAGGCAGGAAGAGGTCAGGATCAACCAGGAAGTGAGGACTGAGAAGTATGTCTGGAGCCAGGGCACCAGTGGCTTCACAGCAAAGCAGCACTGGAATTGGTCCGCCTGCCTGGGGTCCATAGTGAGAGGGCCCAGGAACAAAAGGTTGGCCAAGGGAGCTCTGGAGTAAGCACACGCCACCTGGGCAGCACATGCTCCTAGCTGCAGGAAGGTGGGCCATCTGAAGTAGGACACTGCTCTTCCTGTGCATAGCTGGGGCATGATCTGGGCAAGAAGTGCCCACAATCAAGGGTCAGCTGAGGAAGCCTGCCAGCTCCCCAAAATTCCTGCAGGAGGAAGGGCAAGCAGGCCTGGCTGCTGGAGGAGAAGCTCGAGCCCCAGTGGGTCCAGCAACCTGCCAGCATCAGTGTTGCCTGTGGTGGTCCTACTGGCCAGGATGCATGCTCAATGGAAGCCCAAGTGTCACAGAAGCAAGCCCAGGCAAGTGTGTTCACTGAAAACTGCTACAAGGAGCACTTGGGGGCCCAAGTGCCACAACACCCTGTCGGTCTCCACTGTGCAAACCAGACATCCATGCCTGCTTGTTGTGGGTTTCCACTGACATACGACAGGCAGGCTTCCAGAAGGTTCTACAGGTGGCTGAACTCCCGACGTGCCCAGGAAGCACCTCTCCCTCTCCCCAGTGGCTCTGGTCATGGAAGGTCTGAATCCCTGTCTCTGGGTTTCCAAAGAACACAGACCAGTCAGATGTCCACAACACTGGGAGGGTGAAGCCGTCTCCATCAGGAGTGTCTGAGCAACCCCGCCCACTGGAGGAGCAGCCCTGCTGAGGACAGCACACCCCTCACACCTCAAAGGCTCTAGCAGAGGCTGGGGCTCCTGCTGGAAAGAGACTGCCACCGGTGAGGCCTCAGTTGCCAGGTGACAGCTGCAACTCCCCAAGTGTACAGCAGCCTCTCCTGGGACACTCTCAAGGTGTGTCCAATGGGTTACAGCAAATCTGGGCAGAGCCTTGCTAAAGGCCCATGCCAGGAGATGCCAAGAGTCTGCTCCTGCTGGCACATGGGAAACGCTGATACCTCCCGCAGGGGCTCAGTGCTCACAGTCTCCCAGGCCTTGCGGTCTTCACACAGACTATATCTCCAGGCTCCATCACCAGCACTGTCTACTCACCGTGACTAGAGTAATTTGCAGAAACAGACTCACATTAGCCAGGCACAGTGGTGCATGTCTACAACCCCAACAACCTGGGAGGCTAAGGCAGGAGGATTATAAGCTTGAGCCCAACCTGGGCAGCTGTGTGAGACCCTACCTCAAAATAAAATATATAATGGGCTGAGAATTGGGAATGTAGCTCAGTGGTAGAGCACCCCATGGTTCAATCCCCAGTACAGGAAGGAAAGAAGGAAGGGAGAGAAGGGGAGAAAGGAAGAGATGAAATGAGAAGAAAAAACACAACAGTCAAGTTCTTGAAGTCAACACACACAGGCTAAACTCCCACCTATTCATCTGAGAAACTGCCCACCACGTGCCATATGCTACAGCTCCAGGTCTGCAGCAGACAACACCTGCACCTCCTGGGGACACGTCCAGTGCAGGGAGACAGGTCAGCAGGTGCCCCAGCACTGGCAGGATGTGTGGATGGTCCTGGAAGCTGCTGGTGACATGGGGGCCAGAAGAAGTTGCTCAGAGGGAGGCATGCCACTCTCCTTTGTCAATCTCTTGTCTATCCCCTTCTTAGGAATGGATCTGCAGGCAGCGGGATTCCCTCTAATTGCATTCTTCCAGGCCTTTGCTTTTCAATGGGGGAAAGGTACATCTAAAGAGCAGCTGCAATGTTACCTTTCAAAAGGCTTCTTCCACCTTAAAGTTACTAACAGGAAAAGTTAACGAGGAGAGTCAGCATGACTGGGCAGGGAAGTCTGCTCCCAGTGGAGAAAGCCACCCACTCTGCCTAGGCCAGGTGACCATGGCTCATACTAGGGACATGCTGCAGAACCCTGCCCAGTCTGCCTTCTCCAACCATCATGATCCCCCGAAAAACAAGAGAAGCCTGAGACTCCCAGGTTAGAGGAGATGCAGCCATCACACATGAGAAGTGAAGGGCAGGGACCCCAACAGACGCAGGGAGCAAGCAGAACATGGAGCTGAGAGGCGTGGACCAAAGCCAGCTCTGCTCATGGTGATGGGCATGCTGACAGTAAGTGAACTAGATGAGGGTCACAGGGGACTCTCTACCACCTCTGGAACTTTTCTTTAAATACAAAATCATTCCAGAATCAGCTTATTAGGAAAAAATTTCAACTTAACCTAAAGAAAGGGAGGAGAGGGGTGTCAGCCATTGCCGAACAAAAAGGAAACTGGTTATGCAACCAACACATTGTCCACCACAGAAGACAAGCTTGCCTGCTGGTACAAGTCCCTGATGATTTCTCAATTTAGAATGACTCCGTCCAAATGAGGACACAGTTCTACACTTTAAAAAGCTACCACTGCTAACAAAATAAGTTAATGCTTCACAAGTCAGGGGTGGGTCCAGGTGCTGACGCAAATCCTCTCAAATTAGTGGCAGCCCTGGAGAATGTCATGAATAATCATGTATTTTAAATGTATTTTTAAAATTCAGTGCTAATCCTAAAATGTACTTTTGCCATATTATGATGGAGATGTTTGAATGACCACATGAAAATACATGCTTTATTCTGGCTCACAGATTTGGGAATATAAAAAGACGGTGACGAAACTTGATAACAAGACACAAAATGGATCTTTTTATACATTTTGCTTAAAGTTACAAAATAAATATACTAAGTCCAATATTAACAAATGATTTTAAATCCCTTTGTTAAGACCCAAAAATTCCACTTCCAGGGACCAGTCCTGTGGAAATGCTTGCTCACAGGTATGTGAGCACAGGTATGCTTGCTGCTTCTGCTTGGGAAAGGAACAGTCACCTGGGGTGCCCCGTTCCCCCAACCAGGACCATCTGCATGACACAGATCTACACAGCCCTGAAAAGGAATGAGGTGCTCCTGTGCTCCTTACATGACAAGGAGACCCCTGGGGGGTCTGATGGAAGAGAGGGTGGGCAGAAGGAACATGCTGGGCCTCACACCTGGTGCTGCCTGGTACCTGGTCACTGAGTGAGCACAGAGCAGTGAACCAGTGAGGAGGTTGTCTGACTCCACTCCTGGATGTACTTGAAAGGCAGAACCCATGAGATTTCCTGGCAGATGGAGAAGACAAGGCTGTCCCCAAGGCTTTTGAAGGGAGGATTTATTCACCTGCATGTCTGGAACATTCCAGGTGAAAGCAAAGAGCTTCTGGACTACAGGTTCTGAGTTCAGGTAAGAAGTAGGAGGGGCAGTCACTGTCGCCAGCATGTATGAAGTCATGGCACCAAGGAGACCTCCAAGGGAGTGAGGAAAAACTGGTCAGGTGCATTTGGTGTTGGAGCATCTGTGGTGGCTAAATCAGAGCCAGGGGTTGCTGCCCCTAGTGCTCCTTCCAGAGCCAGAGCCCACTGGGGATCTCTGAGCACAAGACAAGCTGCTGCTGTCCCTTTCTACAGACATGCTGCCTCCCTGCCTCTTGCAGGTCCCCAGCCCCACAAACCAACCTGTACCTAGCTCCACTGTCTAGCTGGTGTCAAAGCAAAAATGGTACAGGGACCTGGCCAGAGTAAGAGGCAAGTTTCTGAGAAATGAAAACTGATCCATAGGGACCTACCAGTTCACTAGTTCACATCAGTCCCCAGACCAGGCCTGGTGCAGGCACTGCCCACACACCAACTCCACCCATCCTCACTCGAGCTCTGAAGACAATTTTGTGAATGGTGACCAGATCAAAGACCGAGAGCTACCGCTGCACTTAAAGTCTCAAATAATTTACATGTCCAAAATCTCAATGAGCAAAAGAAGCAATTACGTGCAAGAGAGGCCAGGCACAGGTTTGAAAGGCAGGAGGCAGGCAGAAGCCAACCTTCAACAGACCAAGAGGAGAAGCAAATACCAACCACAACCACACACAGCAGAATCGGTCCTCAGGAATTAAGTTCTAAAAGAGGAACTTAAAGCAAAGGCAAAGGAATCCTGATGGAAGGTCTGGACACAAGGAAGAGAAAGGAGAGAGCAGCATGTACTTCAGCAATCTCAACAAGCACCGACTGCACAAAAATGCTGCTGCACCCTGTGGGAGGGTCAAAGAGAATACAGGAACTGTAACACAGAGCACGCACAGCACCTGGGCTGGGAGGAGCTCATCCAAGGATGCACTAAGTTCCTGGCATTGCCAGGTGTGGCAACTATGATGACTGACTTCAGAACCTCACAACTCTGCATGTTAAAATTTCTAGGGTAACCACTCAAGAGAACAAAACTCATTAGGGTAACCACTCAAGAGAACAAAACACATTACGTATTTTCCAAACCAGTACAGAATTAAGTAATGAACTGAATTTTTTTAAACCTATGTATAATAAATTCAAAAGAAAAAAATAAGACAAATAAAAGCACAAAAGTAATTTTAAAAGTGTATATATGTACATAACAATAAAAACTAACAGGTTCAGTAAAAAAGACTCAAATTTGACCTTTTTTTTTTTTTTTTTTTTAACTGCGGGTACTGGAGATTGAACCCAGAGATGCTCTACCACTGAACTATATCCCCAACCCTTTTTAGTTTTTGAGACAAGGTCTCACTAAATTGCTGAGGCTGGCCTTGAACTTGCAATCATCCTGCCTAAGCCTCCTGAGTCACTGGGAATACAGGTTTGCACTAACACACCAGAACTAGATATTTGGCTTCTTAAGAATGCAGCTGTGGGCTGGGAATGTAGCTCAGTGGTAGACTACTTGTCTACCATGCATGAGGCCCTAGGTTCCATTCCCAGTACTGTAAAAAAGGAAAAGAATGTGGCTGTTTGCTGTTGATGATGGACATATCTTAAACGTAGACTTCTTTTTTTTTTTTTTTTTTTTTTTGCAGTGCTGGGGATTGAACCCAGAGCCTTGTGCTTGCAAGGCAAGCACTCTACCAACTAAGCTCTATCCCCAACCCTTAAACATAGATTTTAAGCAAATTGTAAGTCAAAGAAAAAACACACACCAAATAAATACTCCCTAGAAGGAAGGTGGAGTAGCCGTCCTGGTATCAGACAAATGAGCAAAGGTGAAAGGCCAGCAGGGCCACCACTTCGTGGCCATGGTCCCACTAACTGGAGGATCAGCAATGCTAAGTGTGCGTGTACAATTAACTTGGCCTCAGATTCCCAAGCAAATGTTCACAGAGGCCAGAGACACAGGCCAATGACCCAGCTGGTGAGCACTGCCCTGCCTCCTCAGGACCATGTAGCCAGGGATGAAGGTCACAGAATCAGGCGTGGAAGGTTTGAAAATCATGGGCTCTTGGTACACTCAAAAAAGAGAAAGCCAATACAAACCTCAAAAGAAAACCAACCCCCTCCTCTATCCCTTCAAAGTTAGGGGAAAGACCTAGGCAATTAACCTTGCCTGCCCCGACACTCGCTCCTTCAGGACAAACAGACAACTCTGGCTGATGGCAAGGCTTGCCTTTACCAACAGCCCAGCTCAAAAAAAGAATGAAAGACAATTTTCAAACATCACCCCTTGCCATCCCTAATGAAGCTACAGCAGAGTCACCAATGATGTCAGAGACCAACAGTCCTGGACAGGCCTGCACCTCCAAGGACCATCCAAGAGACACCCAGAGACAAGGGCAGAGCTGGTAACCTCCAGCTGCCTCACTGATCAACCACCATCTCCAAAAGCAGGTCACAGAGCTGGAACCAGATGAACCCCACACACTGATCCGTCCTGACACGAATGCTAGCCAGGCTTAAAGCAGATCTCCTGCCTACATACCCACAGAGAAGCAGGACCCTCTGTCACTTCCTGTTGGGACCTCTTTGGAGCTTTCTAATAGACTGGAGTATAAGAAAGGTAGGATTCCAAAACACCAACATTTTTCAAAAGTGAGGCAGACGCAATACAGGGTGTGGCATCCCTTAGTGGCTATTCAGGAAAAACTACCCTGAAGATGTACATGTTACTTCTCCTGAAGCAAGAACTGCATTGGTTCTGCTAACAAGCAAAGAAGACAAAGGGCCTCCCAAACCCTTGTCAGAGTGTCCTCTGCCCCTTTATAGCCTGCAGGACTCTGCCTGGCATTCCATCCCCACCCATGGGAGGCAGCAGCCACAGAGTTAGCTTCCTAAGTACAAGTTCAGGCTCCCAGGCTGGAGGACCTAAATCATTACCTAAACCCCACCAGGGGCTGACACACGGGAGGCTACCTGCCAGGGCCTAGGGCTGACCACACACACTCACTGTTTCACAGGTTCTTTTTGTTTGGATGCCCTGCACCCTGTTAATCTTCACATCTCCATAACTCCATTTCTTGTAACAGAAAAGTAGGGATATAATAAATATCAATACATTCTAGCAAAAGTAAGAATTCTACTGGACCCTCGTCACTGTGCCAACAGGGACTGTGGGCAGGTCAGCTAGAAGTAGCAGGTGCTGGGAAAGGTGAAGCAGCATGTGCCTAGCAAACTCATGGAAACACTGTTGCTGGCCAGATAAGGCTCAAGGGCCACATTCAGCCTTCCATCTATAAGACACCCTGCTCTGGCTGAACAACACATCTCCTTCACCTCCAGAACTTCTGCTTCCAATGGCCCCCCTCCTGGCCCATCCAGCACTCCTATCCCCATTTCAAGCCTCAAGTTGGATGTACTGCTTCAAAGAGACCTACATACCCAGGCTGGGGAGCAAACGCTCACAGCACCTCACTCCTGAGTCGAGGCCTGGCTCATCTGAGTCACCACTTACAGCCACCTGTGCCTGTGCCACACACCTGTGGTTCACTGAGCCATGGCTGCCCTGAATGCCATGGCCACTCACTGCAGAAGGGGTAAGTCACCATGTACTCCAAGTAGAGTCCAAGACCTCCGTCACTCATGATGCCTTCTTAGAGTCCAGACCCAATGTTACTGCATGCTTGCAGGTCATTAGAGTACCCCCAAAACACTTGCTGTGTCTGTATAATACAGATAGGGAACCATATGACCCCCAGAACACTGAACAAGTAGAAGCTGCACCAAGCTGCAGTACTGGACACCTCAGATCCACCAAGTCTAAACATTGCCGGCACTCCCAATTACTTGTCAGCAAGCAGGTTACTCCAGTTCACATGGTCACAGCAACAGAGATGGCTCCTCTCAGTAACAGCGAAGGCTAACCACTGGCTGCTCACTTCATTCCAGACATGGAGTGCACCAGTATACTAACTCCAACTCAGTTCCAGACCACAGAGAGTTAGTTCTCTGGAGGTCAGGACAATTCCAGACCACACAGCAAGGAAGGGGCTGTCCTGCTGGCCACTTGCCTCAGTGGAGGATGTGCACAGTGGAAAGTCCTGGCTCCCCCACATCTCTGTTGAGCAAGTGAGGTAGAAATCAGAAAACTGCCAACACGACCAATCTGCTGTTGTTCCCTAGGGTGACTCTAGATGAAGACATGGAAACAGTGAACATCGGGGGCAACCCTGACTATCTGTGCTGACTCTGGAATGCTCCCACACCGAGAGTGGTTAAGTGTGTTAGGAGGTGCACACCAAAGACCTCGAAGTCTATGGCAAGGAGTCTTCTGTCATCCAAGAAACACAAACAACACTGCCAACACCCAGCTGTGAGGGAGGGGAGCCTAGTAACCCCAGCTTCTCGAGTACATTCAGTTCTGCACTTCAGGGAAGGGACACTGCAGCACCCGCAGCCGCTGCTCAGTCGCTGCTGGGAGGCCATTCATAACAAGAGCTATGTGGAGACCATCCACACCAGCTCTCAGGAGGACACAGCACCCCTATGGAAACCCAAGACGCTCCAGAGGAAATTCCAGTCGGAAGGGTCCTCCAACTTCTCTGCTCCCACCCTCTCATTTTCAATTGAAGAAACAGACACTGGAAAGGAGGCTACTGACTGGGCCCGAAAGGCGGAGCCCACTGCCCTCGCTGTGCGTGGAGGAGAGGGGCACGGGGTCCGCCCGGCTGTGGGCCCGCCTCTGCGCGGGGTCCCGGGTCCGCCGCGGCGGGGGCCCTGAGGGCGTCAGCTCCGGCTTCGCACGCGCCCAGACCCTGCGTTGGTCCAGCCCCACCCCGAGCTTCCGCCCAGGCCGGCGGGCGCCCGCGGGGGCCCAGGAGAGCCGGTGCCCGGGCGCCCCGCCGCCCACCCGCCCGCGCCGCCGAGGGGAGAAGCGACCCGATGCCCCTCCCGCTGCCGGATGTCGCCGCCCCGCCCGGCCCTCTTCGGAGGCCTCACCGGCCCGCGCTGCGTGCTGACGGTGGTCGCCATGGTGGTGCGGCGGCCCCCGCGCCTCGCCGACCCGACAGTGACGCGCAGGACGAACTCTTCCGCCCCGCCGGAGCCTGCGTGCCGACGGTTGTACCCTAGGCAGCCCCGTCTGTCAGCTGACGGCCGCGGTGCCCCGCCCCCCGGGCGCTCACTGCGCAGGCGCCGCGCAGGCAACGCCCCTTCCGGCTCAACTGCGCACGCGCGCTCCGGGCTGGGGCGGGGCCGGGACCAGCTCCCGGCAGGCGCCTGCGCAATGGCTCTCCCCGCCTCTGTCGCCCTGCAAAATGGCTCCCCTCCTCGCCTGCTTTCTGCTCTCGTCTTCTGGGATTGAAGGCGTGAACTGTCATTCATCCTACAACTCAAGGGAAAGGCTCCTGCCAACAAACCCAGGCAGCTGGGGTTCCTCCACCTTGTGCAGCTGAGAGCGTGGCTCAGCAGAGGCCTCCGGCCTGGCCTCATGCACCTGGTCCAGCCTGCACGCCACACCCACAGCATCCAGGATCATACGTGGGTGTTGTTTTAAGCCACTAAGTTTATAGTAATCTGTGACGCAGCCCAGGAAACTTCTGTACCCCACATATCCACGTGGCTCAATCAGCTGCCCTAATCTTTCTCATTGAGGCCTGTGCTGTGCACCCTACTTAAAACCACAGTCTTGCTGGGCCTTGTGACACGCCTGTAAGCCCGGCCTCTGGATGCTCGGCAGGAGAAACCCAAGTTCAAAGCCAGCCTCAGCAATTTAGCGAGACCCCAAGTCTCAAGATAAAATATAAAAAGGACTGGAGATGTGACTCAGTGATTAAGCACCCCAGGGTTCAATCCCCAGGACCAAAAATAAATAAATAAATACAAATAAAACCACAGTCTTCCCTGATCTTCCTCAGCATCCTCTGCCTCTTTACCTTGCACATTTATTCTTTTCTTCCAAACAGAACCAATATCTTCTAATTATATATAACTTTCTATGTTTCTGTGTGAGCTTTTTTTTACTATAACAAATACCTGAATAACTAACTTACAGAGACAAAAGGTTTATTGTGGAGCTTTCAGTCCATGACTGATTGGCCCTGTTTTTTGGACCTTTCAAAGCACATGATGGCAAGGCACATGTAGCAAAATGTGTCACCTCACAGCAGGGGGCAGGTGAAGGAGCAGAAAAGCAGGAGCCAGGGTCCCACAATCCTCCCTGAAAGCATCCCTCAGTGACATCGATACCGCCCACAAGGCCGACTTCTTAACTTTCCAGTATCCCAAGCTGGGGACCTTAACACAGGCCTCTGGAGTACCTTCCAAACCCCCATCCCGCAGCTTCTCTTCTGCTGTGACTTCTGTCTTCCGTGTCCACGAGTGTGTGGTGCACACGCAGGCTCTGCTCGCTGACGTCTGCACAGCCCCTGATGGTGACCAAGCGTGGGCCGTACCCAGCATCCCTTAAATGGATGGCGGAAGGGATTTCACCAGGAAGGTGGATGGTCCCCGCACATCACGTGCTGTAGTTTGGACCTGGAACTTCCTGCAAAGGCCCCCGTGTTGAAGATTTGATCTCCAAGGCAGCAGTGTCCAGGGCTGGGCTCTGGGAAAGTGGGTGGGTCACAAGGGCTCTGATCTCAACAGCCTCTCCATTGATGGGTTCATGGTTGAACGAGCCATTGAGGGGCTGAAAACTGCAGGAGGAGGCAGGTCACTGGGTGTGTGTCCTGGGAGGGTCCGTCTTGCCCCCGGCCCCTCTTCGTGATCTCTCTGTCTCTCTCTCCACTTCCAACAGCCATGAGGTGAGCAACTCTTCTCTGGCACGTCCTTCTGCCACAAGGTTTCCCCCTTGCTCAGGTCTAAAAGCAACAGAGTCAGCTGACCATGGACTCTGAAACCTCGGAGCCAAAATAAACCTTTCCTCCTTCAAGTTGATTTTCTCAGGTATTTTGTCACAGTGATCAAATGCTAACTAAAAGACACTGGTAAATATTTTCAGTTTCTACGAGTAGAGGGAAGTGATGGAATTGTTTTAGAGAGCTTATCCACAAGCAGTAGGAACAACTCGGAAAGCAATGCTATTCTATTGAATAAAAACCCATTTTCTTTAGCAAACAGTACAATTTTTTGCCTTTCAAATAAGGCCCCTAGGACTCCTGGTCTCTGCCTGGGTGCATAGCTGGGAGAAGCATTCCTCCTGCCTCGGCACAAACCTGTAAGAAGGGTCATGAACTGCAAGTTCATCAGGGAGCCAAGGCTGCCGGACAGCCAAGTGGCCCCAAATACAAGGAGGGGCCTGCACAGGCTGAGACGGATGGGGCGCAGGCTCGTGCCAGCAGTTCAGCTGGTCAAATTAGGAAGCGGGTGGGAGCTACATGTGAGCTGCTGAGAGAATGCAGAGCCCTGAGGGACCGGCTGAGGGCAGGGCACAGACACAGGCGTCCCTGCAGCCCTGCAGGCTCACTCTCTGTGGGGAAAGGCGGTAACAGCCAGCATTGCTTCCCTTAGAGGACCAGAGAAAGTCCACTGCAGCTGGGGGACAGCAAGGACAACTTACCACGTGCCCCAGGTACAAGAACATCGCGCCTGCCCAAGACCAACGGAATCAGAAGAGCAGAGCATTCTCTCCTACTCCTCGCTGCCAGGCTGGCAAGCCTGAGCGGCTAGGAAAGCAGAGAGCGGCTGGGCAGCCGTCCGGGCCTGGACAGACCTCCCTGAAGATGGCCCAGCACGAAGATGGAACGGAGGGCACAGGGAACACTGAGGGAAGTCTGTGGGCAAAGCAGCCACCCATGCCCTGGGGCATTAAGGGCAATTGTAACAACAAACCTCAAACCCAGACCAACTCCTGGCTAGACTAACTTGCACCCCACGCTGATGGCGTGGAAGAAGGAAAGGTGTGCCCATTTCTAGGCACAAAAACTAACGCAGCCTCTGTTAGCCTTGTGAGATGTTTAGTTTTCAACAACAAGGTATGTGAAAAGGAAAGAGAAAATAATTAAACCATCAAGAGGCAAAGCAATCAACAGAACAGATTCAGATGGGACATAGATGCTGGAGTGCCTGGTAGAGTGAAATAACTGATATGTTAGAAGTTTTAATGGAAAAAGTAGGTGACATGAAAAAGAAATGGAAACTATTTCCAATGGGCTGCTTAGAGCACATGTCCCAAGGAGGGGGTGAACTGAGTGGGCGGATGGCACAGAAGCACCCTGTCCTTCAGCGGGACAGGACCGCAGGCCACAGGCTGCAGGCCCGAATGTCCCCTGCTCAGGCCCTGCCTGCTCCACACACACTGTGTGGCTGTGATGAACGACACCCAGAGTCTCTCCGTCCTGGGCAGAGGTCCCAGGTCAGGGCTGCAGGGCCAGGCTCCCTGAGAGGCCTGGGGGGCCTTCCCGCCAGCCAGCTCTAGGGCCCCCGGTGTTCCTGCCTTGAGGCCCTGCCCCTCCAGTCTCTCCCCAGTCTTCTCATGGCCTTCTCCTCTGCCCCCCGGGACTTTGCCCAAGTCCTCCTTCTCCTCGCCTCCCACGCACAGGTGCTCAGGCAGGCATGCACCCACACATCTCCAAGGAAGCAGCACTCTCTGGGATCACTGCTGAGTCTGCTGGAGGCAGCCACTCTGTCCCTTTGTGACCTGAGACTTCACTGCTGTTACCTGTCAGTACTGATCTCAGTGTCACCCCAGCAGTCCTGGCTCCCCCTCTCTCACACGCCCAGCCCTGGGCTCCCTCAGCTGGGACACAGGAGAGGATGCTGGGAAGAGCAGCCCTGGCAGGTAGCCAGGTAGTGGTGGGAGCTTGGGGATCCAGGGGAGGAAGGGAAGGGAGGATGCAGAGGGCCCACCACCCTCTCTTCCTCAGGATTCCCTGAGTTGCCACAGTCCACCTGCCAGCTCTTCCCCCTCCTGCCCAGCCAGAGCCAGCCCAACCTGCACCACCGCTGCAGTGTGCCTGGACCCAGATGCCTTCGGTCCTTCCTCCCCGTCCCCCGCAGCTCCACTCAGTGGTGATCCACACACCGTCCCCCCATGTGAAGTGTGCATGTCGGTGGCTTCAGCACACCCACAGAGCTAGGTGCCCGTCACACACTTTCATCACCCCAAAGAAGCCCCGCAGCCCTCAGTTGCCTCCTGTCTCTGCAGACCAGCCCGTTCTGGACATTTCATGGACATGTCTGTCAGTGGATCAGGCTCCTCTGTGTCTGGCTCATCTCTGGAGTGTCCCGGAGGTCCTCCCATGTTGGAGCGGGTGTCAGAATGTCCTTCCTGCTGAGAGCTGAGGGACATCCCATGGTGCGGGGGACTCTGTATGTTTATCAGCGGATCCACCAAGGACACTTGTGTTGCTTCCGCTGATTGGCTATTGTGGATGCTGCTGATGTGAACATCTGGATGCTGTTTCCAATTGCATATCACTTCTTTTCAGGGCCAAATAACATTCCCCATTAGCTGCTGGACACTTCAGTTACTGTCACTTTGGGATGTTATGAATAATGCTGCAGTGAGCATTTGTGGACAAGCTTGTGTGTGGACACAGCTTCTCATTTCTCTTGGGTCTGTTCCCGGGGACACACGGCAGCTGTGTAGCCAGCATTGTGAGCACCGTCCAGACGGGTCCACAGCGCCACCATTTTCCATTCCCACCCTGAGGGCTGTCTTCCCACGTCCTCCCCAACACGTGCTGGCTTCCATTTTTTTAAAAACTTACTATTATGAGCAGGGCACGGTGGCACGGGCCTGTAATCCCAGTGACTTGGAAGGCCGAGGCAGGAGGATTACAAATTCAAAGCCGGCCTCAGCAACTTAGTGAGACCCTGTCTCAAAATAAAACACAAAAAGGACTGGGGCTGTACCTCAGTGTAGAAGTGCCACTGGGTTCAATTCCCAGTCCAAAAAAAAAAAAAGTTGCTATCACCACTGGCCAGCGTCGTGGGCTAAGGGACACTCGTGTGGTGTGGCTCTGCATTTTCCCAATGGGTAAGGTCAGGCCTCTTTTCAGGTGCTTGCTGGTCATTCACTTATCTTCTTTGGAGGAACACCTGTTCCTATCTTTGGCCTTTCTGTTTTTGTTTGTGGACTGGGGATTGAACCCAGGGTACTTAACCACTGAGGCACATCCCCAGCCCATGTTTTATTTCGAGATAGGGTCTCGACAAGTTGCTTAGGGCCTCCCTGAGTTGCTGAGGCTGACTCTGAACTCATGATCCTCCAGCCTCAGGCTCTGTAGTCACTGGGATTAGTCATGTGCCACTGTGCCCATGTGCCACCCTTTGCCTTTTTTAACTGGGTGGGTTGTCTTAGCATTGTTGACTTCCAACAGTTCTCTCTATAACCTCCCTTTATTTTTTATTTTAATTTTACTTCTTTTTAATTTTGACAGTACTGAGGCTTGAACCCAGGATGCTCCAACAACTGAGCCACATCCCAACCCTTTTTATTTTATTGTGAGGCAGGGCCTCACTAAGTTGCCGAGGCTGGTCTCAAACTTGCACTCCTCCTGCCCCAGCCTCTGAAGTCTCTGGGGTCACAGCTGTGCCCTCAGCACCTGGCACCTGTCCCAATACTGGTAAAGTCCAGTTTACCTGTTTTTCTGTCTGTGGCTCTGCTTTCGGGTGTCATATCCAAGAACTCAGGGTCGTGAAGTTCACTCCCGAGTGTTTTGCAGCCTGAGGTCTTATGTCCAGGTCTCTGATTCACTTTGAGCTGACCACTGACCATGGAATGAGGTTCGGGCCCCTTCCTAGCGACTACTGAGCTCCCTCATGCCCTGATGCTCTTCTGCCTCCGTGAAGACCCAGCCCTGGGCTGCCACCACATTACTTCTGTGGCAATAAGGTTCCCGGACATGTCCACGCCCCTGGACAGCCATAACTGAGCCCTGTGATGGGCTCACAGCCCGTGTCTTCCCACAGCACCAAGGGTGGGTGCCTGGAGGCTGGTAGGACCAGGACCCATTAGATAACGTGGGCCCCAAGGGCACCCCAAGCACACAGCCAGCACTGGCGATGCTCACCTGCCGGCTCTGCACCACGGACTGCCCAACCCCTGGGCTCTTCAGGAGAGCCAGCAGCCCTATTCCATGAATGGAGAAACTGAGGCTGGGGCAGCAGCCCATCCATGCCCTCCTGGGCGTGAGTGGGTGGCTAAATCAGCAGGAGAGGCGGATTCTGCAGGGAAAGGGTAATCAGAGCTTGAAGTCCCCAGTAGAGTGTTACGGGTGTGCCCAGAAGTGCCCAGACACCTAGTGTGCTGCCGTCAGCTGGTGACAGTCGCATCAGGGAGTCTGCCCATGGAGAGTCTGCTGGAACCAGGAATTCCTGCAGCAAGGCTTGGGCAAAGCATCCGGGTCCTCTTTTCCGAGGTGCTAACTCTCCAGAGATGCTGGATGCCCTGGGAACAACACAGTCTGGGACAAGCGTCCTGTGTGACAAAGCCTGGGGCTGTGCTTCAATCGGTGTCCTCGGGCCTCCTCAGGTGGAGCTGGCCTGTGTGTCCCTGCCTGGCTGTGAATGGCCAGGGCACTTGTGAGGCCGGGCTAGGTGGCTCGGTCCGTGGTGCCCTGCCCACACCAGGGTCCTTCAGGGCAACCATCTGCCCCCACCTGTGCAAGACTGTGCCCTCCTGCCTCAAGAGCATGCCATGCTGGCACCTCAGCCCGCCCCTGCCACTGCCTGCTGTCCCTTCCTCTGGCCTGGGCACCAGGCTCCAAATCCAGGGGACATGGAGCAACCTCTTAATTCCCTCCTCACTTCTCCCTCTCTAGGGAGGCCTTGGAAACCCACCCGTAAGTTAACCCCGCAGAGCTTGCTGCTCCAAGAACTGCTGTAGTGTGAATTCCGCCCTGAAGAAGCAGGTCCAGGGAGGTGACCTGGGAAAGTGAAGCAGCTCCTTTGGTGGGCTGGGCCATGTGGTGAACTGCGCCAGAAGCCACCGGTTGGGCACTGGATACGCATGGCTATCTCCTTCCACCTGGGTTCCTCAGACCCCTGAATGTCCTGGCCTAGCCTCCTTGACTCCAAGCTAAGTGCGCAGACGTTGGGAGTCAGTCTGCGCCAATCGAGTGTGGCTGCTGTTTAACCCTGTCCTCCAGCCTTGGGGAGTCCAGGTCTGGTGAGCTTCGCTTGCCTCACTCCAGCCTGATGCTGGGTGAGACATGCAGCCCACCCAGTGGCCTTTTCCCAAAGGAACTGTTTCTCCAGCTTCTCGTGGGGACACGACCTTCCCAGCTCTGCCCTCCAGGGATGGTGTGGATGGCCCCTGCGAGGTGCTCCCAGGACGACGGCGGTGGCCAAGGCCTCACACACCCTGCTGCACCCTGCTTCCTGTGGGTTGTGCCCCCAGCTCTGGCTTCCTTGGGTCCCTGCCTTGACTGGGGCATCTGTGGCATGGTTGAGAAGCTGATGTGCTTCTGACCGGGGTCCACGCTGGGGCTGCTCCACACCAGGGACCTCCTCACACTTTCTAGCATTTCCCTTCTTTTTATCTCTGGGCAGACTAAAAAACAAAACACACACACAAAAACAAAACAAGCACACTGTTCCCGATTGGGTCTCTGCGTTCTCCTTCGCGACAAGCTGAAAGCCACCAAGCGCTGGGTCGTCCAGAGCACGCACGGCCCCACCAGCTCCCGCGGGGGCTCTGAGCAGCTGCTCACACGGCGTCACTAAACCAGGAGGAGGCAGACCTGCAAGCGAGCAGATCCCAGTGAAAACAAAGGCGACGGGCTCAGAACTTCACGTCACCGGTTTTTCCCGGCGTTTCACGTGCGCGCCGGCTGGCTCGGGCGCCTGCTGCAGCCCGGGGGACCCGCGCTGGGCGCCGCAGCTTCAGCCTTGGCCGGTGTTCGGTGGACTTCACGCGGCGTAGGGGAGGAGGTGAGCAACGTAGATTAGCCTCGGAGCTGTGCTTATCGCGGCTGTGGCGTGAAGAAAGCCTTCCGAAAAGGGGGGAGAGGGCGTGGCGAGGGCGTGTCTCAGGAAAACCCGAGGGGCGCGCAGCAGAGGAAGGGGCTGGCCAGGGCAGGGAAAGGGGCGGTGCTGGACAAACCGACCGTTGTGCGCATGTACAAGTAGGTAACAACGAATCCCACCATTGTGTATGATTATGATGCACCAATAAAAATCATTTAAAATAAATTTAAAAATAAAATTGGACAAAAAAATTCTTCCAGAGAGTGCCTGCCTGGAGGGGAGGCCAGCCCTGTTGGACGGCTCTGGGTTCACGTCTGCAACACCCCACAGCGCAGCATTTGTGTACCTCCCGAGCCCAGGGCACAGCCGAGCCCTGGGGACCGTGGAGCGGGTCTCACGCTCCCCAGGGCTCACCACCTTGCACTCAGCAGCGTTCCTCCCGTCCCCACTGACCTGATCCACTGCATTACAAACATGTTGTTTATCCATTCATGCTCGTTTGAGAAGTGTTCTGAGAACCCCACCCCCTCGCCCTAGCCAGCTGCTGCGCGGGCCTCCACCCCTGGAGAGCAACTCTGTCACCGCCTGGCGGCCGCAGTTCACGGAACACACCTTGTCCCAGGGAGCCTGCTGCTGGGGAGGGAAGCAGCCAGGCAGGAGATGGACAGTGACGATTGGTTGTAAGGGAAGTGAGCACTTGGATTGCAAACTGCTTAGAAAACAAGTCCCCAACGAAGTCCCGGGGTTGGGGGGCAGGGTAAAGGCTGGCGTCATTATATGAGAGATGAGAAACCAGACAATCAGGGTGGATCAACAAAACACCCCCCCAGGAGGAAGAAATTAATAAAGGCAAAACAGAAATTTAAAAGTAGCAGGGCACATTACACAAACCTGTAATCCGAGCTGTTAGAAGAACTGAGGTGCCGCAATAAAGCACAGGCGAGCTCGAAAGTGGGTGGGCAAGGCAAACCTTACTTCTGGCAGCAGGGCTGCTACGGACCGGCTAGCAAGCCACCTGGGCAGGCAGTCCGCCTGCTTGTATCTAACCCAACACAGCTCTGCCCTTCACTCTGACTGGAGCAGCTCGGGATTGGCCAGTTTTAGAATTAGGGCGGGCAAAAGGGAAGGGCTACAGTTGGACCCAATTAAGGCTGAATAGTAGATTTTGAAAATGAACCATCACTTTCCATTTCTCACACAGAGACTCAGGAGGCTGAGGCAGAAAGATTGCAAGTTGAGGCCAGTCTCAGCAACTCAGCAAGGTCCTAAGCAACTTAATGAGACCCTTTCTCAAAATAAAAAATTAAAAGGGCAGGGGGTGTGGCTCGGTGGTAAAGCATCTCTCCAGTTCAATCCTCAATACATAAAATAAATAAAATAAAAAATAAATAAAATAAGTAAATAAAAAGGACAAAGGCAACAACCATAGGGAAGAGGAAAGGAAATAATGGACACTAAAGACTGTGTGTGTGTGTGTGTGTGTGTGTGGTTCTTGGGATCAAGCCCAGGGTTTGGTGCAGGCTAGGCAAGCACACTACCATTGAGCTACGCCCCGAGCCCACTAAAGACATTTTGAAAGTTAAAAGATGACCTTTCACACGAGCCCATGCCAATCAATTTGAAAATCTTGATGAAGCTAATCGTGGCAAGGCAATGTTGATATTCATTCCCTGACCCGTTGTTCCAGGAGTCAGGCTGGGGCGACACCAACCCTGCAGCACAGCTTTCTAAGAAACCCAGAGAGGCAGAAAGCCAGGAGCAGCCATGACCAGGCAGAGGGGAGATGATGGCCGTGGCTCCTGAGGACACCACAGGGGGTGCTGCAGTGAATTTCGAGGATTGTGCTCTGCCACTGGCACAGGAACACGATGTCAGCAAGAGGCGGGCAGCTCCCCTCCCTCCTGGGACCGCGCTGAGCACGCCCATGCCTCCCACTGCAGACTCCACCAGACACACAGAAACGAACGCACAAAGCCAGTCCCCACACAGGCTTGCAGACTTGCATGAAGACGCACCAAAAGACAGCCCACCTGGTCACACAGAGACAAGGACACGCAGCGTTACACGCAGACTCCCAGTCACACCCGCACCAAGGAAGAAGGGATAGAGAAAACCGCAGGACAAAACCACACACGGGCCTGGGCTGGGGCTCAACATAGAGCACTCGCCTAGCATGTGTGAGGCACTGGGTTCAATTCTCAGC
>JAJEJO010005612.1:49549-123136 GCA_020662805.1 Glaucomys volans
ATACTGCCAGTGACTCGGGAGGAAGCCGGATCCTCTGCCCGGTCTCCCGCCTGGGTCCTTCCCCTCCTCGGATCGGCTCTCTTCGCTTGTATCCCACATGGCGTATGGGGAAACTCGCGGTGCTGCCGTCCTGCTTCCTGAACGCAACGCCAGTGAGCAGGACCCAGCAATGGGTGAGGCAGTAGTGGGTCCAAGGCCTGGGCTCGGCCTCAGTGGGTGGGCTTTGGTCTTGATGGGCGGGGCTCCAGCCTCAGGGGGCGGGACTTCCACCTCAGTGGGCGGGGCTCTTAGGAGGGCCCTGGATTAGTGCAGCCCCACCGGCTCAGAGCCGCCAGGCGCGAAGGCCAAGTCTGCACGGAGAGCCACCTGGATGGCCGCCGGCTTCCACCAGGCCTACGGCAGCTGCCCAGCGACCGTCCCACGCCGTAGGGGCATTCCCTCCAGGCTGGCGAGCCGCACCGCGGGCAGAGTCGGACGGCATGGAGCCTAAGCGCGCTCCTCCGTGTTAGTGCTGATCCTCGGTTCTCTCACGTGGTGCGCGGATGTCGCTCCTGCTAGATCTCTTCATGGGCCTTTGATATTTTGGACACTGTCATAAACACCAGCCTCCAGTTCTGTTCCCAGTGGTTTGCTGCTGCTGTGTAAGTAATGACTTACGCACACTCATTTTTTGGTAGTAAAATACGCATATTATAAAATTCCCCACCTTGGCCCTGTTTCAGGGCACAGTCCAGGGACTCTAGGCGCACTCACCCTGCTGTCCGGCCGTCACCACTTCCACATACGGAGCTTTCTCTCTCCCCAAGCTGAAATTCTGTCCCCTATAAATTGATTCTGGCATAAGCACTTTAGTAGTTTGCTCAGGCTGTGGTAACAAAACGTCACATCCTGGTGGCTTCAACAACAGAAGTTCACTGTCTGGGGTCTTGGGGCCTGAAGTCGGGGTCCAGGTGTAGCATGCTGGCAGGTGGAGTCTTCTCCCTGGGTCCTCATGTGGTCCTCTGGGTCCTGATCTCCTCTTATATGACCCGGTCATGTGGATTAGTGCCACTCCAGTGACCCCACTCTAACCCTATTACATTTTATTGTTCCTGTCTCCAAATAGGGCCACAGTCCATGGCACTGGGGCTGGACTCGGATTTCCATGTGCTTGGGCACATCATGTGGCTGACACCTCTCTGCTTCCCTCTGCTTTCTCTTTCTCACAGCACCCAGCACTGAGTACAGGCTCAGGGCAGCCTGGGTCCTGCCCCCACTCAGGGGCAGCTGAGTGACATGCAGGCACTGGGCCAAGGCAGCTCCCTTCCATTCCTGATTAGCTAGCCCCCCTTTTATTAGTGCATTATAGTTGTACATAATAGTTGGTTCATTGTGACAAAATCACATGCACATGAAATTTGATTCAGTCCTTTTTAACCCCCATGCGCCGGCCCTGCTTTCTTCCGCCTTTCTCCTTCCTCTGTGGGTCTTGCTAGGGTTTTTTGTTTGTTTGCTTTAAAACTCATGAATGAATGTTGGATTTTATCAAAAACTTTTCTGCAGAGATAGTATGGGTTTTTTTTTTCCTTTTCTCTGTTCACCTGGTGAACTTGGTGATGAAGATTCTTCACCAGGTGCTCTGCCATTGAGCTGCGCCCCCACCCCTTCTCCATCTTGTTTGCTAGGTTGCCCAGGCTCCTGGCCGTGTTCTCCTCCAGCCTCAGCTGGGATCACAGGTGTGGCCGCACTCCTGGCTCACGATGAGAGCTCTGAGGTCCTTTGCTCTCGAGGTCCCATGCTTTGTGACTCTCTAGGTGTGCTCTTTCCACCTTTAGCACCTCTGATGTGGGGTGGGCTTTTCCAGGGCTGCCGCATCATAGTCGTCCTCACCGAGTGCACCACAAGCAGGAAAGGTGGGGCTCCTCCTGTGGGTGTGGCTGGAGCTGTGCATGAACCCCAGAAGGAGGTTTCAGGACCATTCAGAGGGGGAGAGGAGCCCAGATGAAGCCTGGAGCAGGCTCAACCCTCCAGGGCGGTCTTCTCTTAGGTACCAGCATCAGAACTTGAAAAATTGGCTTTGGTTGCTTAGAAGAGGGCCCTGCAGCTGTCAGAGGCTGCTGTGAGAGACACTGCAGGAGCCTTGGGGCCCTTACGGCCCCCGACAGATGCAGGAAGGCACCCAGTGACAGCAGGGGGCAGCGAGACCTGGCCTTGTGTGGACCCTGCTCTTCTTGCACTGATCTATGAATTCAATCCAACTCGCTGAGTCCTGGCAGCAGAGGAGTTCACAGCAAGGTTCTGGGGGCAAAGCACCCGTGCATGAACAGCTGGAAAGAAGCCTGTGGGGCTGGGCCTGACAGATGTGAGATCACCCTGAAACCCTCCACTAGACCACGTGGTGCAGGGGCAGCCAAGGCAGAGGCCAGACGTGGGGGCAGAGGGGCATTGCCAGGCAAAGGCAAAGATGCGGCTTTTAGTAAGTGTGGCAGGGATGACCAGCTGCCATGTGGAAGAAAAGGGTGGGACCCTCCTGGAACTCAGCCCTGACCGTGCTGGACTGTGAGCCGGACAGACCTTAGAGAGTGGCCCCCAGCAGGTGCTCTGAAAACCACGATGACCTCTAGAGGGAGGAGTGGACACCTTAAGCCTGAGCCAAAGTCGCCCCTGGAAAGAAAATGTGGGGGAAAATGGCATTTCTAGACGGGCACTGTGGGGTTGGACACCTGTTGCCGGTTTCATCTAGCTCTCCAGGGCTGGCCTGTTCAAGTTGACTGAACTTCAAAATCAAGTCTTTTGTGGAGAAAATGAGGGCTTGTCTTATGCAATTGGCTGGCTGTATTCACGGGCAATCGGCTCCAGGACCGCCGAGAGCACTGAAGCTCGTTCTTTAGGTAAGACTGTGTAGCATCAGCAGCAACCTGCACATGTCCTTCCCGGGACAGTGAGCCACTCCACCCACACCCAACGAGGCGAAGTGCCACACAACAGCCGGTAAACTGCGCTGTTCGGGGAGGAGTGTCAGGACAGTCTGCACGGGTTCAGTACAGCCGGGATTTCTTTCCAAGGGTCTTTTCCGTGAGTGGTTGAGTGGTGGACCAGAATGTGGATTCAGAGGCCACTACGTCCAGGGCGCCTTCTGTGGCTCCGGAGCTCTGTGAGCGTCATTTCTTTATTTCTGAAGCATGGCTAGGAATGGCTCTCGAGACATGGACGCACACTCAGGATTCATTAGAAATACAAGAGCAGCTGTCCTCGGAGTGTCCTAACAGCCCCCAGCGTTAGGACAGTTCCTGATAAATGCCATGAACTTCCAGGTGGACTCTCCAGTTGCCTCTCTGCCCAGCTCTGCTGCTCTCCCTCCTGCCTCTGCAGGGTGTCCTCCACCTGCCCCTCTCTCCAAGCGGAAGAGAGCTAAGAGTGACCCATGGCTTCTCCCTCACACTCGCCCCCTTGCCCCATAATTGCTGGTGGCCACGCAGGTGACCCGACTTGATTCTGTATTTCTGTCTCTTGACTAGTTAGATGTTCCTTTGGAATAAGATCCCGACCCCTGCCGCAGTCGCCAGGGCCCGCTGTGCAGTCTCTGCTCCAGGACACCTTCCAGCTACCACCAGCGGCTTCCGGCTCCTCCTCCTAGGTACTGAGCGCCAGCACCCTCCTCCCTGCACACGTTCTGAACAAATAAAAACCACAATGTAGAAGCAAGCATGTGCAGCCCACTGGGAGCCCTGGCTGAGTGTTGGCAGGTGGCTGCCTGGGTTGCTGGGTGAGCTCACCACCCCACCATGGGCCACTGCCAGCAAGGGAAATGCTTGTCAGGCAGAGCGGGGCTGTCCCTGCACTGACCTCCCCAGGGAAGACCCCCGCTGCCTGGCAGGATCATCCCTCCAGTGTCCAAGGAGTCCATGCTCTGCCAGCAGGTGGCACGATTCAAGTGGATCCCCAGAAAGACCCCCAAGAGCTTGCCCCCTCACATCCCTGGGGGAAGCCTGTTGCCGTGCCTGGTCCCAGGGGCCTGGTGATCCTGGCTGGACAGCTTGCAGCTCATGGCAGCCCCAGGGCAGGCTCCCTGACCCACTTTCTGATTTGAATTCAGATGAGAGACCCTCAGTTTGATGGATGATTTGTGGCCTTCTCCGGGCCAGCAGCACAAAGCCCTGTTCCTGAGGCCCCACCTGCTCTGTCTGGCCTGACATGGAGATGGGCCGCCTGCCATGGGGACAGTTGGTGTCCAGCTGCTCCCTCTGTTTCCTTTGTCCCTTCGCACTGTCCTCTCTGTCCTGGATGCCTCAGGGGCAGCAGGGGCCCAGTGATGACCATGGGACCTGACCAGAGATCAAGTGGGTAAGCCTTTCAGGTAGTCACCTACCGCAGGCCTCATGGCCGGCCCTGCAGGGCCTCTGAGCACTTTTGGCCCCTGCCATCTCTCCCCTGCTCCAGCCTCTCTTAACCTGTGGATCCCCAGAACACCCTCTTTGCCTGCACGCTACACACCAGTCTGACACTTACACCCCAGGCCCCAAGGCAGGGCAGAGTCGACCCTTTGCTTGTCCATTCCACTGACCAGGGGCCTCAGCGGGGGCAACAGTTCTGGGACAGTTCCAGGATGACCATGACAGGGTCCTTGTGCTGGGCCTGGACTCAGGATCCAGGAGGAGGGCTCGGGGAGAGGTTCCCTCCCAGCCCCTCTGTCTGCAGGAGGGAGGGAGCCAGAGCTGGGTGCTCACAGGCCCTGCATTCCTAGACCGCAGTCTGTGACCAGAGGTGGCTCCATGGACCTGGGGTCCCTTCCTGCCTGGCTGCTGGGCTCCTCCTCCTGGGTCTGAGTTTGAGCAGCTCAGTCCTTGGTCTGCAGGGAGCCTCGCTGGGGTTTGGCCCTGGAGGTCTGGCTTCACAACCACCTCGCCCACCTAAAAGGAGGCAGTGCAGCCAGCAGATCACATCCCCTGCTGGAGCCTGCCATCGGCCAGGGCCTGCCTGAGTACAGTCTTAAAGACCCCCACCTTCCCGTCCTCCTCTTGCAGTGGCCTAACATGGCCGCCCAGGCCCTGGCCCACCCCTCCTCTTTGGAAAAGAATCGAGGCTCCTTCCGTGTGCTGGGTTTGGGCTCCAGCCCTGGAGCTCGGGTCCCTCCTTCATACACTCACTCTGAGGGACAGGGTGGGCTGTGAGGGGCCCCCCAAAGACCTGTCCATGTCCCCAGAACCTGTGAATGGAGCTTGTGTGAAAAAAATGTGTTTGCTGGTGTAATTAAGTAGAGAATGAGTCATTCTGGATTGGGGGGCTGTGTGCATTGACCGTGTCCTCACGAGAGATAGAAGAGTCGGGCCCAGAGGAGAATCCATGGAGGGATGTAGCCACAGGAGCCCCAGGAGCCAGAGGGAGCAGGAAGGATGCCTATGCCCCAGAGCATCCGGAGGAAGCATGGCCCTGCCCCACCAACAGACGTCCAGGCTAGGGCCTGGGAGAGAACAGTGGTATCTCAGTGGAGTCCCTGGTCCGTGGCCATCCACGCGAGGCCCTAAAGGTGTGGCAGCAGGCCTGGGCCACTTGCACACCCTGTGCAGGGCTCTCCAACCATGCTGCCGGCGTTTCCCAGCCGCATGTGCACCGGTTCGGAAGGGTGTTGCCAGAGGCCACCTGTCAGTAAGCAGTGGCAGCTCTGAGCTATCAGGAGAGCGAGGTGGCCCATCCACACAGTGGAATGTCGTCTTCCTTAAACGGGAGTGAGGCTCTGACACACGTGTGGGTAAACTCAGTGGGTGCCAGGAAAGCTCAAGGCCCAGGCAGCGCCGCGGAAAGGACTCCACAGAACGAGCCTAGGAAGCTACGGGAGGCAGCTGGCCACTTCCAGCCTCCGGCCTCAAGGTGAGGATCAAAGCAGGTGGCTTGGTTGTGAAGTAGAAGAATGTGCGTGTCCTATGTGTATTGTACAAGCTGAGCAGTTAATTTTGTCTGGGCGGATCCCCTGGTGACCACTGGTTTTGCATCCCTGGCCTGGACTTTGGCTAGGCACTGTGGAAGCATGGTCCCATGTGAAGGAGGCCAGTAGCAGGCAAGCACACTTTGAGTCCACTTCTGGGGAATTCAAGCATGGGCAGAGGGAGCCCTGGTGGTGGAGTGAGAAGGCCACCGCCCCACTGGTTGCTCCTTGCCTCCCTCGAGGCCAGATGTTGGTGAAGCCGTCTCCTCTGAAAGGGTTTGCATTTCACTGCCAGTGGATTTAAGAGCCAAATGGAGAAGCCATTGAATCGCTATTTGAAGCTGGCCCTCAGAGCCCTCTTCCCCCAGTAAACACTGAAGCAAGAGGAAGTGTCAGGACCCTACATGAGTCTAGCTCTCCCCATGAGCAGCCGCTCGCAGGAGCTCTGTCGGAACTCCACCTCTAAGCAGGCCACACACAGAAACATGGTGCTGAGGTCCAGGGGGGATGTCCATGTGGTGGAAGGGCTGGCGTCTTGCTGTGCTGTGCGCACTGTGGAAGGACGCCAGAGCCCAGGCAGCAGGAGGTGACCAGGAAAAACAACAGCCGGCCCTTGGTCCCGAGAGGTTGGTGCCCCAGCCCTTCCGCCCAGCTCTGGGAGCTGCACCAGCCCCCTGCCCTCCCGCCTGAGGACTCTGGGTTCTCCGCTGCCCCGAGCTGCCCCGTCTGTGTGGAGCTTCCAAAGGCACCCTGCCTGCAACCTCCCTCACTCCTGGGCTCCCCCCAGTCCGAGCGCCCCAGCCCTGGGCTCCTCTCAAGCAGCAACGTGCTCCCGAGCCCCCCTTCCTCACCTCTCACCTGTGCCCGCGGGGACACATACTCATCTCCCAGGGCTGTTTGGATGAGTGAGAGGATGCAGGTAAATGTGTTGGAGCTCTGCTCAGATAGAGTTGTCGCTGTGGGGCCTGACGTGGCGAAGTCAAGCCTGGTGGGTCCCTGGTGTCGTGGGGTTCGTACTCAAGTTAGGGAATCAGCAGAGACCCCTCCAGTGCAATCTGACAGATGACGTAATTGCAAAATAAGTCACACGAGTGTGTGCAGAAGAGTTTGGGGACCACAAAGTGGGTTGAGGAAGGGTGGGTTCACCCAGGAAGGTGCCTTCCAGCACCAGGGAGGCAGGGGCTTCAGGCTCAGCCCAGGAGCCCTCCTCAGGCTTGGTAACCAGCCCCACTCTCCTGAGGCTGCTCCCCCTTCTGGTCCCTGCATCCTGAGGAGGAGTAGGAAGGGTGGACAGTGGGGCTTGTCCAGGTCAGGGTTCCCCTCGTCACCCTGAGTGGATGGGGCGCTCTTCCCGAGAGATACCAGGGCTCAGCAACGCTGGAACACAGCCTGGTCCCTGACCCCTCACCTCCCCAACCTGCATACCAGGTGAGAGCCCCTTCAGACCTGTGAGTCCAGCAGTGACCATCAGGGCCTCCTCTGTGCCCCTAAGTCCACCAGTGCAGAAAACAAAGCATAGGGTGGGCACACTGGGTTCTGCACCAAGGAGCCAAGGCAGGCAGGAGCCCACGTGTGCATCCAGGTCCTAAGGCCAGGCCCCTCCTGACACAGGGAGGACAGTTAAGGGTGCCAGTAAGGCTGACCTGAGAAAAGACCAGTGCTGCCCCAGTGGCAGCCCTGTGCCCGCCACCTTCTGGGAGCTGTGTGGGCCAGGCCCTGGGCAGGGCCCTTGGGGACAGACTGGAGAAGGGCCCCGTCCAGGCTCATTCTGCGCTCTCCACACACTGTCCATGGAGCCCTGACCTTGTGGCCATGTCCTCTTGTAGGGCTGGGCAGGGCAGGAGAGGGCAGCAGCTCCTGAGGCTGGGATTTTGTTCTCTGAGCTGACCAGCCCACCTGACCTGTCCTGCATCTAATCTGCACAGATGCGCTTGAGAGTTCGGGTCTGTTAATCCCGAGGCTCTACCTCCTCAGGGGACGGCCTGCTTCTTCCATGAGATCAGCTTGCCCAGGCTCTGATCAGGAGGATTTCGCGGGGCTTCAAGGCGCCCAGAGCCAGGTCCAGGGCTGCTGCTGCCAGTCCTTCCTGGTTGCAAGTCAGAGCTCGTCCTGTGGTGGGGTGAACTGGGGGCACTGCTGCAGCGGCCACGGCACAGCAAGGTGCTACCTTCTCCAGAAAGGGGGAGGGGCTTCTCTGAGTGGGGTCCCAGCTGTGGACACGCTGAGAGTCCAGCCCCGAGTGGAGGGACCCCAGCTGGTTAGATGGGGCAGCAGGGCGCCTCCTGCACTGTCCCTAGGGTCCCCAGGCCAGTGGGTGACACACCTCACTCCAGACCCGCCATGCCCTGGACTCTGCAGAATGGAAAGGAGGACACCTGGTCCCTGCCCACCTTCAGGTTGCAGGCTCTTTGGGACAAGACAGGACAGGACAGTCCTACAGAGCTCTCTGCTCCCTTGGCACCTGGCCTGAGCTTCGGGGCAGGGCCAGCCCCAGGCTGCTCAGCCCAGGAAATGATTTCCCCTGGGGCGAGAGGGGAGGAGGCCCTGGGACCAGGCCTTGCCCCTGCTCAGAGCACCATGTGTGACTGTCAGCTGCCTGGAGGCCACTTTTCTGGCCAAGCCCTGGCCTAAGGCAGAGGGGGCTAGCATGTTCTGTTGGGGAGCCCCAGGGTGCACTCTGAGGGACCAGAGCCTCCCCCATAGCACAGGGCTCCTGCCCACGTCCACCTGCCCAGCCTCACTTGCTCACACCTCTGTGCAGGTGACGCCCTGGCGCACCTGCTCCCAGGTAGCGTTGCCGGGTCAGATCAAGGAATCCCCTTACACTGAATTTCAGATAAATCATGAAAAATATTCCGGCATGCACATGTCCTAAATATTGCAGGGCTGTACTTACAGGATCAAAGTTTTCCTTGTTTACCTGAAACTCAAGTGTAACCAGGCCTCCTGCCTCTCATCTGCTGAGTCCTGCCAGCAGTGCAAATGTTCGTGAAGGGAATGGTTGCTCTGAATTCTTTGCAGGGATCTCCTTTGTGGGGAGCCCCCTTGGTGCAAGACCCATGTGGGCTGGGGATGCAGGACCCAGAGGCTGGTTTCCACTTCCTCCCTGAGGCTCAGTCCAGGTCCCCTCAGGCTCACAGGCAGTGGTGGCTGGGCGTGCCTGGGGTGGGCACGAAGTGGACCCCTATACCTGGGCCTGACCCCGGGTCCTGCTGGCAACTCAGGCGGTAAGGAGACAAGGTGCCAGCAGCACCTAGCGCCTGAGCCCCTGCTGGGAGCTGGGAAATCCCATGGGTCCAGAAGCCCCTCTGGTCCACGCCACTGGGTGGGCAGCGAGGCTGCTGTTCTCTCACACCTGCTCTCATTGTGCGTCCTCCGCCCCTCTGACAGCCTCTGGCAGACACTGCACCCAGGCCCATCCCTCTGCTCTGCCAGTGTCCAGAGGAGAGCAGACAGAGCCCTGACCTGGGCACCTGCGGTCCCAGCCCCGACACAATCCCTGTTGGCTGGGTGCCCACCTGCAGGGGTCTCTGCAAGTTGAGTGGAGAGTGGGAGGTGCGGAGACCCACGGACGGGGAGAGCCTCAGCATCAGCCATGCGGTGGAGAATGAGGGCATGGGTGGCCCCAGCCTCCACGTGGCTCCAGCTTCACCTGAAAGTTGAGCTGCCTCCGTTGTTCCTCGGCACCGCCCAGCAAAGCTGGGGCTCCCTGCAGGCACAGCGTGTGTGGAGGCATCGCCCACTCCACCAGGTGGCTACCTGCAGAGCTGCCTTGGCTCCAAGCCTGGGCACCCACGAAGAGGAAAACAGTTACATACTTTGTGTTTGAAGCATTCTAAAGAAGATAGAATGCTCTCACTTCTCTCTCTGTTCAGTGTTCTTCTCTGTCTTGGGGAGGTCTGACTCCTCCTCCCTCCAGGCACCTGGCTGGAAATCCTCTGGGAGACAGGTGGAGAGGCAGAGCTTGCGTGGGGCACATCCAGACAGTGGGTGAGCTCGGCCATCCCCTAGGGCAGGGATGGGGAGACCTGGTTCCCTGCACCTCTCATGGGGGGACAAAGGGACAAAGGTGGAAAAGTGGCAGGAGCCTCTGTCAGCCACTGCAGCAAAATGCGACCTAGAAAACCACCGCAGACCCTGGCGGTTTGCAACAGGAGCATGGGTGCAGGCTGGCAGCGCGGCACTGGCTCTGATGACAGCTGCGTCCCACCTGAAGGGCCACGGAGACCAGTTCTCAACGAAATAGCAAGGCACACAAAGGCCTTGCAGGAACTGGCCTGAACCGACCTTGGCCCCTTTGCACACAGCCAGGTAGGTCCTGTGGCCACAGCCAGCCCTGGTGCCTGCTCCTGGGGCAAGGGACAGGGTGCTGGTTCTGTGATGGGGCCGTGGAGAAGGTCTGGGGACAGCACTCACCCCCACAGCCCTAGCCAGGGCCCCGCCCTGCAAACTGCGCCGCAGGCTTTGTGAGCCCCGCGTGTGCGGGCTGCGCATGGCACTCACACCAACGCCAGCACATGCGGCCAGGGTGGAGGCTGGGGAAGGGCCTTGCAGCCAGCACCGAGCACCTCAGCAGTCACTGTGCCCCTCCTGGGAAGGCAGACTCGGGACCCACTGCTGCGGGCTGGTTCCTCCCAAAGCTCTCTCCCCTGTCCTCACCTGGTCCTCGACTCGCCTCTTCCTCTGGGGTCCCCAGTCGTGTGGATGAGGGCCACCCTAATGGCCTCCTTCAGCTCAGCTACCTTGGGGATCCTACACAAGGCTCGCAGCTGCACCATGGACGGCTTTGCCTTTAGGGGCACAGAAGGACTTGACTCTGACCTGTGTCCACGACTTGGCCTTTCCAAACCCAGTTGCTTTCTGAAAAAAGAAAGGGCTGCTGAGGAGCTGGACGTGGGCCTGGACTCCAGCTTGCAGCCCCAGTCTCCTCCGGGCGTGGGCACGAGGCAGGAGGATGGACTATATGGTCCCTTCACAGAGGGGCTGTAAATCAAGGGTTGTGGACCTGGGGTTCGGGGAGCCCGGTGAATGGGAGGTGGGACAGCAGGAAGCAGGTCCAGTAACCATGACAACCACCGACAGCCCCTTACCCTCACGCATCTCTTGGGAAAGGCATCAGGTCAAGACCAAGTGAGGGCGGTGGTGTTGAAGGGGTTCTGAGAAACCACCCTTATTAAATTCAAGTTTCATGGGAAACGCTAACTTTGTAGGAACTGGAATCTACCAGCGGTGTAGGTATGGAGAATCCACACTCGGGGTTACCCTGTGATGAAGCGGGCGGCTTTGGAGAAATATAGGCTCAATCCATTGAGCCATTTAACTTCAATTATTAACATTGAACATGATTATGAGAGGGTTTTCCTCCCCCGCATCTGAGGGAGATCTGCCCTGCTCGTGGGGGCGGGAAGAGGGCTTGATGTTCTCCTAATTCTGAGAAGCAAACAGCAAGGACAATAAAAACCAAATTGAAGTCATAAATCCTTACACGGGAGCACACAGGCGGGAAGCGGGCCGGGCACCTCCCCGGCTGTGGCTGGGACCCCGCCCGGACTCCAGCCCGCTCCATCAGCAAGTGAGTACTGAGGCCGCCGCCCTAGCAGTTCATGGGATATGAAGCCACAACTCACCGGAGTCGGACACCGTTACTTCCCGACATTCCGCCATCAGTCAGCTGGAAGACCACACGGGGTGCTCTGCTCCACGGCCCTGGACACTTGCTCCAGGACGAGCGGCGGGAGCGGGCGACCTGCACCCCCACGTCAGTGCCACAGCTGCACTGGCCTGATGCTCTGAGGTCTAGCCTCCTCCCCGCTCCCTGCCAGGGGGCCCTGTTCCCAGCCTGCCCCTCGCTCTGGCTAACCCCTGTGCACCAGCTGGGAGGGGCCAGGGGGGAGGGGCCGGGGGGAGGGGCGTGGCGCCGTCTCTGCAGGATTGAGCCCTCAGAAACAGTGCGCTCGCTCTTCGCCCTGGACCCGGGTACTGCGTGCTGGCCCTGGGGCACCCTGGCTGCTGGGCCCTGGCTGCTGGGCCCTGGCTGTTGGGCTCTGGGCTCCCTGCACATCCCGGGACCCCCCCAAGCAGAGTGGGCACGGAGCCAAAGTCCTGGTTTTAAGGATGAGATTCTCATTTTTTCTGCAGCCTGTTTTAAACATTTAAAAATTGTGGTAAAATATACATGAAATCCACCACTTTTAGCAATCCCAGGTGTGAGATCCAGCCACACCAAGATAAAGGAATATCAAGAGGGATGGTAGAGCCAGCCGGGGCCCTTCCAAGGCTGGGAAGCCCCAGCCTTGCCCCAGGCGGCCTCCAACCCGAGCCTGCGCCTGCGCCCCCTCTCACCCAGGCTGGGTGGGGCCTCAAGGAATCTCCCTTTAGAATTACTGGAAGGCTGTCTGGAGTCCTGGGCTGCAGCCTCTGTGTCCCTGGCCTTGGGGTCCCCAGGTCCCATCTTTCCCAGTACAGCCCTTGCTGACCAGATACAGACCTGGCTGGCACAGACCCCAGTCCCTCCTTGCTTCCTTGTCCCCCCTAGCGATTCCCACGTGCCTGGGCAGGCAGAAGCCAGGGGATAGGAAGAGCAGAGGAATCCTCTCTGACACTGAGACCAAGGGCCTGGGACCAGCCTGACCTCGGCAGGATGGCTTAGAACTGCTGTAGCCCCACGGAGCAGCCTGGAGAGTCCCCGGAAGGGCCTGTGGGTGGGTGGGCCTGGCACCTGCTCCAAGTTCCCCTCATCACCTCTCCTCCCAGCCTGAGCTCGGGGCGGGGGCTGCTGGCCCTCAGGGAAGCAGTAGCAAGAGCCACTGGACAGTGGAGTTCTCCGGTGGGCAGGGCTTGGGCACCCGCCTGGCTTTATTTCCGCCATGACAGGTAGAGCGGCTCCCTTGAGTGCATGGTCAAGGCTCTGTGGGGGGAAGTGACACACCTGGGAAGCCCAACAGGAAAGGGAGATGGCCTCCAGGACACAGGACAGCCAGGCCTCGGCAGCAGGGGTGCAGGCAGGCGCGAGCACTGAGGTCCAGGGTGCATTCCCAGTCTCCATCCACTCTCCCTCTGCCCTCTTGTTGCCATAGCCCTCTGTCCTCGTCCCTGTTGCAGCATTGCCCATGGGTTCCTCTAGACCCCTCTTTTAAGACTTCCAGCCTCCAAGTCGGTGACTTCCCTTTATAAGTCCCCAGGTGTCTTGTTATAGCAGCAGCAAGCCCACTGAAGCAGTGCTCTGGTCTCAGAGGGCCACAGCCAGGGAAGCCACAGAGCATCCATCACCAGGGAAGGTGTGCAGGTCGCGCCCATTTGCTGAGTACCTTCTGGAGCCCTGTGAGGGGAACAAGTGGTGGGAGATGAGGCCAGGGGGAGGGCAGGAGAGCCCAGCTTGGCCTCTGCCCTGACGGAAATGGGCCCCACAGAGGTGTCAGCAGTGGAGGGATGGGACCTGCATCCACACAGAGGACTCTGAGCTGTGCTCACCTCTCGAGAGGCCAGTGATAAAGCCAGACTACAAAGCACTCCACCTGGGAATGGGCCTGGTTCCATCAGAACGGACAAACCTGGGAAGACACACCACCAAACCCGGCTCAAGAAGAAATAGAGGCTCTGGAGGCCTGGGGATGCAGCTTTGCGGTGGAGGACCCACCTGGCACTCCCAAGATCCCAGGTTGATCTCCAGCACCCCAATCACAAACAAATAGATCGTAACAAGTCAGGAGGTTGAACTGGTAATGTCAAAACTTTCCCACGCAGGTGCACACAGGCCTGATGATTGCCTGGTGAGTTCCACTAAACTCTTAAATAAGAACAGCAATCCTTTACAAACTCTTCCAAGAAATGAAAGGGGAAGAGACACTTCCCAACTTATTCCATGAGGCCAAACCACCCTGATACCAAAACCAGAACCAGATATCAGGGACCAGAAAACTAAAGACCAATATCCCATATGAATGTGGATGAAAAGAATCTCAGTAAGACATTTGCAACAGATCTGGCAACATATAAAAAAAGATCATACTCCATGGCCAAGTAGAACTACCCAGGAATTTAGGTGGGTTTAAATCTGAAAACTAACTCATGCCATCCACCATGTCTAAGGATAAAATAGCAAGAGCCACATGATCATCTCAGTCAACACAGAAGACTTCTTACAAAATCTAATACCTCTTCATGATTAAAAAATGTCAGCAAGCAGGAATAGAAATGAACTTCTTCCCCCTGAAAAAGGGCACCTGTGGAAAACCCGTGGGGGCCTCTCCCCCACCCACCCAGTTGGATTATCTCTAATTGTGGGCTGTTACGAATAAAACTGCAATTTCTGGGCTGGGGTTGCGGCTCAGTGGTAGAGCACTTGCCTAGCATATGTGAGGTGCTGGGTTCAATTCTCAGCACATATAAATAAATAGATGAAATAAAGGTCACACCTAAAAAACCCCGAAATTTCATGGGATGGCCGGATGGCAGTGAGAGTGCATCACCTTGATGAGAAGGCCGTCAGCTGGCCCCAGAGTGGCTGCGTGTTCTGTGCTCCCCTCCAGCACGCAGGAGTCAGGTGTTCCACACCCCGGCAGGGAGGGCTGTGCAGCCTTCTGAGCTCTGCTCACTCACAGGTGTGCAGAGGAGCCACCTGGCACGCCACGGTCCTGCCTCTGACAATAACCCAGCAGAGCATTTTCGTGTGCTTACTTGCCGTCCGTCTCTCTTTTCGTTTGAAGTGTTTCACCCAATTTTTTTTGACCCAGTCATCTTATTTTTGAGTTGTAAGAGCTGTATTTATGAAGGATATAGGCCTCCCATCAGAGATTTGTTTTGCAAATAAATAAAACCACACCTGTGGTTTTTCATTTTCTTCACAGTGTCTTTTGAAGCACAAATGTTTTTGTTTAAATTTTGATAAAGTCCAATTTATTAATTTGGTTTTATTTTACAGTTTGTGCTTTTTTACATTTTATCTAAGAAATAAAAGGACACAAATGTTCTCACATATGTTTTCTTCTAGAAGCTTTATAGTTATAGCTTTTACATGTAGGCTTACTTCTACTTAGTTCTTACACAAACTTGCTAATTTAGTTAAAATAATGTTTGTGTGCAGCATGAGAAAAGGTTGGAGGTTCTTTCTTTTCATGTGGATGTCTACTTGTTCCAGTAAATTCGTTGAATGGATATCCTTTCTCCAGGGGATTATCTGCGCACCTTTGTTGAAAACCAATCGTCACAAATGTAAGAATTTATTTTTGGACTCTCATCTCATTCTTCGGTCTGTGTATCTGTCTTTAGGTCAATATCATACTGTCTTGATTGCTTTAGCTTTATAACAAGACTCAAATCTGGTAGTGTGAGCCTTCTAGCTCTGCTCTTCTTTAAGATGATGTGGGCCTCACCTCCAGGACCCCCTGGCCTGACTGACTGCATCCCACCTCCAGAGACCCCCAGCCTGACCAACTGCACCCCACACAGACTCGGCACCCATGCCCTGTGCTGCAACTCCCCACTTGCCAACACAGTTGGAAGCCAGTGCAGCCATCTTGGATTATCCTGGAAGCAGAAGCTGCCATCTTTAGGTGGGGCAAATCCCATCCTGAGATGCCTGCTGGAGACTGGAAGCTCATTGTCAGGTACCTCTCAAGCCTCAGGCTACTGGAGACTGGGAGGTTTGAATAGTATATGACTGTTACAGTGTAGATTTTTTTTCCTCCTTTTTGAAAATTTTTAAGTTTTTATTTCTTTATTTTTCATGCTATTTTCCTTTTGTTTACCTTTTTCCTCAGAGTCTCTTTCTCCCTTTTCCATGATAACAACCAACTTCTTTTGACTACATTTTCACTCTTCCTATGATCTAGGATGTCTTTATACACATTTCTTATCCCCTTAGCAGTTACATCCTATACAACTCCCCATCCTCCTAGTCCTCCATTAGAAACTGCCTTCCTCATGGCAAATCTATTTCCTACGCTGTAGATAGTAATTGAACTCATCCTCTCTGCTTATTGTGACAATATTGTTAACCTCTTCATAGGGGCTAATGGTTTATGGCTGCACATTGTCTGTACTGGGTGTTGCTAATATTGACCTCCCCCTTAAAGAAGAGGTTTTGGAAACCTGCAGGGTCACTATGAGCCTACAGGGCGGGAACTGCAATACCCCAGATCTGCATCGCTAGAGGGGAAGATACATGAGCAACATGAGAAAACAAGGGAGGAAAGTGTTCCAACCAAACCAAGATTCTACACTAATAGAATCCTGTGACAGCATGGTGGAAGAAATGTCAGAAAAGGAGTTCAGAATATATATGATTAAAATGATTTGTGAAGCAAAGGATGAGATAAGAGAGCAAATGCAGGCAATGATTGATCATTCCAATAAGCAACTGAAAGAGCAACTACAGGAAACAAAAGATCACCTCAACAAAGAGATAGAAATTCTGAAAAAGAACCAAACAGAAATCCTTGAAGTGAAGGAAACAATAAACCAAAAAAAAAAAAAAAACTCAATGGAAAGCATCACCACTTGGAAGACAGAACCTCAGACAATGAAGACAAAATATTGAATCTTGAAAATAAGTTGCCCAAACAGAGAAGATGGTAAGAAATCATGAACAGAACCTTCAAGAACTATGGGATATCATGAAAAGACCAAATTTAAGAATTATTGGATTGAAGAAGGCACAGAGATACAAACCAAAGGAATGAACAACCTATTCAATGAAATAATATCAGAAAATTTCCCAAACCTGAAGAATGAAATGGAAATTCAACTACAAGAGGCTTACAGAACACCAAATGCACAAAACTACAGCAGATCCACACCAAGACACATTATAATGAAAATGCCTAATATACATAAAGATAGGATTTTAAAGACTGCGAGAGAAAAGCATCAGATTACATATAGGGGGAAACCAATATGAATATCAACAGATTTCTCAGCCCAGACCCTAAAAACTAGAAGGGCCTGGAACAATACATTTCAAGCTCTGAAAGAATATGGTTGCCAACCAAGAATCTCATATCCAGCAAAACTAACCTTCAGATTTGAAGATGAAGTAAAATCCTTCCATGACAAACAAAAGTTAAAGGAATTTACACATAGAAAGCCTGCACTACAGAACATTCTCAGCAAGATATTCCATGAGGAAGAAACGAACAACAATGTAAGTCATCAAAGGTAAGAACTACCCTAAAGGAAAATCCATTCAAAGTAGAAACCAAGTCAAGTTAAAAACCAAAACTAAGCCAAAATGACTGGGAATACAAATCATGTCTCAATAATAACCCTGAACATTAATGGCCTAAACTCATCAACCAAAAGACATAGACTGGCAGATTGGATTAAAAAGAAATACCCAACAATATGCTGCCTCCAAGAGATGCATCTCATAGAAAAGGACATCCACAGACTAAAGGTGAAAGGATGGGGGGAAAACCTACCACGCACACGGACTCAGTAAGTGGGGGTTTCCATCCTTATATCAGATAAAGTGGACTTCAAGCCAAAGTTAGTCAAAAGGGATAAAAAAGGTCACTTCATACTGCTTAAGGGAACCATAAATCAGGAAGACATAACAATCATAAATATTTATGCCCCAAACAATGGCCCATCCATGTACATCAAACAAATCCTTCTCAATTCCAGGAATCAAATAGACCACAACACAATAATTCTGGGTGACTTTAACACACCACTGTCACCACTGGATAGAGCAGCCAAACAAAAACTAAACAAAGAAACCATAGATCTCAATATCACAATCAATAACTTAGACTTAACAGACATTTATAGAATATTCCATCCATCAACAAGCGAATACACTTTCTTCTCAGCAGCACATGGACCCTTCTCTAAAATAGACCATATATTATGCCACAAAGCAGCCCTTAGTAAATGCAAAAAATAGAGATACTACCTTGTATTCTATCAGATCATAATGGAATGAAATTAGAAATCAACGATAAAATAAAAAACAGAAACTACTCCAACACCTGGAGACTAAATAATATGCTATTAAATGAAGCATGGATAACAGACAACATCAGGGAGAAGATAAAAAAATTCTTAGAGGTAAATGAGAATGATGATACAACATATCAAAATCTCTGGGACACTATGAAAGCTGTACTCAGAGGAAAATTCATTGCATTGAGCACATTCAAGAAAAGAATAAAAAGTCAACAACTAAATGACCTAACATTACATCTCAAAGCCCTAGAAAAAGAAGAACAGAACAACACCAAAAGTAGTAGAAGACAGGAAGTAATTAAAATCAGAGCTGAAATCAATGAAATTGAAACAAAAGAAACAATTCAAAAAATTGACAAAACAAAAAGTTGGTTCTTTGAAAAAGTAAACAAAATAGATAAACCCTTAGCCACACTAACAAAGAGGAGAGAGAAAACTCAAATTACTAAAATTTGTGATGAAAAAGGAAATATCACAACAGACACCACTGAAATACAAAACATAATTAGAAGCTACTTTGAAAATCTATACTCCAACAAAATAGAAAATCCTGAAGACATCAACAAATTGCTAGAGACATGTGATCCTCCTAAACTGAACCAGGAGGACATACACAATTTAAACGGATCAATTTCAAGTAATGAAATAGAAGAAGCCATCAAAAGTCTACCAACCAAGAAAAGCCTGGATCCAGATGGATTCTCAGCTGAGCTCTTCAAGACCTTCAAAGAAGAACTTATGCCAATACTCCTGAAAGTATTTCATGAAATGGAAAAGGAGGGAACCCTTCCAAATTTATTCTATGAAGCTAGTATCACTCAGATACCAAAACCAGACCAAGACACATCTAGGAAAGAAAACTTTAGACCAATATCTCTGATGAATATAGATGCTAAAATCCTCAACAAAATTCTGGCAAATTACTTACAAAAACATATTAAGAAGGTAGTACACCATGCTCAAGTGGGGTTTATCCCAGGGATGCAAGGTTGGTTCAACATCCGGAAATCAATAAATGTCATTCATCACATCAATCGACTTAAGGTTATCATATGATTATTTAAATAGATGCAGAGAAAGCATCTGACAAAATACAACATCCCTTCATGCTCAAAACACTAGAAATAGGGATGGTAGGAACATCCCTGAACATTGTAAAGGCTATTTATGCTAAGCCCACTGCCAACATCATTCTTAATGGAGAAAAACTGAAAGCATTCCCTCTAAAAACTGGAACAAGGCAGGGATGCCCACTGTCACCACTTCTATTCATCATCATGCTTGAAATACTAACCAGAGCAATTAGACAGACCGCAGAAATTAAAGGAATATGAATAGGAAAAGAAGAACTCAAGGTGTCACTATTTGCCGATGACATGATTCTATATTTAGAGGATCCCAAAAATGCCACCAGGAAACTTCTAGACCTAATTAATGAATTCAGCAAAAGAGCAGGATATAAAATAAACACACATAAATCAAATGCATTTATATACATAAGCGATGAATCATCTGAAAGAGAAATGAGGAAAACAACTACGTTCACAATAGCCTCAAAAAAAAAAAAAACTTGGGAATCAATCTAACAAAAGAGGTGAAAGACCTCTACAGTGAAACCTACAGAACATTAAAGAAAGAAATTGAGGAAGGTCTTAGAAGATGAAAAGATCTCCTGTGTTCTTGGGTAGGCAGAATTAATATAATCGAAATGGCCATTCTTCCAAAGGCACTATACAGATTTAACGCAATTCCAATTAAAATCTGAATGACATTCCTCATAGAAATAGAGAAAGCAATCATGAAATTCATCTGGAAGAACAAAAGACCCAGAATATCCAAAGCAATCCTGGGCAGGAAGAATGATACAGGAGGAATCACAATACCAGACCTTAAATTCTACTATAGAGCAATAGTTATAAAAACAGCATGGTATTGGCACCAAAATAGACAGGTAGACCAATGGTACAGATAGAAGACACAGAGACAAACCCACGTAAGTACAGTTATCTCACACTAGACAAAGGTGCCAAAAACATACAGTGGAGAAAAGATAGCCTCTTCAACAAATGGTGCTGGCAAAACTAGAAATCCACATGCAGTAAAATGAAATTAAACCCATATCTCTCACCCTGTACAAAACTCAACTCAAAATGGATCAAGGATCTAGGAATTAGACCTGAGACCCTGCACCACATAGAAGAAAAATAGGCCCGAATCTTCATCATGTTAGCTTAGGACAAGACTTCCTTAACATGACTGTTATGGGGCGCAACTTAAGAACAGACCGATCACCACTGATTAGTCCAGATTTGAGAGTGTTTATTAAGCTGGCCAATTGACTGCCTCACACAATGCCTCAAAAAATGGTTATTGGGAGAACAGCCCTGACCATAGGGTTTCAGGGGTTCTTATACCAAAAATCATATCAATCAGAAGTGGCTATGATTTGAAATTATAAACTTACATCATGAAATCATTAGCAGAGGGGGAAGTGGGTCAAAATGACCCTACCTAGATACAAACTAAAGAATGGATCCTAGTGGTTACTAACATAGGAATCAAAAGAGAATAATTTTTCATCATGTAAGAATCACCATTTTGCATTGTTCAATATGTCACGCTAAGTGACTGATGATGGGTACAGAGGTGGGGTGTTCCCATGGGAGAAGCATTTCCTACGTAACATGGAGTCTTAGAGCAAAATGGAGTCTGTTTAGTCATTTCCCACATAGCCCGACCTGTAACATTTCTATGGAGCCAAATCTGTCAGCCTGTCACAATGACCCCAGAGCGCAAGAAATAAAAGCAAGAATCAATAAATTGGATGGATTCAAACTAAAAAGCTTTTTGTCAGCAAAGGAAACAATCAATAATGTGAAAAGAGAGCCTACAAAGTAGGAAAAAATCTTTTCCACACACCCTTTAGAGCACTGATTCCCAAAATTTATAAAGAATTTTAAAAACTTTACACCAAAAATACAAAGAACCCAATCAATAAATGGGCTAAGGAACTGGGTAGACACTTCACAGAAGAAGATATACAGGTGTCCAACAAATACATGAAAAAGTGCTCATCATCTCCAGTAATTAGAGAAATGCAAATTAAAATCACCCTAAGACTTCATCTCACTCCAATTAGAATGGCTACTATCAGGAAACAAGCAATAATAAGTATTGGCATGGATGTGGGGGAAAAGGCACACTCATACATTGCTTGTGGAGTTGCAAATTGGTGCAGCCACTCTGGAAAGCAGTATGGAGATTCTTCAAAAAACTTGGAATGGACCCACCATTTGACCCAGCTATGCCACTCCTCAGTTTATACCCAAAGGATTTAAAATCAGGAAAGTATAGGGATGCAGCCACATCAATGTTCATAGCTGCTCAATTCGCAATAGCCAGATTGTGGAACCAACCTAGATGCCCTTCAACTGATGAATGGATAAAGAAACTGTGGTATATATACACAATGGATTATTACTCAGAGATAAAGAAGAATAAAATTATGGCATTTGCTGATAAATGGGTGGAGGTGGAGAATATCATGCTAAGTGAAATAAGCCAAGCCCCAGAAACAAAAGGCTGAGTGTTTTCTCTGATAAGTGGATGATGATACATAATGGGGGGGGAGATGGGTGGAGGTGGGGACAAGAGAAGAAAGGAGGAACTTTGGATGGTGTAGAGGAAAATGGGATGGGAGGTGGTGGGGGAAGGAAAGAGAGTAGACTGAGACAGACAGTATTACCCCATGTATATGTATGATTACATGAATTGTGTGAATCTACATTGTGTACAACCATAGAAATGAAAAGTTGTACCCCATTTGTGTATTAAGAAAAAAAGAGAAAAGAAAAGATGATGTGGGCCTTTCTAGGTCCTTTGTATTTTTTTTTATAAACTTTAGAATCAACCTGTCAGTTTCTAAAACAAACAAACAAAAAACCCATATGCCAAACCTAGTTGTGGTTCTGTTTGAATGAGACACTTATGGATTATTTGAGAGACAATGGTTAAACAATATTGTCTTGTAATCCATGAACATGGTATAACTCTCCCTCCATTAGGTCTTGTTATGTCTCCCTCAGTGACATTGTATAGCTTTCTGTGTGCGGCTCTCATGCCTCTTAAATCTACCCCTAAGTATTCAATGTTTTAAAAATTCAATTTGTAAATGGTACTGTTTTAAAATTTCAAGTGCTAACTGTCCATTGTTAGTAGAAAGGAATGGAATTGATGGGGGCTGCTTTTTATCTTGTAACTTTGGCAAAATCATTTAATTAGTTTTAAAAGCACTTCGTAGCTTAAAATTTTCTACAGACAATAATGAGACCTATAATCAGAGATCACTTAATATTTCCCTTCCAATAGGTGTGAGTTTTCCTTGCCAACTTGCCTTGGCTGTGTCCTCTGTCAGGGTTCCAATGGAGCCCTGGAGTGCATGCTCCCCACCTCTAGGACTGGAGGGAGAGCCTCTCACCACTGTCAGGTTCATGGTGTCCTGGGCAGTGGTTCTTTGTCAGCTAGAAAGAGTTCTCTTCTATCCCCCAACTTCACTGACACTTCTTTCTTTTTCTTTTCCTTTTTCTCCCCTGTTGGTACTAGGGATTGAACCCAGGGGCATTTAACCACTGAGCCGCATCCCCAGCCCTTGTTAATGTTTTATCCCTCACTAAGTTGTTTAGGGTCTCTCTAAATTGCCAAGGCTGGCTTTGATCTTGCGATCCTCCTGCCTCAGCCTCCTGAGCCACTGGGAGTACAGGTGTGAGCCACTGTGCCCAGCTGTCCCTGAGACTTATTTTTCCTGTGGTTTTTCTGTGCTTGTCTGCTACAGGTGGATTATATCCATTGATTTTGAAACAGTAACTGATTGGCCTTCCTGAAAAATGCTCCACGGGGTCACGGGCACCCTTCCACCCTAATGCTGGAATAGTCTGCTGATGCGTTCTTAGGGCGTTGGGTGTGCAGGCTCGTAAGGGGCAGTGGACTTGGTGTTCCTCTCGTCCTGTGCTCATGAGGTTTTGGTACCAAGGCCTCCATGGTTTCCCAGGTATCACAGGGAAGTCTCTCTCTCCTCTGTGTTCTGACAGTGCTGGTGTGATGGGGTGTCGAGCCACCAATGAGGCCTCTCACCTGGACTCTTCTCAAGGGACATGGCCCTTTTGAGCACCGGTACAGATCTTCTTGTCAGTAGCACTGGTCCCCTCCTGACTCGTCCCCACAATGTGATTAACTGAGAAAGCCACCAAGAACTGCGGCATCACAGTTAGGAGTGCCTCTCCGTTGCTCTCCCCCAAGTGTGTTTCTTCCCAGGCATCAGAACCAGACCCCAAGGGCCTGGCTGGAAAGCCCTGTGCTTGAGGGTCATGCTTCTGAAACCAGAGTTTGAGGTAAAATCGGATTCTCTGCTTCTGCTGGGGGTGGGGTCTGTGGAAGCTGCGCCTCTGCAGCTGAGGAAGCCCCTCTTAATTTTAGCAGCTAGTCACAGCAAGGGAGGCCTACTGGTGTCAGCTCTGAGGGGCACAGCCGGCCATAGGGGACTCTCCTACCAGTACTGAGTGGCGTGTCACACCCCTCAGTGTTGCCCCTCTAAATGGAGGCAGTGCCCTCCGGTATTGCCACAGACCCCAGAAGCTCCCCACCAACCTTCCAGGTTGTTGTATCACAAATCTGTTCAATGAAAGCCATGGGGTGATGGAAGGCAGGAGCGAAAGCCGTAGGATTTATTCATGAGTGAAGAATAGAAGCAGAATCCTTGCAGGTGCATGAGGGGACTTCCACAGGGGTTGTCGCTTCTGTGTGCTAGTCTAGGGGTCTATATAGCACTTGGGTCGACACTATTAGTCCAAATTTATGTTAATGAGGGTTCGGAAAAGTGCTAATGCTCTTGGTTAATCCTCGGTGAGAACTTCCATTCGGGTCTGCCCTACCTCTGTTTTCTTGCCTTGGCCAGGAGCCAGGAGGCTGAAGTCCTCAGGCTACTTGGGGTTCGGCGCTGCAGTGCTGTGCTACACGGGCATCCACGTCGGCCTGGGTCGGGCTGCTGTGCCCCGCTTGCCTCCACCTGGCGTGCTGCACCTCAAGTCCACGCTGGCTTGGAGAGCTCCCGGCAGCTGCAGCCACTCTTTTCACTGTGCTCCAGCCTGCCTGGGCTGCCACTCCACAGCTCCAGGACAAGAATGTGTCTGTCACGAAGGGGCTTATTTGCAACAGACACAACAGGACGGGATCAGTTGGGAGCTGGCTCTACACAGCCCTGGACCTGGGCAATGCTGGCAGTGGCGACTCATGGACAGGCAATTAAACCAAGGCTGAAGGCTTAAGATGGACGCAGAGAGGGAGGAAGATAGTCCTGATTGAGCCCTGGAGACCGACCAAGGGAACAGGCTGCACAAACACAAGAAAACTGAGGAGTGGCCAAGGAGGGAAGAAGAGACCCAGCGACATGGGTGGGGCAGCAGTGGGCTACAAATGGGGAACAAGGGGAGTCTTGAAGGAAAGAATTTTGGTGACCAGACCAAGATGGTCAACAGGCCAAATGCTGCAGAGGGCATAAAAAATATAGGCTAAGGAGGCCAGGTGACCTTGACAGCACCACTGGGCAGGGAAGCCACTGGGCATCTCCTGGGAGGCCCCTCCTCCACCAAGGTCACTCCCCTGCTCGTGGATCACCTGTATCCTCTCCTGGTTCCTGCACTCCCTCACCTTCCACCCATGACCTACCCACCTCCAGCCACACCTCACTGCTGGACAATTTCTGTAGTCCAAAGTCCCACACACTCTTTAAATTCACCTAAAAACCACCACTTCCCCCATTGGCAGGGTCCATTGCTCATCCTGAGAATCCAACATCTGACACCTGATGACTCTTAATCCACCACCTCCAAGAAGAGGCAAGGTGGGGACATGCCAGGCCTGTGCAGGGGACAGTTGTTGAGGGCTGCCTCTTTCTGGGTCGGAAATGTAAACAGCCCAGAGTATTCCCCTCTCCAATGACCTCTCCAAAGGGCACGGGAAGAACTTGGCCTGTCCAGGTCCAGAACTGCAAACCCCAGGGTGGGCAGGAGCAGGTGGACAGGTGGACATCAGCAAAGAGGGCATGCAGGAGAACGACTTGCAGGTAAAGTGTCAGCACCCGAGAACACACTGCAGATGGCACCATTGTGGTCAGTGCAGTTCCCCTGGAGGTCCACAGGTACAGGGACCCCTGATCTGCTCTCAGTTCTCTCCCACCACCTTCTTGCTGGGCCAAGTGCTTTTCTGCAAGAAGAGAATCCCTTTAGGTCTGGCTGCCTCTGGATTGGCCTGCTGTCCATAAGCCTTCCAGAGACTTCTCTGGACCTTGGATGCCTTTGCACACTAGCCTACTGCTCAACCTGAAAGGAGAATGTTTCAAAGCAAAAGACTGGGACTTCAAAGGCAACTGCTGGTGTGACACTGGGTGAGTTCCTTGGCCCTGTGGTTCTGGTCACCATTGCATAATCAGGAAATGCTGCCCCCTTATCCCGTGAGAACAGGAGCTGCAGTGGAGAATAGCTTCCTGGCACTGCCTCTGGAGGAGCAACGTCAGGGCTGGGCATCGCAGTGGACAGCACTCTTCACTTGAATGCAACACCCCTCTCCACACACAACCCTAGACTCCGCTGGTGCGCAGCACTCCAACTTACATGCAGCAACTCCGCCCGCGTGCAGAACCCAGCACCCCAACCTACATGCAGCATCCCCGCCCGCTTGCAGCAACTGTGCTCTGCATGCAGCACCCGGGCAAGAAGGGCGGAACTCCTTCCGAAACCCGGGTCAAGCGGCCACCTGCTCCCACTTCCCACGAGCCCGCTGCCAGCACGATCGGGGGCTGTGCCTTAAAGGCCAGCTGTCCACAGCCGGAGTAGTGAGGCCGGGCAATGTGTTGGAGGTGCCCTGGCCTGGCCTTGTCTCCACCTGGTCCCGCCCCAACCCCGCCTGGTCTTCAGCCTAGCTTCTCCAGACTCCCTGAGCGCTGGCGGAGGCGGGCGAGCGGTGAGTGCGGCCGGCGCTGATTGGGCAGTGACTCTGATTGGCCGCCTCGAGCACCATTAGCCGCGATCGCTGCATCCCGCAGCGCTCCACCAGGCTCGGCTCGGCTCGGCTCGGCTCCACTCGGCTGCTCGGCTGGGCTCGGCAGAGAGGCTCGGTTCGGCGGCTTGGCTCGGCTGGGCTCGGCTGCTCGGCGGGGCTCGGCTCGGCTGCGCGGCTCGGCTTGGCTCGGCTCGGCTCGGCAGCGCGGCCGCGGACGGGCGTGCGCGGGGGGCGCGGGGCGCGGGGCGCGAGGCGCGGGCCTCGGCGGCGGCGGCGGAAGCCTAGTCCCCCCGCCCGCCCTGTCCTCTCGACGAGGCGGAGGGATCACCGGGCCGGGCCTCGGACAGGCGCGAGCGGCGGGGGGCGGCGGGGCGCGGAGCAGCGCAGCCCTCCCGGGGGCGCCGCCGGCCGGGTCAGCGCGGACGGCGCTCGGCGGACGCGGACGCACGGCTGGCCGGCCCCTCCCTGCCCGCGCCCGGGCGCCCACTCGCCGGCGCGGGGCCCGGGAGCGATGACATCGACGGGGAAGGACGGCGGCGGGGCGCAGCACGCGCAGTATGTGGGGCCCTACCGGCTGGAGAAGACGCTGGGCAAGGGGCAGACAGGTGCGTGCGCGCCGGCGCTGGGGGCGCGGGCCGGGCGGGCGGGGGGCGCCGGGCGCGGCGCGGAAGGGCTCGGGCGATCTAGGGGCGCAAGCGGTCCCGGACGCGGGTCGGGCGGGCTGACGGGCGGGCGCACCTCCGGGGAGGCCGTGTGGACCCGCCGGGTGGGGCCAGGGAAGGCTGCCTAGTCGTGATGCTGCAGGCCCGGTCCGGGCCGGCGGCCGCGAACAATGGGCGGCCCGTGCGCCCCCGTCAGCCCTGCGCCCGGGTCCCTCCCCGGAGCCGGGAGGCCGCGCGGCTGCGGTCGGCCGGGCGCGGCCCAAGGACACGCGGCGCGGCCGGGAGCGCACCGCGGTGGGGGCGCCCAGCCCTGCCTGGTAGCGCCGGCGGCCCCGCTGCAGGTGCGCGGGCCGGGCCGCATTGTGCACCCGAGTGCTGGGCCTATTGTGCCGCGAGAGGAGGGGGCCGAGCGGGAGCCCATCTGCCGTCTGCCGCGCCGCGCTAATAGGCGTGCTGCTGGAGCAGCTGCGCCCCGGCGGCGCGACCCCGGCGGTCCGGGCTGCCCAAGCCCCACTGGCCAGTCCCGGACCTCCCTCCGCGGTGGGGGTGGAAGAGCGCAGGGACCCGTCAGCGGGCTGGACAGCGCCTTCCTCTTCTCCCAGTCTCAGGCCTTGGTGTATGCGACACTGCGCTCCCCAGGGGAGGAGGAGGGCGACTGCTACTGGGTCTGGACCCAGGATCCAGGTCTGGCCCCTGGAGCAGACCCAGGGCCTACAGGAGGAGGGGGCTTCCCCGCTGGTCCTGGATGTCTTTCCCAGGATGGGTTAGGTTCCTGCAAGGCCCCACCCTGGGCCAGCAGTGTGCACAGCTCCCCTTGTATTTGGCCAACTTTCCAGGCCTGGCTGAGCTTGGCCAGCCCCCTCATCTGGTCAGCCAGGCGCGTTCACACAGTCCTCTTTGTGGGAGGCTGGGACTCAGCCATTTTCTTTCTTCTCCCAGGACCAGCCTATCTCTAGTGGCCCAAAGGTCCTATGGCACTGACCACTTCTTTCCTTTTTGGAAAGTTCCCCAGAGCCCAGGGAGTGGAGGAGAGAAGGAGGTTGGCTGTGAGGGTGGGGGCCCAGGAGGCCCTCTGCAAGCACCCCAGGGCCGCAGGAGGCAGAGCTGGGCAGTTGTGTCTGGGAAGAAAGTGGGCCAGCCTGGGCTCCTGGGGAGCGCGGCAGCGGTGATGTAGCAGAGGCTGCCAGGGTCTGCCTCCTCCCGCTGAGTCCCAGGGCCCGGCCCAGGGCTTGTGCCTGGGCTTGAGGAGGAGGCATGGACAGCTGGTTTTCAGCTGAATCCAGAAAAGGCACCTTTCCTGGGAAGAACACCTGGTTTGTGACAGCCTTGGAGGAGGAAGGCCCCGGGCAGCAGAGTGCAGGAGGCAGTGGACCGATCTACTTATCAGCCAATAAAATGTTATCATAAGACACTCTGCGAGCACCCGATGACAGTGGCGGGTCAGGTACAGTGCCCGCCGGCCTCTGGGGGCAGGGGCTGGTCTCTCTGCTCCCCATTGGGTTACACTGTCCTCGAGGTAATTCCGGGAGGTTTCTTCTGACCAGCAGTGATGGCTGACAGGTGTGTACCTGTGTCAGCAAGGCGTGTGGTGTGGAGTTTAGAAAGCAGCCCGAGCAGCCTCTCTGCCCAGCATCCGGGAAGCAGCCCACCCTAAGTTCTGGTGGCCTTGGTGCAAATGTGTAGCCAGGAAGTCCACCACAGCACCTGTCTTCCATGAAGGGTCATCTTGGTGGATGTGTGCCCATCTCTGTGTGTGTGTGTGTGTGTGTGTGTGTGTGCTGGGCAGAGTTACTGTGTCCCAGGCCTGCCCTTCACCCCAGAGGGGGTCAGACTTTCTGCCAGGAGACCTCAGGGGAGAGTGTGGGCTGTGCCCCATCTACCACTGCCTGTGGACCTTGTGGTCCTGAGGACTTCTCCTGCTGGGACCTGGGCAGATGTCCCTGGGCTGGTGGGAGGAATCCATCAGCAAGGGCTCTGCTGAGTTTTTCTGTGATCCAAGAAACTCTTGTCAGTCACTTCTGGGGCTTGGCCCCTGCAGGGACACCAGAACACAGTCCCTGCCATCATGATACCCCTAGAGTCTGGATGGGCAGGAGTGGGAGACCTTTCAAGAATAGGCAGCACCTACCTGCCTAGGTCCAGGCGGGAGTGTTGCATGGCCCTTGTCCTGCCAGCTCAGTGCCGACCAGAGCAGGGCATCTCCCTGCCCACACTAGAGTTTGGCATGCCCAGGTGAACTGGGCTGCGGTAGCCCAGAAGGACCTGGGAGGACCCTGTGGGAGGAGCTGGGGGACTGTAGGTCCCTTGGCTGCTCCTGGAGCTCCGTCCTGCCTAGAGACCCTTCATCCAGAGGTGGGAGGGGGAGGAGGCAGGGACAGGGCTCTCAGGGAAGCGTCAGCCATGCCAAGGATTGGGGATGGGTATGAGGGGCTGCCCTCCAAGTCCCTTCTGTCCAACTCACCTGCCTCTGGCTTACCACAGCTGGTGGGCAAGGGAACCTGGAACTTCTCTTCCCAAGTGGAACCCTGGAGGTTGGTGCACTGGAGCGCTGTCTGGGGTGGGGAAGCCAGCTAGATTGGGACAGGTGAAAGAGGGCAAGGGGAGCAAGTTAAGAGAGAAAGGAGAGACAGGGGAGAGAGGGAGAGGTGAGGGAGAGACTGGTGGAGGGCAGCCTGGGAGGGCAGCTCCAGGTGCCACCTGGAGAGGAGGGGGCAGCAGAGTCAGGGGAAGACACGAAGGGGCAGCAGATGGGTGCTGAGACCCTGCTGTTTCGGGAAGTGGCGTGAAGGCAGGGAGTGACCCCCTGGGGTGCTGTGTGGTGCTGAGGCCCAAGGGACATGTGGCTGGCTGGACGGGACCTGGTGACCTCTGCAGTATAGGTGACAGAGCTCCACGTTTGGGGACACCAGTCGTATCTGGTGGTCACTATGCTGCCAGGTCACTCTGGGCCCCGCAGCGAGTCTCCCAGGTGAGTGCACAGTCCCCTCCCCCACATCAGGCCCTGCTGTCTGACCCAGCTACTCAAATGAGGGAACTGAGGCTCAGAACCCAGGCTGCAGCGCGGGCGGCATTCCTGGGGGCAGGAGAGCCCGCCGTCTTCCCACCCAGGACAAGTTCAGACTTGAGTGCTGGGGTGCAGCTGGAGGGCCGTGCCAGGTGGGCAGTGCTCCCACCTGGCTTCTCTCCTGCTCAGGTCTCCGCCACCCCAGCCCTCCTCCAGCAGTGCAGACCCTGCCCCAGAGCCCGTTCCAGGCTGGGAGCTGGTCTGTGGGGACTGTCCTAAGGGGACAGCTTGGCGCGGTGGGGCTGGTGGTGAGGGAGGCAGTTCCCGTCCGGCGCACAGAGGCTCCTGATTGGTCTTGTTCATTGTCTCTGGCATGGCGAGGCACCCTGAGGGGCCAGGGGCTGCTCGTACTGGAAAGGCATGCTGGGAGTGGACATGGCCCGAGTGCCCATGCTGAGGTGTGTCCTGAACTGCTGACCTTGAGTGGGCTCTGCCTGAGGCCTGTAAGGACCCTGGTGTGGTGGGCCTGTGCAGGGCTGGCTTCCCAGCTGGGCTGCGGCCGGGCCTCTGCCCTGACATTGCCCAGGTAGGGCTGGTCTAGAGGTCAGAGCCCAGTGCCCTGCACAGCCACCTCGATGCACGTGGAGGCAGGCCTGGCCCTCGCTGGGCGCGAAGCTTGGCCAAGCCTCGCCAGCTCTTCGGGAGTCTTGCTGACAGGTCCTCGTGAGCTCAGGTGAGCTCTGCTGCAGGTGCTGACAGACGGGCTCTCAAGCCTCGTCCTGTCCCTCCCTGCCCAGAGTGGCCAGGTCCCTTCCCCTGCTCTCAGGGTTGCCACGAGTTGTGCTGGTTGTCACTGGTGTGTGGACTCCTGATGTACCCCTGTGCCCAGGCTCCTCTCCCCAGTGGCCACCTCAAGGCCAGCAGGGGCTCTACTTCAGGGCCCCAGGGCTGCCTGCTGCTCACCCCACCTGCCGCTGGCCCTGGCCTGCCCTTAGCGTGGGTCCCGTGGGCATGGGGCCTATGTCCTGGTTTCTGTCCTCATGTTGTGGAGTGCCCTGCTGCAGGGGCGGGCCAGGGGCAGCACGGCCTCCTCTGCTGGGCATGAGCGCTGCCCCGGGACACGGCACCTTCTTCGCAGCAGAGGGGCACCTGGGCGCAGCTCCAGCGGTTGGGAGCGGGTGGCCAGCGCTCGGCAGGAGCAGAGCCGTGTGCGGGGCGGTACCTGGGGACGGTCAGATGCCTCCAGAGTTGGCATCTGGTGCAGACCCCTGAGGCCCCAGGGGCTTGGTGGGTGACTGTTCCACTGCCTGGAGGTGGTGTGTGGCCCTCCTGGGCTCTGGCACCAGGCAGCAGAGGCGCTTTGAGCCTCAGGACCCCGTCTGTGGAATGGGTTTCCATGGAACTCTCGGAGGAGGCGAGGCTGTGCAGCATCTGGCAGGGCACAGCTGTCCTGTGGTTGTGGGCAGCAGGGGCATCTGTCAGGGGCCATCTCTCACGTTGCCCTGCACTTTGCAGGGTGTTAAGGGTGCCGTGGCAGAGCACCTGGTGCCCACAGGTGGTGGGTCAGGGGTAGGCCTCTGTGTGCTTGGCTCGAGGCCCAGGTTCCAGCCCAAGGTGGCCAAGCCGCCAACAGACCTCCCCACGCCTCAGCCCAGGGAAGCCCACTGACTAGGCTGCCCTGTGCTCTGATCAGGATGGAGGCTGGGCTGGGACTGAGGCCGCAGAGACAAAGCAGAGATTGTGCCAGGCCGGCCGCCTCTCAGAGCCCAGCTTGCTTGGTCCAGGCCTTGTTCTGCCGCCTCTGAGGGGCCAGTGTTCTGGAGCCCAGCAGCTGGGAGCCAGGCCCGCCTGTAGGACAGCATGCCCTGTCCAGCCGTTAAAGGAAACCTCTCCTTTCTGTAGCCTCTGGTGTCCTGGTTGGAGGTTGGGTCTAGGATTCTTCCCTGAAGCTGGGGTGGTGCTGGCTCCTCCCTGGCAGGGCACGAGGGCCACATAGGTTGATGTGTCGAGCACTTGTCCTCAGGCCAAGATCAGGTCCCACCTGCCCCAGAGTCCTGTCCTGTGTGAACAGACCCACTTCCCCTGGGTGGCCACAGCCTCCCTGTGGGCCTGGCCAGGGTTGAACTGACAGTTCTGGGTTGGCTGGGATGGGGAGGAGGGCCAGGCTGGGAGTCCTGGGGTCCTCTGGAGGGTTCCTGGGGGCAGGAGCTCCGTGGCCTGCTTAGGGATGAAGGGGCCTCAGGGAATTCACACTGTTGCTGCCCACGTTGAGCTAAGGCTGGGCACAAGGGTCCTGAAGGACGGGGTTGGTCTTCCTGGCCCTCAGGCAGAGGCGGTAGGGCAGCCTGGACAGCTGCTGTGGGGCCAGTGACGCAGGCGGGGGTGGCTGCACGTCAGCTGAGACTCGGAGCGTGGGCGGTTTGCAGGGAAAGCCTGCCTGGTCAGGAGTGTGGCCTCGGAGGGCTGGTGTGGCTGGGGAGCCCAGGGTGACCCGCTGCTGGGCAGCCTCTTGCCTAGGTGAAGGGGCCGAGGCGGGGGCGGGTGGCCTTGCTTGGTGGGCGCTCAGTGCCCAGGGGAAGGACTGTTGGGGGGAGCCACATGGCTATGGTGACTGAGGCCAACTCCAAAGCCCATGCCCGGAGGGCTAACTTGCTGGGGTTGCTGCCACGTGACTGCGTGGGTTGGAGGCTCACCTAGGCCCCTGCCTAGCTGTTCCCTGAGCAGGTGACCTCCCTGTCCTAGGTTTGAGAGGTGCACCATCTGCCACAGGCAAGGTGCTGGCCAGAGGTGGCCACATCAGGGGCCTTGGCACTGCTGCTGGCTGGTGGCTCTGGGGTGGGAGGCAGCCTGCGTTCTCATGAACTCATTTTGTCTCAGAGACCTGGGTTCCTGCAACCAGGTGAAGCCCCATGTCCTCAGGTACCCCTGTCTTGTCTTCGAATGTCCCTCCTGCTGGGCACCCAGCAAGACCTGCAGCCCCACACAGCCTGGCCACACCCTGGAGGTCTTTGGTGGGCAGGAAGTACGTGGGAGCCCCCAGGCGAGCATGGCCCAGGAGTCCCTGACCGTTGAGAGAAGCAGGCTCCAGTAAGCCCTGCTGTTCCTGAGGCTCTGAGCCAGCGGCTGGGCCTAGGCTCCTCCACCAGCTGTGGGGTGCTCCTCCTCGGGGCTGGCCGGGGACTGCTGTCCTCCCGTGGCTCAGAGGCACCTCCAGCCAGCCTGGAGCTGGGCAGGCGTTGTGGCTGTCTGGGGCCCTGACTTTAGAACGCTGCTGAGGTCGGGTTGTGTGCAGAGCCCCGGAAGGGCTCCCACCAGGTACTTGGTTGAGAGCCCAGCTGCAGGTGGGGATCACCTGTCTTCAGGTCTCGGTTACTTCACCTGTGAGGTGGCCCGGGGTGTGCTGGAGGAATGATGCCCAGGGAATGTCCTTGCGTGGGCTGAGTGGGGACCTGGTCTGGTGCTGCGGCCAGTGGCTCCCTGGGGGTTGGTGGTGTGTGGGCCAAGGGGCCTGGGATGCAGCAGGAGAGACAAGGACAGATGGCCATTGTGCCTGCTCACCCCCTCAGCTGATAGGATTTTCATCTGTGGGGCAGTGAGCAGGGAGAGCTGATGAGGGTTGTGGCAAAGCCAGCTGGCCAGCTGTGCCCAGCCAAGGGGACGCATGGGTAGCACAGTCCCTCGGGCTCTGGCTGGCAGCTGCTGCTCCCTGCCTCACAGGTCCTGGGCTGGTGAAGGGACTTGTCCTGTCCCTGTTCCTTTGCCACGTGCTGCCCTGGTGACCCCAGATGCATCTCTGGATTGGCCTTGCCCATCATGGCCCTGCCTGCTGCCCGCAGCCATGGGAGCAGCAGGTCAACTTCCACCCTTCGGCCCCTGGCCTTTGTGCTTGGGGCCACTGAACCTCAGACTTGTGGTTCCTGGGACTTCTGTGGAATTGGGGCCATTGTGGGAGCTGTGTCCCAGCCCTGAGCTCACCCCGGATTGTGGCTTTTCCTGACAAGCTCCCAGCCTCTGCTGCAGGACGCATGGCCGTTGGGGTCACACCCCAGGCGCACTGTTTGAGGCACACCCAGGCAGTGTCTAACTAGCATTCTGGTGTTGGCTTGAGAAGGCAGGCTCTTAGGCATGGTGCCATTCACCCTGGGACTCACGGTGATTTCTAACCACCAGCAGAAGTCCTGTCCAGTATAGGACTTTAACTTTGAAGGACTATCTCCTGAAGCCTTGAACTCCTCTGCTGGCCACTCTGCAGATGCTGTCCAAGGGACAGCAAGGGTTTGGGCTCCCCCCAGGCTGTGGCCAGTGCCCACTCCAGGGGTCCTTGGTCCCTGTGTCACCAAGGCTGGGTTGTGGGTGGGCCTTAGGGTCTGTGTTGCTGACAAGCCCCCAGCCGATGCTGATACTGGAAGGCCAGGGGAGGCTGTGGCCCGTCTGCCTCCTCTTACTCAACCCCTGACCCCAAACGGGGCACCACCTTGAGTCCATCCACCATTGTTCATGGGTGCCTAATGCCCCAGCACCAGGCTGGGGCAGCAAGTGTGGACCTGAGTCTGCCTGGGGAGAAAGGCTCCCACATTCCAGAATGTTCCCTGCATGCCAAGCATGTGGGTGGATCTCTGCGGGCACGTCACGCAGGCGGAGCAGGGCCCATTTTAGTTCTGCTGTGGGGGTGGTGGGGGCTTGGCGCCCCAGAAAGCCCAGGCCCCAGGCAGGGCTCTGCCCCAGGCCTGCACTGCTCACCCCGAGCCCTCCAGGCCCTCCTCCCGGGGTTGGGGGTGAGGATGCAGGGCCTCATGGGCTGGACTGTGGGCTGGTCTGCGGGAGTCTTCCCCCCAGACTCCTCGTGGGCGGACCTTGCAGGGTCTGCTCCTCAGGCGTGACTTGCTGGACGCTGGCTCCTGCCAGGGCCCTTTACTCCCCACTGGCCTCTGGCTCCAGGTGCAGCATCAGCCTCTGGGCTGGGGGCTTTCACCTAGTCCACCTTCAGGGGCTCTGAGGGTCGCTGTCTGGGGCACTGCGGCATGTCCAGCAGACGCACAGTGACAGGGTGGACGTGGAGCTGAGTGACTGCAGGCTTCCTGTCCCAGCTGCAGTGCCAACACTTACCTGTGGCCTCAACGTGTGCTCATGCACATGACGCACACTGGTGAGCAGCTGCTGCGTGCCACCTGGGTTCCTCACCCAGGTCGGGGCTGTGCGGGGCAGTGGGCTGTCAGTCGGGCCCACACTTGGTGCACCTGTCTGACCAGCTCTGAGGCAGCCTGGCCACTGTTCAAGAACAGGCCCTGGGGTGAGGGCCACTCTGCAGTGAGCATGTCCCTGGGAGATGTGGGCACTTGGCATGGTATGATCCTGGACCCCTGCACCCATGGCTCTGTGCCTCCTGGCTGATGGGCAGCTCAGGTGGCCCCCACCCATCCCCGTCCACTCTCCCTAGTTTCCAGGGAACCGCTTGGCAGGCCCCAGTGGTGCTGGGGCCCCATTTCTGCTGCCTCCTCCTGGGTGGGCGGGTCACCAGGCCCTGCCTGCTGCCAGTTGGGAGCTGTCCAGCAGGGCTTGCTGAAATCCACAGCTCCTGCCTCTGCGAGGGGCCTCCATCAGCCGTGGGTCCTCAAGGCCCTGGCTGCATCTGGAGGGAGCTGTGAGGGACTCAGGACTACCTGGTGAGTCCCCGGGTCTGCCCCCAGCTGTGGGCCTGAGTTCCGAGCTGCCGAGGCCCTGGTGTGCGCTGGGCCTCCTGTGGCCATGCGAGTGTGTCTGAGCTCTTGTGCAGGCGGGGCCGTCACTGGTGGAGGGCGGTCCCCGTCTGTGGCTGGTCTGACGTTGGTGTGTTTCTCGGAGCTGCCGCAGCGGATCCTCCCCTGCGTGACTCTGGTGGGGAGACGGCAGCCTGGAACGTGGGCGTCCTGGGGTGGGGTTAGGCACACGGTGACGCAGTCTGTCACCTGGTGCCCTTCCTGGGTGCCCTTGTTCTGGGCTCTCTGTGGCCTATGAGTGGACGATGTGCAGGAGTTTTCGGGATGGCCCTGGAATGGACAGAGGCTTGGTAGAGGAGAGGCCGCTGCAGGCCGGGCCCTAGGCTGCCCCATCTGAGTCGGCTGCATGCCTGCATCCTACCTGCTGGAGGCGAGAGAGTAGGAGGACACCAGGTTCCCCTCCGGGCCACAGGCCAACCCAGGCAGCCCTCAGGCTGTGCCTGAAGCCTCCTGGGCTGGGACACATGGCATTGGCCTCCTGGGCTGGGGCACATGGCATTGGACTCAGGAAGCCCCCACTCCTGCCCTCCTGGGCTGGCTCAGGGGAAGGAAATGGCCTTAGAGAGGACAGAGCCGTGGGAGCTGGCTCCACAGAGGAGACCTGGAGGCCGCTGAGCGGCAGCTCAGCACTGAGCCAGCTGCCAGGTTGTCTCGGTTTGGAGGTTTGTGAGCCCTAAACCCAAATCCCGGGGATTCACACCTAATCACAGCAGTCCAGACAGTCTCCCTGGCAAGTGCGGCAGTGTGACGAGGACAGCTGCGGATGGACACAGCCGTGGCCAGTGGTGGGCTTGAGTGCCAGCAAAGGTCCCATCCTGTTCCCAGAGGACATGAGGGGGCTTGTCTGGGCTGGGGTGCCCAGCCTTTACCAAGGCCCTGTCCACTCTCACTGCAGGCCGCATTGTTCTTAGAGCCTTGTCTGCTGTCCTGGGGTCACTGCCCCATGGAGGCGGTGGGGTCTGCACCGGTGCCTGGCCCCTCACAGGTGCCATGTCACCCTCCCTGGTACTTAGGCCTGGGTTCCTCAGACCTGGGTCTAGGGGCTCCCCCGCCAGGTGCTCCAGCACCTGCTCCTGACCTGGGTCTGGGAGCTCCCCAGGCAGGTGCCCCAGCGCCTGCTCCTGACCTGGGTCTGGGAGCTCCCCCGCCAGGTGCTCCAGCGCCTGCTCCTGCCCTGGGTCTAGGCGTTCCCCCGCCAGGTGCTCCAGCGCCTGCTCCTGACCTGGGTCTAGGTGCTCCCCGCCAGGTGCCCCAGCGCCTGCTCCTGACCTGGGTCTAGGTGCTCCCCGCCAGGTGCCCCAGCGCCTTGCATCTGGGCATGTCCAGGCTGCTCTGGGGAGGGTCCTGCCCTGGCTCTCGGGAGTGTTCTAGCACTGTGCCCTGTGGCACCGGGGCAGTGATGGGGGCCTGGCTCCCTCCCTGGGGCCCTCCTCACGCCTCTCCGAGTTAGCCCGGGGACTGCAGGCAGGACCATGTGGTCTGTGGGGGTGTCCAGAGCTGGTGCCCTCCCAGGCCCAGGAACGCCCCACGGCCAGGCTCCGCCACCCAGAGCCCTCTGTGCTGTGCCCAGCTTCAGCTGGTATCAGTTCCTGACCTCCGGCACCCCTAGGCCTTGGAGCCATGGGACCCAGGGCATCAGGGCTGACCCCTCCGTGGGCCTCACTCCTCGTGTCACCCCGTGTCCTCTGCCTCCCTTTCCTGACCTTCATTCCCTGTCACATCCCCTCCCCAGGGAAGCCTCTGCAGGGCTGCGACTTCATGGGATTTGGGGTGCATGGACCAAGCGGCCGCCAGCCTGCCGTGTCCGTTGCATCTGGGGCGGACACGGGCCAGACGCTGGGCAGTGACAGTGCAGTGTGAGGCTCTGTGACCTCATGTTCCAGCACCCGTGCAGGAGAGTGGGGTGAGAAGGGCAGAACCTGCAGTGACAGAGGCGGGCAGCCTAGCGCCAGCCTGGAGAGGGAAGGGACAAGGCCGATGTCCTGCCCAGGTTCTGGTGGCTGCTGGCTCTGGGGCACGTGGGGCCGACGTTGGTGTCTGGGAGCACCGGGGCCAGCGGGCTCTGCCTCTCTCCTCTCCCTGTCCTTCCTGCCTGCTGCCCACTAAGCAGATTCTATTCTTACCCCACACTGGAGATTACCGCGCAGCCTGCTCCTCGGGGACAGCAGCCACTCCTGGGGCGGGGGCTGGGCTGGTGACTGCAGGCTCTGCATGACTCCCTCCCTGCCGTTGCGGGCGGCGTGTGTGTGTCCATTCACCGTTGGTCTGGGTGTTTAGGCGGCAGACCCGTCTGGGGGCTTGAGCAGCGTCTGGGACCCTGGAGGTTGCTGCAGCTGCAGAGGGCGTGGGAGTGGCCGGCCCGGGGCAGTGGACAGACGCTGCCTCCTCCCTCGCCTGGGCCTGCAGCAGTCCTCCCCGCTGGGGTGGAACTGAAGCTAGTGCCCTGCCCTGCCGTATGCAGTGCCCTCAGGCCTGGGATAGACGCCGGTGCATCCCTGGAAAGAGTGGCCCGGGCCCCCCTGCAGCCCCCGCCTGTGCCATGCCCACCTCAGCTTCCCCGCCCCGGCACCCCATGCTCTGAGCACCTCCTCTCTCGAGTTCCTGTGTCCTGCAGGGGCCTGGCATGGCGCCAGTAAACTCTGGCTAAGTGACCTGGCAGGTGATTTACGTGGGGTAGGGACAGCTCTGGCTAATAGAAATCTAACGTGGTCGCCTGGCACCCTGGGGACTGGAGTGGGGTCCCTGCTCACCTCAGGAGAGTGTGTCCCCACAAGAACATAAATCCAGTGTGTGCTGAGCCCAGGCTCCAGCAGCGGGGGCCCGAGGCGCCCTGGGGCAGACCCAGGGCTCTGCTCTAGGCTACAGTGCTGGGCCTTGCTGGTCCTCTGGGCCACTCCTCACCGCCTGCCTCAGCAGCGGTGACCAGAAGTGTCTGTGGAAAGAGGAATAGGGAGGCTCTCTCTGCCTCTGGACCCTCAGCGATACTGGGCTCTGCGGGTGGAAAGGCCTCGGGCGACCTGCGGGACCCCCACCCCTGCAGAGGATGTCACCGAGGGGAGCAGCACTCAGTGTGGGTGAGGCAGGGCCAGTGAGAGGGAGCAGACGGGGCAGGAGCAGCTCTAGTTCCGGCTAGGGGACCCTCTGCCAGCTGTGCTTCTTGGGAGGGTAGGCCCACCCCTGGACTGTCGTAGGGCCTGGGAGGACAGCATGGCTCCAGCCAGCAGCTTGTAAAGAGGCCTGAGGCCCGAGATGGAGGAGGCCGGAGTCCGCAGCCTTGGGCTGGGACTCCAGGGTGTGTGCCCGTCTGCAGGCCCCGATCTGTGTCTATGTGTGTGCGTGGATGCGGCCCGCGTGGGGTGCACACATCTGTGTGTGTGTCTGCCTGCGTGTGGGATGACAGGTGGAGGCTCCCTGGGGCTTCCCAAGGAAGGCCTCCCCAACCTCGTCACCATGGCAACCCCATCACCCATCCCTGGGGCCCTTGAGGGGTGGGGCCTGGTGGAGCAGGGCGGGAGGGAGCAGCCTGGGGCCCCGGGGGCTCTGCCAGGCGTTTGGGAGGGGGCTCTGCTGAGCTCCTCCCCTGCCCCCAGCCGTCCCAGAGCCAGGCCTGCTGAGTGCCCCAACCCCCAGCCGCCTGCACTCTGTCCAGCACAGCTCTCCTGCCATTCCCGCCCTGGCCCACTTACCCCAAGGGGCTGGACAGCACTGTCCAGGGCTCACCGACAGCTGGGCCTCCTCTGGTCATGTCACTGCATCCATGCAGGAGACATGAGCCTGCCCAGCCCGGGGAGTGCACTGGGCCTCCTGGTGTCTGACCCCAGCCAGGAGCACTGCCGTCTTTCCTCCCACCCGGTGCTCCTCTGCCTGGCCCACACCCGCGTCCCCGCCTCCCACCTGCATGTGCCTTCAAAGACAGTAGCAGCACCCCCCAAGGCTTCTCTTTCTGGGGTCCCCAGACCTGCCACCCTGCAGATGGGCTAGCCAGTGGCCTTGTCAGCAGCTCCCAGACCCGAGGTCTGTGCGGCAGGGAAGAGAGCAAGGGGACTCTAACTAGGATGGAGCCTGGGGGGGCAGCCTCTGGCATCACCAGCAGGGAGGGCTTGGCAAGGTGTTGCGCAGGGCGGATTTTACAGCATGGAACTGCTGAAACCAGGGCGTGGAAACCTAACGTGATCACCCAGCACCGTGGGCATTGGAGTGGGGGTCCCGCCCACCTCCAGGAGGTGTCCCTTAAGGATGTAATTCCAATGTGTGTTGGGCCCAGGCTCCGCAGGGAGGGCCGGGCACGGAGCAGGAGCACAGTCGGGGGCCTGTTTGCCACACACCCTTAAACCCATGGCTTCATAGCACTCGTGGCCCAGGGGAGCCAGGAGAAGGCTCCCAGGGCCCCCTGCCCAGGGGTCCCCGTAGGAGGCCTTGTGGCTCTCCCAAGGGTGTCCCAGAACACCCACCCACTGCTGCAGGGCCTCTGAGGCAGGTGCCCACACGGGAGGTGGGCCCATGTGACAGGTGGACACCTGCGGGGACTCTGGCTGGGGAGGGTCGGCTTCTGCTCCATCACACCAAGGTTGGTCCAGCTGCCTCTGGTCACCATGGCAACATGTGCTGGCAGGGACTGGGCCTGTCGAGTGACTGCCTAGGAGGGAAGGGGGACCCCATCCTGCAGGCTGTTGGCCCCTCCACGTCCCTGGCAGCAGGTGTGAAGCCCCCCATCCTTGTGTGCTGATGGTGGGTCTGGGGGAGGTCAAGGCCCCAGGCCCTTCCACTCCAGAATCCAGCTCTTGGAACCCAGTGTCTCCTCTGTCCCTAGCTCCTTTGCCCCCACAAGGACCCAAGCTGCAGCCTTCTTGCTCTCTTGCTAGCCTGGGGGACCCATGATACCCAGCTCATGACCTGGGAAGTGTAGGGCAGGACCACAGTCCCCTGCAGTCCCCCTGCCTGGGCATCCTCTTGGCCACCTGGCCAGCCCGTGTCCACATGGCCAGCCGTGGACCCATTCTCCATTCTCCAGATGCACCAGCCCTATCTTCAGTTCAGTGTGAGATAACATGTCGCATCCACCCCAGGAGCTTGGGGGCAGGCCTGAGGGCAGTGGTCATTGGAAGGGTTGGGGGCATGCGGTAGTATGGGGGGTCTTTGCACCTCTGCCTGAGGCTGGAGGACCCTGTGTCTTTCCTGCCTCTGGGCCCGCAGCCTGGGCCTCTCCTTGGCAGCCTTAGGGCCGATGGGTCCCGTAGGGGCATAGCACTGGTTGGTGGACTTCTCTGCGGCCCCTCAGTGTGGCTGCACAGGTGTGGGCCAGGCTGATGCCCCCACCAGCCCTTTCTACCCTGACCCACTCTGGTTCTGCCTGTGGGCAGAGTGTGGCTAGAGGAAGAACTTCCTGAGTGGGGATCCTAGCCTTTGCACCCGTCCTGGTGACTGGACCCCAGGGGAACGTGACTCTGCGTGAAAGTTGCAGGGTTTGGGTTTGGGGTCCCCTTGCTTCTCTGTCCCCACCTGTTTCCTCCCCGCCAGGAACTGTGCCCTGAGCCTGTGGGCTTCCTCTACCTGGGACAGTTCTCCCATGTTGGTTTCTTGTCACCTACAGCTCACTGGAAAACTGTTTCTTTGGAAAATCGCCTGTCAGACCCCTGCTCATTTGGGAACAGCTGGGTGTGAGGGGTTCTGATTGGCAGGCCAGAGCCCCTGCGTAGGACCGGCCCTGTTTCCGTGGTCCACACAGCCTGCCATTCTTTTGGGGGTGTTCAGAGCCCACAGCCACCGTCTGCCTCGGGGGCCGTGTGGCATCCCAGGGCTTGAGTGTGCACCACGCACCTCCCGTCCTGAAGCTGGAGAAGCCGACTGTCCGCAGTGACGGTGCTGGCCTGATGGGAGGTGAGGGACACAGGACGCCGGGCAGCAGCGTCGGCCTCCTGACGGGATGCGTGAGGAGGAGACCAAATGAGCTCTTGAGGTTTGTGTGGCTCCCGTTCGTCAGCTCCGCCCAGAGAACGCGGGACAGCTGCGGAGCGAGGCTGGGCAGCCTCTGACCACAGGCATCCCAGGACACAAAGGAGCCCGAGGTGCCTCTGGCGGAGGGGCACCAGCCTCTGCCTCGCAGCCGAGGGCTCTGAGCGGGTGTGCTGGCCTCCTGGGCCTCCCCGGCTCCGCCTCTCTGGCCTTGGGTCTGGCATTGACGTGGGTGCGGGCAGAGCCACGTGCCGTCCTGGGTGCTGGATGCCCACTTGGCAGCACCCAGAGACCCCAGCCGGGACAGCCCTCTCCATCCTGCCTGCCCAGGCTGGACTGTGGGCCTCCTTGGGTGCCTCTCCCTTTGGGCTAGAGGCAGAGGCATCCCTGGTCAGTGGGCATGGGACCAGCCTGGGCACCATGGGTCAGTGGGCAGTGGAAGTCAGGCGTTCAAAGGCCTCAGAGTCCAGGCCTGTGGCTGGGGTGGGGTGGGGTGGGGTCTGAGCTGGGGCCCAGCTGAGGGGGCTGGAGGAAGGTGGGGGCGGGGACCACGGATGCTGCCTGCTGGTTCTGCTCTGTCACCATGGCAACAGATGGAGGTTTGGCAGGAAAGAGGAGGGGGAGGGCTTTGTAGGAGTCTGCTGGGGTTTAGAGACCTGCGGGGATCCTTCAGAGATGGGGGGCCTCTGACCTTCAGTGGGGAGGCCTCTCCCAGAGCCACAGGACTGCCCCGGTGATGGGAGGGTGGTCTTTGGGTGTGGGTCTGAACCTCCTTCCTTGGGTCTCCCAGCCTGGCTCCAGGTTGTAAGGGGCTGTGTCCCCAGCTGGACTGTCCAAGGGTCAGAGCCCCAACAGGGTAGGAGCCGGGCAGTGGGCATGGCCCCGCCTCTCCAACCTAGGAGTTGGGGAGAAGGCGAAGCTGGGAGGCCAGCTTCATCCCAGGTGACTGCTGACCACAGGGATACCTCCTTGGGATGGAAGACCATCTTCTCTGATGGTGAAGTCCCAGCTAACCCTGGCCCCCATCCCCTGCTCTAAGGAGAGCTCCCAGGTGGGCAGGACCACATACAGTGCCCACCTGGTCACACTCCCAGGCGGAGTCCAGCCTGCTGGACACTCGCTGCCTGGTGTGGCCCTGTGTGAGTCAGCAGCATGCTGGTGGAGTGGGGCTGGCTTTGCAGGCGGCAGATGCCCTGTGGGGACAGCGGGAAGTCCACCTGCACAGGTGCCCCGGGAGGCCAGCTGCTCAGGCCCCTGACCACCGTGGGAGGGCAGGCACCTGCACTGAGGCCTCGTGTGTGGCACTGGCCCCACAGGGAAGAGGCCTGCTGGCCCCAGCCTGGCCATAGTGCCCAGGGACAGACTTGACAGCTGTCCTGATGTTAGGGCCCCCACCCTTCCCCGAAGAGCACAGCCTCCAGCATGCCGGTCCCTGCTTCCTGGTCCTGGAGGGGACAGTGGGATGCGGGCACCCTTAGGAAGTTGAGTGGCGGTGGTGGGAGGGGCTGCATTTCCTCTGTGAGGGCAGGGCTGGGAATCAGGGGCAGCGGCCTAGCCTAGGTGCGACCTGCCCTGCTGCCCAGGGTGGGCCTTGGCACCCAGCCACAGGGCCCTTTGTTCCAGCTGGCCAGGGTTTGGGGGCCCAGGACACAGTGTGGCTTTTAATCCCAGAGTTGGGGGTGGCAAGGGGCCTCTTCTGATTGCCAGCCCCTGGCAGGGCAGCTGGCAGCAGATGGGTTGCCTGGCGGCCCCTGCACAGTCCCCACCATGCCCCTTTCCCTGACTGCGAGGGCCTGGGAGTGATGGCCGTGCCCTGGAGGGGAGCCTGGGCTGGGCTTTGGCTCTGTGCGTCTCTGGGGCCCCTGGGCTCAGGCCTCAGCCAGCATCCAGGTGGAAGCAGGCTGCCCTGTCTGCGCTGGCCCCAGCTGGCCCGTGGGTACCCCTGGGGGCCCTGTGGTCCATCTTGGGTGGTGCCCCGCCATCAACCTGTTAACTTGCAGATGGCCCCTCAGGCAGTGGGTGCCAGCCCGGCACCCCCTTGTCAGCCAGGGCCCTGTTCTTGTCCCTGCTTCTGCCTCCCTCTGTGACCACTGCTGGCCCCAGAGGTCCTGGAACTGTGGGCTTCCTCATCGAGGGCCTTTTGGGGATTGTAGGGGGAAAGTGACCCCTGTTGGTAGGTCAGGGGCTCCTCAGGGCCAGAGCACCATGGGCCTTGGGCCTCTGTCCAGCCAGTGAGGGCCTCTGGTTGCAGTGTGTGCAGGGAAGTGTGACCCTGTCCTTAGGCCTTGCCTTCCTGTGGGAACCAGAAGTGTCAGGAGTGGCAGGACTTCCTGCCTCTGTGAGAGGTGGACCAGGTGCCCGGCCCTCTCCCAACAGGGGCTGAGGCTTGGGTGAGCAGAGGGCAGGGCTGGGCAGCTGGAGTGGAGTGGCGCTGAGCTTGGCCCCTGCAGCTGCCCTCGGGCTGAGACCCCCACCGGTTCCCGACCTCTGTCTTGCGATCCCAGGAGGCTTCCTCAGGTGTGGGTGAGTGTGACCAGGGCTCACAGGTGGCCAGGGGCCAGCAGGCTGGGTTAATCGGGGCCTCCTGGCTCCAGGCCTGGGGGTGAGCCCTGCCAGCCCCTTGCCCCTTTGGGTGGGGGGCTGCCCATTGGCTGGCACCTGCTCTCAGGTGCTCAGTGGTTCAGCTGGGCCCTGGTGTGGAGGGGGCTTCCCCTGAAAATGGCTGACAACCGTGCCCACTCGGCTGGTCCCTTCGAGATCACGGGTGCCCCACCCTCAAATGATTTATAAAACTGTCTCCCTAGCCAGCGGGCAGCCAGAGCAAGCACAGGTGTGGCAGGGCTGCTGAATGACCGTGACCAGCGGTGGGCAGCCAGGAGGGGCTTGTCCTCGAGGGACCTGAGTGTGGGCCGTCTTCTGTGAGTCAGCACCCTCCCGGCGTCCCCCAGGGCTGGAGGGAGGTGGGCCTGGGCTTCAGCCTGTGCTCCCTGTCTTGCAGAGTCAGTCAGGGCTTCCTGGGCAGGATGGAACCTTCTACTGGCCCCAGGGAGGGACCTGCTGCACCCCCTCCTGCCATCGGTGGTGGGATGGCCCCTGGGGTGGGCTCAGCCAGACTCTGGCCCGGGGTCCTGGTGCTGCCAGAGGAGGTGGGCCCACCCTTGCTTGGTCCATGGAGGCCCTCTTCCTGGGCTGGACCTCAGCTTCCCTGTGCCTTCTGGAGTCTGCCCACTGAGTGATTCCCAACGTGGACAGCCACGGGACAGGTTTCCCCTCTGGATGTCTGAAAGTCCTCTATTCCCAGCCTCCCGGGGCCCTCCCAGCACCTGGCCTTCCTCTGTGGCCCCGTGACGGCTTGCCTCCTCCCCGCCCCGCCCTCCACAGTGCCTCAGTGCTGCTCTGCGGCCCAGCGCCTGCCGTGTCTCCTGGTCTGCTCCTGCCAGCGTGGACTGCGCTGCCTCCTGCGGCCAGTGCTCAACCCTGCCGCCAGCCTGTCGGCTTGGAGCTGGCTGCCCGCGTCCCCTTGTCCCCTTGGTTTGAGGTCACCACGCTCTCCCTGCTTGTCCTCTGCCCCGCCACCTGTTCCTCCCAGATCTTCTCTGTGACCCTCCGTCTCCCCAGCCTGGGTGCTGGGGCCTGGCGCCCTGTGGCCCACCCTTTCCAGTGCTCACCTGCCACCCTTGGGTGCCCTGGTGTCAGGGCGGCACTCAGAGGCACCGTGGGGCTGGCCCATGGGGCTGGCCTGGTCTGCCGCCCGCTGGCGTCTGTCCCAATGGAGTATCTGCCACGTTCCGTGGCGCTGGGTCCGCGGCCGTGTCCTTGCTTTCCTTCCGCCTGGTCTGCTCGCCGTCCTTCGCTCCTCCTTCCCGCCTGCCTCCCGGGGGGCTGTCCTTTCAGCTCTGTGCCCTTCCCTCCTCCTGGTGCTGCCGCTGCACCTCCGACCAGCGTGGTCCAGGGTCCTAGGCCAGGGCACCCTGAGCCTTTCTGCAGCCCGAGGGTGCTGTCGGCTCAACGCAGTGGGTCCCGGGCTGGCGGTGCCTTCTCGGAGCATGGAAGGCCTCCTCCCGGACTCCCCTTGCAGACACGCCGTGGGTAGTGAAGCGAGTGGTTTGTGCCCGCATGCTAACGCATGTGGCCCGGCGTTATTGTTTAGTCATGAGTGTTGGTGACATTTCCGTTGATTCCTAATGCACTAAACACCAGCAGACGTGACCACGCACATGCGTCTGCTGGTGTCCTCAGTGATTCTTTAAAGCTTCATTGCTTTTCTGAGGTCCCTGTGTTTTTAGCCTTTATTTTATTTGTGTGTTGCTGCGGGTGCTGAGGACGGAGCCCGTGCCGCTCGGGTGGTAGCGAGCACTCTGCCCGGGCCCCGCCCCGCCCCGTGCCCAGTGGTTTAGAGTCACCAGAAGGGCTGAGAATCCTGTGAGGCTGACCCGCGGGCCGAGGGCTTTGCTGCTGTGGTCGCAGGGTCGGCCCTCTGAAGACCCTCGGGTCCCTCTGCAGGACCTCAGCCCCCTGCCAGCGGGTGCCCTCTGGGGGTGGACATCAGTGTGCCTGAGCGGTCCCCTCTGGGGCAGGGATCCTGCTGGGGCATACCTCCTCCCTGCTGGGGGTCTGGCTGGCACCGTCGCCCCCCCCCCGGTGGGGCCAGGCGCGGGGTGGGCGGCCGCCTAGGTGCTCTGGCCTTCCAGTCAGCTGGGGGTGACACCTGGCCAGCTTTGCCACCCAGGCCAGCCATCATGTCCCGTCCTCTTTCTGGGGAGGAGCCGGGAGCTCTGGCCCCGAGGCTTGAGCATCCCTCTGGCTGTTTGCCGAATGTGCTTCCGTCTGTCCACTGCCACGTGAGTCACCTTGCTCTGCTTTGCTGGATCTATCGTGGCTCCGAGTTCGTGGTCCTTGGGCCAATGGCTTTGTGCTTGCTCTGGAAACGTCCCTCTGCCCCAGGTGCCGCTGTTTCCGGGCCTCCAGCACAAGGGTGTTGGGCTGTGGGGTGCCCCGCGGCCTCCGGTGTGCCGGCTGCCTTCCTGCCTTCCTCTTCCGGTTTGGACAGCACCCCTGCCCCACTGTAGAGGTTTTCCAGACTCTGAGGCCTCCCTCCATCTGTCCTCCAACTGGCCTGTGTGCTGGCCACCTCGAGACCCTCTCTGAGGCTCTGGGCAGCTGCGTCTTGCTCCTGCCGTTTCCCTTGAGGCCAGGCTCCCTCTCCCCACTTCCTGAGTGCAGCTGGCTGCTCTGAGAATGAGTGGGCAGGGCTGCCCTCGTCAGGCTGGCCACCGGAAGTCCTGCGAAGACAGGACTTTGGCTGGTCAGGATGGACTCGCTTCCCGGGAGTGGACGTGGGCTTGAGTGTCAGCAGGAGACCTCCGGGTTTGCTGAGCCTCCCCTTGGGCCCTGGTGTCCTCGCTTTCGGCTGTCCCCCCAGGCTCTTCCCTTTGGTCACATGCTGGGCTCTCGGGCTGGCCTGTCCTCAGCTTTGCTTTGTCCTGCTCCACCTCACAGGGCAGTTCATCTTTGTCTTTATTTCCACGGTTCTTTTCCCAGCCGATAGGGTTATTTTCCAAATGTTCTCATTCTCCCGCTTGTGTGGAGGCCTCACTTCAGGGACTCGTTCGGGTTTCGGGAGCTGGCAGTGAGCATGGGCCCTCTGCCTACCTCTGCTCCCGCAGGCTGTCCCTGGACGTCCCCGCCAGGCCGGCTCCTCCTGGGCTGGCCCAGGGTGCTTCCCTGGGGAGGAGGCCTGGGTCTGCAGGGCTGTGTGAGTGTCTGTCACGTGCTGATGGGCAGGGAGTAGGTCAGGTGTCGTAGTGAGGCCACGCTGCCCGGGCAGCCCCACCACTGCTTGGCTGGACCTTGCCCTGGGTGGTCTGTGTCCAGGCCTGGAAGAAGGTGCAACTCGGAGGGTCCCGTTCACCCCTCAGGAATCGCTCCTCCGTTTCAGCAGGCCCACTGTGGGGCCACCTGACCCCTGTTCTGGCACAACGCCTCCAGCCTCTCCAGGGTCCCTCCGCACGCTTTCCAGAGGTTTCTGGATGCTTCGAGGTCTCTGTCATTGCTGGGCTGCTCGTCTAATCAGAGGGCGGGGTCCACAGGGCAGACCTGAGAGCCAGCCTGCCTGGGATCCAGCCTGGCCGCTGGGCCCCCTCTGAACCCAGAACCGCTGCTCTGCACCTCTTCCAGCCCTGGACCCGCGGGCCTCTGGGGAGCAGTCCTTCGCCACCTGCTCCCTTCCTGACTCCTCTGCCCTGAAGCCAGCTTCAGAAGCACCCCAGGCTACACCTGGCCCAGGATGAGGCTCCATTCCTCCCTGTGTCAGCCCAGCCTGGAGGGCTAAGTGGCCCGCATCCCATGGGGAGCAAGGGTCTGTGTGCTGGGGGGCGGCCTCAGCCAGGGGCCAATCAGTGGCTACTATCCACTGACCATCTTCTCATTGGGTGCAGAGCAGAGGAGGTCACGGGGCAGCTGGGTGATTGGTCTTAGTTCAAGCACAGCCCTGAGGCCCTGCAGGGTGGAGAAGGGCTCCTGGCTTGGCTGGCCCCACCTGGGACTCGGCCAGGCCCCACCTGGCTGGGCCTCTTCCTGGGAGCAATCCTGAACTCCTCCTGGGGGGGTGACTGAGTGTGGGGTGACGAGGACTTCAGATGTCAGGATTCTTATCCGATCTGCCATAGCAAGGTAGAGTGTTAGGAGACCCCTGAGGCTGGAGGGGCATCCAAGGGCCCACCCCTGGGGGTGGGAGAGCTGGGCTCCCACTCCCTATCCCTCCAGGGCTGCAGAGGGCCCTGCTCTGCCTGGGAAGGGACCTGGGAAGGGACCTGGGGCCATGCTGGGCGGCTTCCCTCCCCTGGTCCAGCCTCCCCTGGGGAGCCACCCCCAGTGTTTGGGTGCTGGGCTGGGGCATAGCAGAGGCGGCCCGGCGGCTGTCAGCAAGTGAAATATCTCAGGGCCTAATTAATTTAATTTGAGAGGTTCCTTTTCGGAGCGTGAACACTTGTCTCCCCAGAGACGCCAGCCTCCCTGGCTCGCTGGTGGGCGGCCCCCGGTCTCATGGAGCCTGTTCTGGGGTTGTGCGCAGCCTGTGAGGAATCTCCGTCTCTTCCCGCACTCTGTGCACCTGGTTGGTGGGTCCTGGTGGGCACGGTCAGCTGGAGCCACCGTGTCCTCCTGCAGGCTCCCTGGGCCTGCACGGTGATCTGGTCACCTTAAGGTGTGACCTGCAACCACGGCCTGGAAACCTGGGTCTGGGCAGGGAGGGGGTCTGTCACCCCAACCCATGGCGGCCAAAGGCAGCAGGGCCTGGGCTCTGCCCTCGTCCAGGTCTCCTCTCCAGGGTCAGCTTTTCCCAGAAGCCCATGTGGAGCCAGCTGGCCCTACAGACCAGACTTCTGATCCCCGTCCTGGGTGTGGGTTGGGGCTGTGACCTGAGTGTCAGTGGCTGAGGCCACTGTGAGACTGCTGTCTGAGCTGGCCTTCCCGCCAGGATGTTCAAGGGCGGTGGCCTGTGGCTTGGGCAGGTGCTGTGTCTGCCCTTAGTGACACAGCCTGGCCAGAACACCTGCCCCTGCTGAGCAGGGACTCAGTTTCTCGGGTGCCCACCTGCTCTGCCCCAGCACTCCCTCTGACACGTCTCCCGTTGCCCGTTTGGGCTCAGCATTGTGAATCCATTTTCTCAAGAGGCCAGCGTGGTGCTGACCCCTGTGTGGAGAGCCATGCAGGCCAGGCTGTCGCGTCGGTACCCCAAGCAGCCGGGAAGCTGCGTCTTCTCACCAAGTGCTGCCGTGGCCTGGAGGCTGCGTGGGGAGGCCAGTGGCTGCTGCAGCTGTCACCCTGGAAGCTGGACCACACCAAGGCCCAGTTCAGGATGCTGTCCCCTTGATTCCAGAAAGAGGGCAGCCAGTGAAGGGTGTGGGGCCCTGGAGCACTCCAGGAAGCACTGGTCTCCCAGGGCCCTCCTGAGGTGGGCAGCTGCCTGGGCCTCTGCGCTGGCTCTGCAGGGCTGACCAGGTGGCTTGTCACCTGGCTCAGGCCCGGGCACTCTGATGCGTCCTGCCTGTGGGGAACCTCATTCCCCAGAAGCCACAGGGAGGGCTGCCACGATGGCCCTGCGCTCAAGGACCAGCCGACTCCACAGCAGGCCCTGCACCACCCACGCCAAGGCCCTGCCCCAGGTTCTCCTGCGGGGTAAGGGCCACGTCCAGCACCAAGGACAGCACCCCGTGGGGCCTGCGTCCTGGGTTACAGCGCTCAGCCTCCCTCCCGCCCCCAGGGCAGGTCCCCAGCATGCTGGAGCTCACCACTCACTCTTGCCCACGTCCCCTCCAGCGGGGCCAGCGGGTCCCACCCCAGTCCACTCCCTGAACTCACACCCTCTCTGGCCAAAAAGGGGTGGCCGAAGCCGAGGGCAGCTCCATGTGGCCCTCCAGGCAGATCACTCAGTGACGCTGGGGCACAGGTGGAGGTGGCAGAGGTGGGTGGCCCCTCCGATACCTCCACCTAGCAATCTGCCAGGCCCTGGAGAGCTGAGCCCATGACTGGGAGGACATACCGTGGCTGGGGCGGGGTTGAGGGCCAGCAAGGGAGTGCTGGGACCACTTCCTGTTGGTCCTGCTGGCAGCGGGGGTGTGGGGGGGATGCCGTGAGAATAGGGCCTGAAGCCTGGGGAGGGTCTCCACCACCACGTGGCTCCTCTGGAGCCCACCTGGGGGCCACCGCTTCCTTCCACTGGCTCCAGGCTCCTGGGATGGGGCTCAAGGTGACAGCCATCTAGTAGTTGCTAAGACACGGTTCGTTTGCACGACCACATGCTCAGCACCCCGTGTCACAGACCCCAAGAGGTCGGTCCAGTGCAGAGAAGCAGCTGGGCTTGTGTGGTGAGGGCCGTTGTGTGGAGTCCTGGGACCCTGGGGGACGCGACTTGAAGGCCTGCACCCTGTGTCTTCCCTGTGAGGCCCAGTCCCTGAGGAGGGGACCACGGGCTGGGTGGTCAGAGGGGCAGACGGAGCTGCAGCCACAGTGCTTAGGCCAGAGGTGGGGAGACCAACGGGGGGACCGACACAGGGACGTCGCCAGTGGTGTGTGGCCTGCAGCCCCAGGACCCACTTGGGATGTAGGGGCAGCTGGGGAGGGTCTGGGTGAGCCGGGAGCTCACGGTGGAGGGCAGAGCGGCCCGGTCCAGGCCCCTGCCTGCTAGCTACTTTGAGACGGAAGCAGGTCCTCAGACCCACGGGTGCCTTGGTGTCCAGCGGCCTGGGCCGGAGTCTACTTGGAGAGCCCACGAGTCTGCTTGCCTCCCTGACCTGCCAGCAGCCCCAGTCCAGCGCTGGTCATCGACCTGGAGGCTACAGGAGTCCCCCATGCCAGCAATGTCACTGCCTGGGGGACCTGCCAGGCCAAGGAGCAGCAGCACCAGGTCGGGTCAGGACGCTGTGCTGTCGGGAGCCGGCTAGCGCCAGACGCAGGCCCGCCCACTCCTCTCGGGCAGCCTTAGGAGCTTGGTGACGGTGGTGGGACAGCCCTGCCAGGTCCAGGTCCTCACCATTGTGTGGGCGCTGCCCCCGGGTGGCCTGGGGTCGATGTGCCCGGTGCCCCTTCCTGCGGCAGCCTGCCGGCCCCCCCTGCGATGCGGCTGGCTGGAGCTGGAGGTTCCTCAGCCTCGGCTCAGGTCCCTCCCTGGTGAGGCCCGTGCAATTATCTGTGACACGCTGTACTTTCCTCCCCTGATGCCAGCCTGCTTTGTGTAAAGACAATAATTAGAGATAAAATCACAATTGGAAAATGAGCCACAGCGAGTTGGAGGGCTGGGTGATTAGGGTGACCCAGGGCCTCCACCAGTAGCTGCCCCTCCTGCCGTCCCAGAGGCTGCGGGCCAGACGGGAGGGCTCCTAAGGGCACAGGCCCCACTGCCCCCAGGGAAGTGGGGGAGCCTCTCGGAACCCAAACAGCCAGCCCCAGAGGCCCTGAGGCTGTGGGAGACTAGGATGCGGCTGGTCTCTGCCGAGGGCCCGAGGAAGGCTCACCAGGCAGGGCACCTGACGCGGGGCTTTAGGGAGTGTGTAGGAGTTCTCAGAGCCCAGTCACAGGGCAGGATTTTCTGTTCAGAGGGGAAACTAGAGAAGGGAGGTGGAGGCAGGGAGGCAGAGGCAGGGTCTAGCACACAGCCAGCATGGCCTCCCTGCACCCTGGCTGTGCTGCCTGAATCCCCGCAGACGCGTTTGTCTGAGCAGCAGCAGGGCCCACGGTCTGGCCCGTGCCTGTTACATCGCACCGGCCTCCGCCCACAGGAGCCTCCGGACGAGGCCTGTTCCTGGCGGGAGCCCATTTGGGTGGCCCTCTGTCCTCCCGGCTTTCTAGAGGCTGGTGCTGTGACACCGGAGTTTCCCCTCCTGGGAGACGGGGTGGAGCCCAGGCCATGCCCAGCACATCTTGGGGTCACAGCTGGTGTGGGGGGGCAGTGGCTGCAGCCTTTTGATGTCCAACTCCTGGGACCCTGGCCCTCGGTGCAGTGGGGCGCTCTGCAACTCATGCCCACTTCCTGTTCCTGAAGCAGGACCACGTTTCCCCACACAGCACGTGACTCCTGTCATGAGGTTGTGTGTGCGCATGCGTGCGTGCACCTGGTGGACGTGGGTGTTCATCCAAGCACGTGTGTGCACATGGGTGCGTGTGTGTGTATGCGTGTACGTGGGTGCAAGTGTGCTTTGCATGTATGCGGGCAAGTGTGTGCATGTGGTGTGTGTGCTGTCCCCACTTGGGGCCATGAGCTCTGAGACCAGCCCCTCCCGAGGTCAGCCAGCGCCAATTCTTGAGCTGTGCTGCGTTCCAATGGCCGCTGGGTTCCCTGGGCGGCTGTGCTGTGAGGGCATGATTTACATCCATTCCTCCCTCTCTGAGCTGTGCACAGCCAGCCGAGGCTGCGCCCGCCTGCCCTGACATGGTCTGGCATCTGCCACTCGCACCCCTGGCCTGCCCTCGTCACATCCTGGGAGCACAGGGCTGCTCTCTGTTCTCTGGGGTCTCAGGCTCGGGCCTGGTGGGACAGGAAACCCTGGGCACTTCTGGGCCATTCTCGCCTCCTCTTGTGACCGGAGGTCTTTTCTCTGGCTGTGCCCTCTCAGGGCGGCCCTCAGAGGTGTGGCCTTGGGAACTGCCGGGGCCACTCCTGTGTGGAGCTCTTGCCCTCATGGCTGTCCCCTGGCTCTCCTGAGGCTCCGGCTTGTTTGGGGACTTGCTGGACCTTGTTTGACCAGCTGCGCCCGGCCTCACACAGAGCCTTGCATCGGCCAGGAGAGCTCCCGGATGGGCACCCTGTCCTGCCTGCGGGCGGAGCAGCCACTGCCAGCCCGGGGTCAGCTGTGGCGCTTGCTGAGGCGGCTCCAAATGATGGCCGGCCAGAGCTGTGTGCGCCACGCTGCTGTCGAGTGCCCTGCTCTGCTGTCTGAGTGGGAATCAGGCCCTTGCACAGGATCGGAGGCGGCTGGCGAGAGGCCCCGGGAGCCTGCAGCCTCAGGGGGCTTCCGCAGCACACCGTGGAGGGCAGGCCCCTCCCCACCCGCCTCGGGCAGCTCTCACTCCAGCACCCCGGGCTCCTGGGCCCCTGTCCCTGCAGGCTGGCCGGGGAAGTGTCTGGGACCTCTGGGCCAGACCTGGCGGAGGCGCCTGGGACCCAGGCTGGGGGAGGTGGCTGGGCTCCCAGGGACCCATGGGAGCGATGACTGCACAAAGCAGGGCCACCATCACCACCAGGGCAGGGACTGAGACGTCAGGTCACAAGGGCACAGACCCCGTCCTGTAAGGCGTGATCAGCGACAGAGGCTGAGGCCCCAGGGGACAAGATGAGTGGCAGGACCAGGGGAATGTGTCCCAGGCATGTGACACACAAAAGATTGATTTCCCACCCGAGACAAAGGGCTCTTGCAAATGGAAGGGAAGCAGGGACGCCCGTGCACACACACCAGCGTGCCCGCAGGCAGGGGAACGCACGGAGCGGGGGCCCTGGGGAGACCACGCCTGCTGGTGACCCGGGCAGCTGGGAAGCTGAGCCCACACGGCCAGGGTGGCAGGGCTTTGTCGCCATGATGAGCCAAGTGGTCTGAGAGCACCTGTCCCTAGGGGCCCAGGGAGGAGGGTGTTGGGCCGCAGAAGGCTGGGAGGCCGGGCCAGGAAGTGACCTTGGGCCTGTCATGGTGTCCTGGGGTGACAGCGATGCGGGCCTCAGGTACCAGGCCTGTCTTTGCAGAGGTCTGTGGTGGGGCCTCAGGGAGGTGGCCCAGGGCTCCCTGGCTCCTGGGGGGTCTCTGCCTGTGGACGGGTGAGGGCTCACCTAGACCAAGGCTCAGGGAGGGGTGGCTTTGGGGGACCGCGTGCTGCCTCTCCACGGAGCACTGGGGCAGACGGTGGCCGTGCAGTCAGTAGGCTCAGGTGCTCTGGGAGGGAGGGGTGAGATGCAGACCCCAAAAGAGGGGCTTCAGAGGAGCACCCTGCGAGCAGGGCAGGAGGTGTGCGGTGTAGCCCGGAGGCCGCACTGAGCCTGGCCCCCTCTCTCCTGCAGGCCTCGTGAAGCTGGGGATTCACTGTGTCACGTGCCAGAAAGTCGCCATCAAAATCGTCAACCGGGAGAAGCTGAGCGAGTCTGTGCTGATGAAGGTGAGCTGGCTGGGCGGAGGGGAAGCAGGGCCTCAGGGCCAGCTGGGGTGGCCTCTGCAGCCGCTCTGGATCAGGGACAGGTGGCCCCAGGACACCTCCTTCCCTCTGTCCACTCCTGCTGGCCACAGCCAGTGGCCTCCCTGGCCTGGGGAGGCAGGTGCTGTCTGGTCTCCTGGGCGGGTGACTGTGCCTCGGTCCCAGTTAGAGCAGAGCATACCCTGTCTCTGAGGGACCTGCCCACGTCAGGACCAGGCTGGGGTGGGCCCCAGTTGGCCTCCTGCACTGGGCCTGGCCACCGGGACTGGGGAAGCCCCCATGGGGGAGGGCTCCCGGGAGCCAAGGCCTCATCGAGAAGAGGACGACCTCATTCGGAGAGAGGGCTCCCTAGCCCCTCAGTGTGCTACCCACATGGGGGGGGGGGCTCTGCAGGGGCCAGAAGGGTGGTCCCCCTTCAGCAGGGCTGAGGCTGGCCTTCCGCCTGGGGCCTAGGCAGCTCTGATAGTGTCCCCGGTCACTCCCTCCTCCAAGGTGGCTCTGATAGTGTCCCTGGTCACTCCCTCCTCCAAGGTGGCTGCTGGTCTGGCCATGCAGGTGCACAGGACCTAGGGACATCTCTGCAGGGCAGAGCTGGCCTGGACCAGGCCTGGGTGAGACTAGGACAGGTGACAAGGACAGGGCTTAGGTCAGCGTTGGGAGCAATGGCCCGGGTGAAAGTGACAAGACACAGGAATTTGGGGCTGTTGACGAGTGAGATCCATTAAGTTTTTAAGGATGCTGGGGGCGGGGATGGACTCATGCTGGACTGGGAAAACCAAGTGCCCAAGGGACGAGGGGCAGCTGCCTGGGCGGGGACAGCAGCTCAGGAGCAGTGGCAGTCTTGTGGGGTTGGGGGCTGACCTCTGACCCTGCCTTGGGGTGCAGCTGAGGCTCAGGAGGGCCAGAGCACAGACAGCATCCCGCGCGGGTGGGGCCAGGACGAGTGCTGAACTTGGGACATGTGAGTGGGAAGCACAGAGCCTGGGGTGAGGAGCTGAGGCGGCGGGAGGGGCCTGGCATCATGGGGGGGCACACACAGGCCACAAGGAGAAGGCTTGGGGACAGGTGCCCTGTGGCACCGAGCTGCTGCCTCCTGACTGGGGGACCCCTCTGCAGCTCAGAAGCAGGCCTGCGGTGACCCCCGTGCTCTCAGGGCCACTCTGACCTCCTGGGACGGGCTCTGTGCTCCCCCCCCAGTGGTGGCAGCCAGGCTGGTCCTGCCCCAGCCTGCTGTGCTGCACAGATGTCCATGTGCACACACGGGGCGCTGCACACGCGCTGGCCAGGAAGGTCTGTCCAGCTACTCGCCTGGGCTCGCAGGGAGGAAGCCCCGGCCACGGGCAGTGGCCAGGCCAAGGGGCCCCGTCTCCACAGTCCACCCCAACGCAGGCCAGGCCCTGCGAGGGACACCTGCTGGCCGAGGCCCGGCTGCAGGCTGGCTGATGCCCGTCCCCCACAGGTGGAGCGCGAGATCGCCATCCTGAAGCTCATCGAGCACCCGCACGTGCTGAAGCTGCATGACGTCTATGAGAACAAAAAATATTTGTAGGTATTGCTGGGCGGGAGCGCTGGGCTGGGCGGGCCGGGCGGGAGGTGTGGCCGGGGAGCCGCCAGGGGCAGTGGGAGCCGCCAGGCCACGGTGGCCACTGCTTCCTGGCCAGACCCATCGGACTCACGAGTCATCGATCTGAAGCCAGTGCGGGGTGGGACCCGACTTCCTGGAGGGGTAGGGGTCTGGCAGGAGCACTGGCCCTCCTAACGCTGCCCTTGGAGCCTGTGGTTCTTCCGGCAGGGTGGCCACAACTCCCTGCTCCCACTGGACCCTCTCCCTGCGGGGCCTGGGGTCCCCAGGTCAGCTGATCCTTGTCACCACCATGGTCACCTGAGGCCACAGAGCCTCCCCACCCTGGCAGATCAGGTGGGATCTGCTGGCTCCCCTGGCCACTGTGTGACCATACCTGGCCTCCTTGGGCTTGTCCGGGAGTCGGGTGGATAGCTGCTCGGGAGCAGGGCTCCATGTGCGGGGTCCGAGTGCTTCCCACACGGGGAGGCGGAGGGAGGGTGCAGGCAGCGAGCGCTGATGTCCTGCCGCCTGGAGCCCCTCCCCACCTCAGACCAGCACCAGGCTGTCCCGGGCCAGCTCCTGAGCTCTCTGGACCTGTTTCCATGTCTGATGGGGACAGTGCACTGGTGGCCGACTCTGGGTTTTCCTGAGGCAGGAGAGCCAAGGGCCCCCCAGCCGAGGACAGGGTGCTGCAGGCCTGGGCGCCCTGGCAGAGTGGCCTCTGACCTCTGAGGTGGGGGCTGCCAAGGGGCCCAGCAGGTGACTCCTCCTCCTCCTCCTCCTGCTGGCCTGACAGGGTGGACGCAGGGGGAGACACACTTGCTTTGTAGCATCTAGGTGACATCTGTGAGTCTGGGGCACAGGCAGGGCTGGGACAGGCCAGGCTCACTGTCCATACTGCACACACTCATCAGGTCCCCGCCTCTGCGGGGTCCTGTGGAAGGCTGGGCCTGGCGCCTGTGTGGGAGGCTGACCCCCAAGGAGGCCCGCAAGACTCTGGAGAGGCTGCCCAGCAGGGAGAAGGGTGGGGAGAGTAGGCGGGACACGGCCTGGCCAGAGACTGGGGACGGAGAGGAGGAGCCCAGGGCAGGCCAGGTGTGCTCCTGGGTTCCCAGCCCATGCGGGCACTGTTCTGAGGCCCCGCAGAGCACAAGGGGCTGTGGTCTGGCCCTGCTCCACATGCTGCCCACCCCAGACCAGCCTTCCCACCCAGAGTCCCACCAGGGCCCCCACAGCCACCTTCTCAGTGCAGACAGGGTCCTGCCACAGGGCCTAGCCTGTCCTTGGTGCCACTGCCCCACACCCCATGCTGTGTCCCTGTCCTGCCTCTCCTGTGCTGTCCCCCTCAGTGTGCCTGCCCCATGTCCCTGCAGTTACACCGGAGCCCACCTTAGGGACCTCCGCTTGGCGTGTTCCGAGCCTTCCCAGGTCTGAGTTGGATGTGTGCTGCCCCCTGAGGGCACCAAGCACCAGAGCCCATGCTACCTGTGGCCCTTGATGCCCCTACCCCAAAATCCAGCCCGTGGGGCTCCACCTTGTGGCTGAGAGTCAGTAGGCAGGGAGGGGACAGGCAGGCTCTGCTGATCTGGGCAAGTTCTGTTTGGAGGTTGAGGTCCACTTCTCACATGCCATGTTCAGAGTGGCATCTGAGAGGGGCAGCCTCACCTTGGGGGGCACTGCCAGCCACCTGCTGAAGCCTGGGTGCCCCCTGACGGACACCCTGCCTCCTCACACACCCCATGATCTCAGCCCTGCCCCCTCTGCACAGCAGCTGAGGGTCCACGCCCCGGAGATGCAGCTGGACAGCCTTCCCCGCTGCTGCATCGGGGCCACTCAAGTGTGAAGGGCGCACAGGGCACCGCCCCGGGCACTGCCCCCTCAGCACCCAGCCCACCCGCACTGCTGCCAGGGCTGGAGAGACCCAGCCTGCTCTGAGAGGCACAGGCCGGGGAGCTGCGGGGCCCTGTCCTCCACCCAGACCCTGGGCTTCCCTGATTTGGCGCAGGAGGGAGAGGGTGTGCGTGCCAGGACGTGGCAGTGCAGGCGCTGATGCCCCCTGTCCCGCAGATACCTGGTGCTAGAACACGTGTCCGGGGGGGAGCTGTTCGACTACCTGGTGAAGAAGGGGAGGCTGACCCCCAAGGAGGCCCGCAAGTTCTTCCGGCAGATCATCTCGGCGCTGGACTTCTGCCACAGTCACTCGATATGGTGCGGCCCAAGCCCCAGGCCGGCGTGTTCACCGCTGGCTCCCTGGGGTGCCACCCAGGCTCTTGCAGCCACATTGTTGGGACCCCAGTGCGCTGGGCCAAGGACACCTCACCCCTTCCTCAGGCAGGCAGCTTGGGATTGGCTGCTGTTGGTCCAGCTCGGGTCCAGCTCAGGATGGGGGTTCGAGGGAGGGCTGCAGCCGGTCAAGGCATGTCCGCGAGGCCCAGGAGAGGGTGTGGGACTTTGGCGAGCCAAGCCCGGCCTCCCTCCCCAGTCACAGGGACCTGAAGCCAGAAAACCTGCTGCTGGACGAGAAGAACAACATCCGGATCGCAGACTTCGGCATGGCGTCCCTGCAGGTGGGAGACAGCCTGCTGGAGACCAGCTGTGGGTGAGTGGGGCCCCGCTGGCCGCGGCCCCAGGCGCCTCTCCTGTCTGCACAGCGGGGAGGGACATGGGTGGCAGTCCCGGGCTCCAGGCCTCAGCCCCGCAGAGCACCCAGGGCTTAGGTTGTGGGAGCGCCTCCTTGGGGGCTTCCCCCGGGGCGGGGCGGGGCCTGGACGACGAGCCCGGCCTCCCGTCCCCTGACCCGCGCCTTTGTCCCCAGATCCCCCCACTATGCCTGCCCGGAAGTGATCCGGGTAAGTGCGCGGCCGCGGTGGAAGGGGCCGGGCGGGGGGCCGGGCCGCGCCGCCGACCGCACTGCCTCGCCCGCAGGGGGAGAAGTACGACGGCCGCAAGGCGGACGTGTGGAGCTGCGGCGTGATCCTGTTCGCGCTGCTGGTGGTGAGCGCCCGCCCCTCCCCGCCCCGCCCCGTGCCCGCGGGCCGCCGTGACCGCGCCTGCCTGCCCACAGGGGGCGCTGCCCTTCGACGACGACAACCTGCGGCAGCTGCTGGAGAAGGTCAAGCGCGGGGTGTTCCACATGCCGCACTTCATCCCGCCCGACTGCCAGAGCCTGCTGCGCGGCATGATCGAGGTGGACGCCGCGCGGCGCCTCACGGTGCGTCCGCCGCCACCAGGCAGCCCGTCGCGCAGGCCTGCTGGCCTGGCCCTCCCCCAGGCAGCTACCCAGAGGAGTGGCCAGGAGCTGGGCTCCCTGGGTGCACGGTGACCGCCCCTGTGCCTGGGCGTGTGCTTTGGGGAACACTGATGTGCCCAGCGTGCCTGTTCAGGCGTCTGTGCCAGCTGCCACGTGTGGCTCGGGGTGTGCCAGGGTCTGCGTGCCCAGGTGCGGGAGAGCGTGTGCCAGGGGTGTGTGGGAGCTAGTGTGCCAGGGTGTGTGTGCTCGGGTGTGCCGGGGTCCGTGCGCATAGGCGTGGGAGTCTGTGCCAGGCGTGCAATTCTGTCAGGTGGGTGTGTGCACATGTGTGTGTCAGGGCAGTTTTGTCCAGGTGTGTGTGGGCATGCCCAGGTGCTCAGGTGGGTGGCACGCCTGGGCCTGTGTGACAGGGGCGTGCTGGTGACCAGGCTGGGCGTGTCCTCCTAACTGCTGTCCTGCCTCTGGTGTCCTCGGAAGCCCCTGGGCAGTGTGAGGCCTTCCCCAAAGGTGGCTGCATCAGGCGAGGGGCCCTCTTGGTAGGATGGCCATTGCTCAGTGAGGAGCAAGTGCCCTCTGGGCTGACCTTTTCAAGAAGAGGTGGCATCTCCCTCCCCCAGGCAAGCTGTCCCTGAGTCATGGAGAAAGGGCTGTAGCAGGGCTGCCCCGGCCTCCTGACCACACCTGCACCCGCCTTCCCAGCCCCTGGCTTCGCCTCCTTTGGGCTGCTTGGCCTCTCCAGCCCTTGGGCTCCAGGAGGGCCTAGCCTGGGCAGCTGCCTGGAGGGCTCTGCTGGCTCCTCTGCCTCCCTCCCCCTCAGGCCCCATCCCGCCTCCCCTCCTTCCATGGTTGTGCTCCCTCTGCACCTGGGCAGGAGGGCAGGGTGCTGGCCCGGCCTGGTCCTGCCTCCCTGCTCTGCTCTCCCCTGCCTCCTAACATGGATGCTCCTCGTACTAACTCCCTCTCTCTCTTTCCTTGTAGCTAGAGCACATTCAGAAACACATATGGTATATGTAAGTAGCTTCTCTGACACTAATGCCCGCTTTGCCTGTTGCTTGGCCTGGAGGGCCTGCAGGAGGGGGGAGGGCACTGGCCAGCATGGGCTGCCCCACCCTGCTGTCAGCTGTCCTGCGCTGGTGTGGCAGGACGCAGGAGGCCTGCAGGGGCTGGGCATAGGGACAGCAACAGGAGGAGTCAGGGGCCCAGCTGAGGGCGGGCCTCCCACCCTCCCGGCCACCTCAAGGTGGGTGGAGTAGCCTCGGCTAGCTGGTGGTGAGTGACCCCTGGTGCCATCTCATCCACAGAGGAGGCAAGAATGAGCCAGAGCCAGAGCAACCCATTCCCCGCAAGGTGCAGATCCGCTCACTGCCCAGCCTGGAGGACATCGACCCCGACGTGCTGGACAGCATGCACTCGCTGGGCTGCTTCCGGGACCGCAACAAGCTGCTGCAGGACCTGCTGTCTGAGGAGTATGTCCCGGGGGCAGGAGGGCTGGCTTGGACCCTGGGCCCCACGCCTCTGCTTTGGCAGCTCTGGGACAGGCGGGGGAGGCAGGCGGGGGAGGCAGGTTCCTCCTGGGCCGCAGGCAGGCACGGGTGCCCCGCATGTCCGCCGATGACCAACCCTCCTGCGCCTCTCGCCCAATGCAGGGAGAACCAGGAAAAGATGATTTATTTCCTTCTCCTGGACCGGAAAGAAAGGTACCCCAGTCATGAGGACGAGGACCTGCCCCCCAGGAATGAGATAGGTACGAGGCCTCCATCCACGTTCGGGTTCTCAAGCTTGCTGGTGGCCAGGCCTGACCCCCGTCTGCACACAGACCCTCCCCGGAAGCGTGTGGACTCCCCAATGCTGAATCGGCACGGCAAGCGGCGGCCGGAGCGGAAGTCCATGGAGGTGCTCAGTGTGACGGACGGTGGCTCCCCAGTGCCCGCACGTAGAGCCATCGAGATGGCCCAGCATGGCCAGAGGTGCGTGCCGACCCCAGGGGCCCACTCCCGGGCTGCACCCTCCCTAGACTGCCCTAGACCCTGCCTGCTCTCTTCCCACTGGCCCTGAGGGCTGGGCCAAGGCCACTGGCTGAGCTGAACTTCATGGACCTGGGGCTGCTAGCAGGGTGCACAGGCTGAGCAGGGCTGTGCTGAGCTGGGCTGAGCTGGACTGGACTATGCTGGGCTGGACTGGACTATGCTGGGCTGGGCTGGGCTGAGATGGACTGGACTATGCTGGGCTGAGCTAGGCTGAGCTGAGCTGGACTCGGTGGCTGGGATGAGCTGAGTTGGGCTGGGCTGAGCTGAGCTGGGCTAAGATGGACTGGGCTATGCTGGGCTGAACTGAGCTAGGCTGAGCTGGAGTCAGCGTGACTGGGATGAGCTGAGCTGGGCTGGAGATGGACTGGACTATGCTGGGCTGAGATGGGCTGAGCTGAGCTGAGCTGAGCTGAGCTGGGCTGAGATGAACTGGGCTGGACTGAGCTACTATGGGTTACACTGGGCTGAGCTGGACTGGGTGGACTGGGCTGAGCTGAGTGGTCTGGGCTGGATTGGGCTGGGCTGAGCTGAGCAGACTGGACTGGACTAAGCTGCACTGGACTTGGCTGGACTGAGCTGGGCTAGGCTGGGCTCAGCTGAACTGGGCTGAGCTGGGCTGAGCTGGGCTGGATTGAACTGGAGTGGGCTGGGCTAAACTGAGCTGGGCTGAGCTGGGCCGGACTGGGCTGGACTGGATGAACTGAACTGGACTGGTCTGAGCTGGGCTGAGCTGGGCTGGACTGGACTGAACTGGGCTGAACTGGGCTGGACTGGACTGAACTGGGCTGAGCTGGGCTGAGCTGGGCTGGACTGAGCTGGGCTGAGCTGGGCTGGACTGGACTGAACTGGGCTGAGCTGGGCTGAGCTGGACTGAGCTGGGCTGGACTGAGCTGGGCTGGACTGAGCTGGGCTGGACTGGGCTGTCATGTGGTTAAGCCATGTTCAAAGCTGCCAGCCCACAGCCTTGTCCCTCATTGGTGTTTTGCCCTCTGGGGGTGGCCAACGGCAAGTGTCCTGGCCAGGGGTGTGGAGTATGGAGGAGTGCTGAGTGGGTATGGTGTCCCCTAGGACCCCTGGAGGGAGAGCGGGTGTCAAGATCTGCAGAGCCAGGTGGGCGGAGCTGTGGGGGCTGGTGTGGCCTCTGAACAGGGGTCCCCACTCTGCCCTCTCCAGGTGGGAGGCCTGGTTGTTGAGGACAGATGTGGGCCTGGAGGTCCCATCAGCCCTGGCTCTCATTGGCCAGCCTTGTGGTTTGGGCCCCAGCACCCTACTGCCCCCTCTCTCTAGTGGGCACTGGGGTGCCAAGGGCCTCGCCAGAGGGACTTGCCAGAAACTGGGGGACTCACAAGGCATCTGGGTGGGCATCAAGATGAATTGCCCAGGCCCTGCTGGTGGCCCCAGGCCCTCCTGAGGGGTCAGGGCTGGCTGGGTCTTCAACCCTAGGGTGCCGGCCCTCAGGGGCCTTCTTCCAGTTCTCCAGCTGCCAGGCTGAGGCAGCCAGGGTCCCCCTGACCACGCTTTCAACCCAGGGTCTTCTCTGGTGTCCTGCTTGCTGTGGGCATGCCTTTCCTTGGCAGGATGCTCCCAGTGGCCCAAGTGCATGCCTTCTGCTCTTGAGGCCATCACCTCCTCTGGCCCTTGCAGGGCAGTCTGAGGGCCAACCTGAGCCTTTCCCACCCTGCATGGCCTGACCTCCTGCCCCAACTTCCAGGCCTGGCTGCCATGGGGTGGGCTGCCCTGGGGTCTCTGGAAGGGCTTTGTCCTGGCACATCCTCCTGCTTTTGCTTCTGGCTTGGCCACTTGTTACTGGGCCACAGGGGCCACTGGCTGGGACTGGAGGGGTCCTGGGGCTGGGGTGGGGGCCGGGCATCCTCCAAGGCCTGGCCACCCTGCCCAGCAGGTTGCTCAGGCAGGGCTTGCCGTGGCTCCGGCCCTGTCCTCTCTCGCCGTCTCTGTGCGCTGGCTGGGGTCGTCAGGTCGTGCCGCCCTCAGAGCTGTGTGGAGGTCCCGCCTGTGGCCCGGGCGGCGGACGGGCCTGGCAGTGCCTGCAAGGTGTGGCCGTGCAGTGACTCTGTTTTCTGCTTTGTTCCTGATGTAGTAAAGCAGTGTTCAGTAAAAGCCTGGACATCGCTGAAGCCCATCCCCAATTCAGCAGAGAAGACAGGTACACACCCTGCCCGTCCGTCCGCCCTCCCAGCCCCAGACACACAGCCCCTGCCTGGCCCGGCAGGCAGAGGCGGGCCTGGAGGCCGGGCTGGGCCGCAGACGCTTCCTGCCCCTGCTCTCTGGGAGTGGAATGTCCAGCCAGCCAGGGGAGGAGCGCGGCCAGCTGAGCTGAGCCCAGGAGGGGTGGGGTTGCTGGGCGAGGCTGATGGCCAGCCCTCGGGAAAGACCCGACATAGTGCTTATGCGCGCCCAGGGTCGGGGACCCACTGTGCTCCCCACCCTGGGAGCCCCACGTGGCTGCAGGCAGGCTCCCTTCTGCTGGCCCTTGTCCTTGGTCCAGTAGGCCTGGCTGGCCGTAGCTGTTATGGCCCTGCTGCCCACGAGGGCCAGTGGAGTTGAAAGGGATCAGCCACCCCATTCCCCTGGCAGGTGGGAGCAGGCACCCTGGGTGGTGGTGCCGCCAGCAGGGCTGCCTCCCAGAGCTCTGGCCTCCGTGGGCCTCGTCCCTCGGAGCCTGCCTGGGCCCTGAACCCTCCCTTGCCCCGTACTCCATCCCGCTGTCTTCAGAGCCGCGTGCTTTCCCGCCCTGGCAGTTGTGGCAAGTTCCCGTGGGCTGGACAGGAGGGCCTAGCGCAGACTCCCAGCCCTGCCTGGCATAGCCTCCCAGCCCTGCCACGCCTTCCTCTCGCTTTCCTTGTGCCAGGTGGCAAGCTCGTTCGTGGCCGGCCCGGGGAGCTGGGCTGAGTCTCGCTTGCTCGTGCTGCTGCCCCTATGGCTGACCCCACCTCCCTGGACGCCTCTCCAGGGCCGGGCTCCCACTCTGCACCTGGGCTTTGCCCTGCTCCTGGCAGGGTCTCACTGCCTCCCTCTCCCCGGCAGTCGTGTGGGGAGGCCTGGAGGTTGCTGCCACAGGGCCCTGCCCACAGGTGCCCGGGGAGCCAACTGGGAACCAGGCAAAGGCCATGGTGGCCAGGTGCTGGTGCCCTCAGTGCTCCCTGAGCCCGGGAGCCAGGCCTGGGAGTGACCCGGAGGCCCTTTGCGACTGGACTGGTCAGCGGCGGGCAGTCTGGGGCAGTGTGGGATGGTCTTTCACTCTTGTCTGTCCTCTTCTTTCCTGTGGCCGCCACCCCGCCCCGTTTCCCTCCTCTAAGGACGGCAGGTGCTGCTGCCCAGGGGTGAGATGGCTTTGCTCGTCCTCTCTTGGTGTGGTGGAGCCAAGGCCTGGCGCCTCCCTCAGGGCTGCTGCTGGTGGCGGACATACTGTGTCTCTGCTGTGCGAGCCGGGTCTTCAGCCGAGTGGGCAGTGGTGGTACAGGAGGGCTCTGGGCTGGCCGCAGGCGTCTCTTGTGAACACAGTGGACGTGGAGGGCTGGGCTAGTGCCCCACTGGTGACCCATACCCGTTGCTGCGACAGCTCAGCTTGGGGGGCGTGCTCAGGCTGCCGGTGAGGGGACCCGGCAGGAGGCTTGGCAAGGATGGGGGTGGATGCAGCTTACGTAAAGCCCCCGCCTTGCCCCTCGTCCCTCCGTCCACCCCGGTGCCTGCAGACCTTCCTGAGGGCCTCTGGGCACCTCAGCTGTGCCAAGTCTGGGGCTGCTGGTAGTTCCCATGTACGAGGAGGAGCCAGGGACCTCAGCTGCACCCTGGGTGCTGATGGGTGAGGTCGCAGGATGACCCTGGGGCACAGCTGTGCATCCAGGGACCCTCCTGGGCCTGGCAGGTGTGCACCAGGCCCCAAGGCTTGGGGCTCTGGGCCGGGCCTCCTGGCCTCTGGGGCTCCACCTGGGGAGAGAGGAGCAGGAGCCCCTCCTGGCCAAGTCACCGCTCTGTCCTCTGCAACCCCCAGGTCTCGGTCCATCAGCGGTGCCTCCTCAGGCCTTTCCACGAGTCCACTCAGCAGTCCCCGGGTGAGTGACCACCCATCCTGGCCTCGGTTGCAGGCTGCCATCCTGAGTGTGCGGGCAGGGGCGGGGCAGGCCGGGACGCAGGCCCCGCTGGGCTGGGCTGGCCTTCGCGGCTGCCGCTCTTGCTAACTGCATGTTCTTCTGTCTTGTGTTTGTTTTCCCCGTCACCCGTGTTCTTTGTGGCACCCCCTCCCGGCTGCCGTCCGTCCTGCTTGGGGTCCTGCTCGGGGTCCTGCTCGATGCTCTGCTGCGGGCTGCATGGGTGGGGACGTGGGTGGCTGCATGGTGCCCTGCCTGCCCGCTCCTGCTCCCTCGTAGCCCATTAGGAAGTCCGCCCTGCCCCCCACGCCCCCTGAGCTCCCCTCCACGGCTGGCCCCCTGGCCACCTCCCTGGAGCCTGAAGCCTGCCGGAACAGCTCGCGGCCTGGACACGTCCTCCCTGCACAGGCCGCCCTTCGGCCCAACCCCAAGACACAGACCTTGCCGTGCAAGGCCAAGCTGACTGACAAGCCACTGCAGGGCACCAAGTCCAACCCGCTCCCTGCCTGTACCCAGGCCCGGCCTCCCATTGCCAGCCTCAGCCCCCCGCTGGCCTTGCCCCCTGGCCCCCTGGCCCTGGCAGCCCCTGCCCGGCTCCCTCCCCCTGGGACTGAACCGAACACCAAATCTGTCCCCACCATACAGGTGACCCCTCACCCCTCGCCGAGGGGCAGTCCCCTCCCTACCCCCAAGGGGACGCCCGTCCACACGCCAAAGGAGAGCCCGGCCGGCACGCCCAACCCCACGCCGCCATCCAGCCCCAGTGTTGGAGGCGTGCCCTGGCGGACGCGGCTCAACTCCATCAAGAACAGCTTCCTGGGCTCACCCCGCTTCCACCGCCGGAAACTGCAAGGTCAGGGCCAGCGTGGGCCAGGGCCAGCGCGGGCCAGGGCCAGCACGGGCCGGGGCAGGGGGCCGGGGCAGGGGCAGGGGCTGCAGGGCCCGCCCAGCCCTGCCGGAGTTGCCTGCAGACAGATGGCGGGTCTCTGGTGCCCTCCCAGGTCCGCCCTGTGCCCTGTCTAGTCCCTCCCTCATCACCCTTCTAGGGGGCCTGTTCTAGCACATTCTGCGAGGCTCCTGCAGGCTGGGCCAGCACCGCCGTGTCTGCAGCCAGTCGGTCAGCTCTAGCTGCCTGAGCCCAGGGAGGAGGGTGGCTGCCGGTGTGGATGGTCAGCAGTGCGCAGGCCCTGGGCTGTGCCGTGTGGCAGCCCTGGTACTGGGTGCCAAGGGCCAGGTTCTCTGCCCAGCTGGGTCTGGGCCCGCTGCAGGCTGAAGGAGATACAGCTTGACTTCAGCACCAGAGGCTGGACAGCTCCCTGCAGGCTGAGGGCTGGGTGGGCAGGACTTGGGGGAGCCAGGGCAGGGCCTGAGCAGTCACCACCCTCTCCCCTGTTCCTCCCTTGTGTGCAGTTCCGACGCCCGAGGAGATGTCCAACCTGACCCCGGAGTCCTCCCCAGAGTAAGTGGCTCCTGGAGGCCTCCTAGCCCTGGACACCAGACCAGCTGGGGAGGGACTTGGGAGACCCCTCCCATGGGCAGGTAGGGTCCTTTTGTAGGAGGTCCTGCTTGTTGCCCGTGGTCCCATTGCAGGCAGGGCCTGACTCGGCCTGCTGAGTCTCAGCCTTGGACCCCACTGGTGGAAGGTGTGTGGAGGGGGCGGGCATCGTGCTTCCCAGAGCCTGTGGGATTGGAGGGACCGTTGGGTCTCAAGAAGTCAGGCTATGCTGAGGATGGATGGCTGCAGGACGCAGGACCCAGCAGGAACATGGGTGACCCAGCAGACCTGGTAGGAGCATGGGGGTGGCTTCAGCAGAGGCTCAGGGAAGATGGAGTGGGCACAGTGAGGCCTGGCCCTGACCCCTCTTGAACGCTGAGCTTGAGGAAAGGAAACCGGGGTAGGCAGAGCTCTGACCACCCTGCAGACACCAGCTGCCCATATGGCACCTCCCACAGTGAGGGCCTCTGGGGGTGAGATGCCTGCCAGTGTCCAGCGCTCTCTCTGTCCTTCACGGTGGCCTCTACTGGTCAGCTCCCTGCCTACGTGTGCAGAAGTGCTGTGCGAGCCTCTGCAGTGCAGCCGCGGAGCGCAGCCAGTGGGAGCCACAGGGCCCCTGCCTGGGCCGTGGGGCTGGCAGTTGTCAGAGCACGGTGGACCAAGGACAAGGTGGCCTTCCCCAGGTGTTGAGGCGGAGGCACAGTGGCCGGCCAGGTCCCTGGAAGCCCTGCTCAGTTCTGTGCAGGCCACGTGTTGCCAGTCGGGCTGCTGCCAAAGCTTTCAGTCTCGAACTTGCAAATCTTCCATTTCTTGGAAAAGCTGGAGGAGCAGCCCCATAGCCTGACCGCAGTGCGGCAACCCACTGCCTCTCTCCATGGCGGGGCCTTGGAGCCTCGTCCCTGCCCAGGGGCCTGCTCAGATGCAGCAGCCCCGAGGTGAGGATGCCGTCACCTCCACACTGAAGACTTACCCCAGCTGCTGCCAGCCCGGGTGATCAGGGCTTCTGGAGAGAAGACAGGAGGACAGGCTCCCTTGCTCGTCTGCAGCGTAGGGCTGGGTGCTCAGACCGGCTTCCACGTGCAGGCTGGGGAATCCTTTCCCCTCCCGAAGCCACTCAGGGGAGGCCCACTTCCGTAGGGGTCATCTGCTCCACTCAGTCCACTGATCGAGCTACTCTTCATCCCCAAACACCTTCCTGTCCGCACCAGGGTGGACAATGCGCCCCAGCCAGGTGGACAGTAGAGCTCCACCAGGACCACTCCCGGCCACCCAGGCCCCTCTGGTCATTGCTTCTTTTAGACAAGGGACTGTCTGTGCTGAATGCCATACCACAGAACCCCAAAGTACATGACATCAGTTGTTACTGTGATGTCCTCCTTGAAGGAGGGGCAGCAGAAACCCCACTGTGACCCCCGCACTCCAGTCTGCTCTGTGCGATGCCCCGAGTGCTCCTGGTCTTTGGGCCGCACCATGCATAGCTGGGCCAGGAGCCTACCCTGAGAGCTTCAATCAGGATGGCCGTGGCCTCGGGCAGCAGGATCACAGAACCACTGTGCTCCGGGATTGCTGAAGTGGGCAGGGGGCTAGGCCATGCTGAGTCGCAGGCCAGCCTGGGGCAGGTGCTGCCCACGCAGGCCCTCCACCCGTGCTGCTCCCACTGTCTGCCCTGGGTCCTGATGCTTGTGGTGGCACTGGGGACGCCTCCCTCCTGCCACCCACCTTGCAGGGCCACTGCAGCCTTGTGGGTGCTTTGGACACGTGTCCACACTGCATCTGCCAGTGGGTGCACTGGGTCCCCAAGGGCTGTCTGGGAGACAGCCAGCAGGGTGGCAAGAGGCTGGCTGGCTGCCCTCGCACACTGCCATATCCCCTGTTCCCACTCCGGGGGGCAGGGCCCCCATGAGCACAACTAGGCTGGGGTGTCTGCCTCACCCCTGGCATCCAGCCCCAGCCAGGGAAGGGGCTCCACTGCAGAGGGTGTCTGTGACTCAGGAAGGGGTGCAGTGTGGACGGATGAGCTCTTGCAGGGAGGATGAGGAGCAGGATGGTGTGGGCTGTGTGTGCCCGGCCTGCCTGGCCAGGCAGCTGAGGCCTGCTGGGCAGCCATGGGTGCTGGAGGCCAGCAATCACCGGGTGCTGTGTCAAGCTGAGGAAATACGGCCGTGGCAAGGAGGACCACATAGTTAGGTGCAGATCCCACTGGCCCTGGGTGGGTCTAGGACCAGGGTCTGTGTGGCTGTGAGGAGCTGCGGCAGGTGCTGCTGACTGGCCTTGGGTGTCTGTTCCACACGTGGGGCCTGGCCTCCCAGGTGGAGCTGTCAGCCACCATCCCCAGGACGCCCACCAGTCGGGAGCTGGCCCCCACTGTCCCTGCAGCATCTCTCCCATGCGTACCTGTGCACCAGGCTGCGATGCTTCTGCCTGGATGGGCAGAGCAGGCTACTCCAACCTAGGCCCCCAAGCAGAGGGCAGGGCTGGGGGCTCCCACGGGCTCCTCTCCCCCTGGCAGGGCCTGAGCGCAGGCCCAGGGGTAGGAGGTGGAAGGAGTGTGTTTGGAAAAGGCTCGGGCTGGGGTGAGGGTCAGTGTGGGGGTCAGGGTTAGGGTTTGGGCTGAGTTTGGAGAGGTGGTTATGGGTCATGGCCACACAGGGCTGTTGGGTGGTAGGTGAGCCAGCAGTGAGACAGTGTCATGTTGGGACCTGGTGGTGGCCCTGGCCTGCAGTCATCACAGCCTCCACCCCCAGGCTGGCCAAGAAGTCCTGGTTTGGGAACTTCATCAATCTGGAGAAGGAGGAGCAGATCTTCCTGGTCATCAAGGACAAGCCCCTGAGCTCCATCAAGGCTGACATCGTGCATGCCTTCTTATCGGTGAGGCCAGGCAGGGCCCAGTGGGAGGCCCTTCCCTTGGGTCCAGCCTCCCAGGCAGGCAGCCAGGACTCAGAACAGGCCCAGGTGCCCTCTTGCCCACACGCTATCCTTCTTGGACAAGCACTGCCGGGGCCCCTGGCCTGCAGCAGGAGTTGGGGGCTGCTGTGGAGGGAGTGGGCTCTGGGCACACGGTGGGCCAGAGACTGAGGTTGTGAAGGCAGGTAGCCATACAGCTCAAGGGAAGCTGTGACCCTGAGGACCTGTGTGGGGTCCTGCTGACCTTCTGTGGACACCTGTTTCCTGTGCCCCTGCCCTTACCCCTTGGTCTGTCGGCCTCACACAGCCCTCACCCTGCCCATGGAACCCAGTGGTCCCCATGAGGGTGGGCAGGCTTCGGATCTTGGGTGGGTGTCCTGCCTTTGGGTTCTGAAGAGCAGGAGGACCCTAAAGACTTGAGCAGACAGACTGTTTAGCCAGGACTGAGCTCTCGGCCCCTTCAGGGGGCTCTTCTTCCTGCTGACCCCACCCCCGTCTTGGCCTATGTCCTGTGCTGCGTCAGGCCTGTCTGGGGCCTTCTTAGCCCATGTCCCCACCCAGTCCCTCCTGGTCCACAATATGCTGGCGTTGACCCAGGAGAATTGCCCTGCACTGTGGCCATCCCCATCCCCCCACCCTCAGGATGGACTCCCTGACAGAGTGGCCTTCCCCACTGGATACATTGCCCTGGGGACCCTCAAACCACTACCTGTGTGGCTATAGCTAGGGCTGTCCCTGGTGCCCTGGGGATGGTGCTAAACCCTGCCAGGGTCACCTAGGGTCACCCAGCCCAGGCCAAGCAGTCAGGTCTCGAGCTGGAGCAGACACCTGTTCTCTTGAAGTCCCTCAGCACTCTCAGGCCTGGGCCTGTCCCCTTCCCAGCCCTGTCCACCATGTCCCTGCATGTCCCTGCATGCTGCTCCTGGGTCACCAGCCCAGACTCAGCCAGAGCCAGGGCCCCTCCCCAGAGCTGGCCAAGTCGTGTGTTGGGGCGACCTGTCTGCCGTGGCACTGCCCGTGCCACACTGTGGCCCACTTAGCTGGTGCCCAGGCTGTGGATCTGAGCAGGCTGACGTGACTCAGCTCTGTGTGCCTGGGCTCTGGTCCACACCCTCAGGGGTGGCTCAGTGCTCCCCTCCACTCCTGCCCCCCAGCCTCAGGCTGCAGGGGTCCTCCTGGCCTCCCTGAAGACCTCCTGGTGGTGTGTCCGGGGGAGGGACACCAGGGCAGCAGTTTGCATGCTCCCGGGCAGGCTGGGGCTGGGGACAGTGACGGTTAGTCTCACCTGCACCACGCCTGTCTCAGGGATCTGGAAACGGGGCAAGAGTGCGGGGCCTGCAACCTGGGTTTTCCCGGTCGAGCAGGGCAGAGCTGCAGGGCTGGCTCTCTGGCCACCTCCTAGGAGGGCCGGCTGTGCTCAGGCCACCTGGTGTGCCCCGCAGATCCCCAGCCTCAGCCACAGTGTCATCTCCCAGACGAGCTTCCGGGCCGAGTACAAGGCCACTGGAGGCCCAGCCGTGTTCCAGAAGCCGGTCAAGTTCCAGGTGGACATCACCTACACAGAGGGTGGCGAGGCCCAGAAGGAGAACGGCATCTACTCTGTCACTTTCACCCTGCTCTCAGGTGAGCCTGTGGCCAGGGGCAGCTTGGGTGGCCCTGCTGCGCAGGGACATGACTCTCCCCTCTCCCCCAGGTCCCAGCCGCCGCTTCAAGAGGGTGGTGGAGACCATCCAGGCCCAGCTGCTGAGTACCCATGACCAGCCGTCCGCCCAGCACCTGTCAGGTGAGGCAGGGGCTCAGCTAGGGCACCTTGGCTAGCGAGCGGGGCGTGGCCAGCGGTGCTGTGTGGACGGGAGGTGTGAGGGCCCAGCACGGCCTCCCTGCCCCGAGCTGTGGCTGCGCCACCCAGGAAGCAGGGCCCGTTCCCGGGCAGCGGGCTGCAGCACACTGAAAGGTGCCTCTTGTCCGCCGTAGAACCCCCCCCGCCAGTGCCAGGACTAAGCTGGGGTGCTGGGCTTAAGGGCCAGAAGGTGGCCACCAGCTACGAGAGTAGCCTCTGACGCTGGCAGGTAAGGTGTCCGGCCTGCTGCCGGGGTGGGGAGGGGCTGCGGGCAGGGCCTGGCAAGAGCCAGGCTGGCCCTGAGAGGGGCACTCTATGCCCACTCATCTGTCCTGGCCCTGGACAGGCCAGCGGGCCCAGCACCCAGGCAGCTGGACACGGGGGCAGCCTGAGAAGGCTCTGGGAGTAGAGGCCAAGGCCCTGCCCCTTGGGTCTTCCTGCCTTAGTGCCCTAAGAGGGCTGGGCTCCCCATCCCCCTGCAGCTGTTCACACCTGAAGCCTTGCCTCAAGCAGCACAGGGTCTGGCCACAGAGCAGGGCACTCGGGAGGGCTGCCAGGCCCAGGCCAGCAGGGGCATCCAGGCCCTTGGCATCTGATGGGGAGAGGCCACAGCTGCACATCTGGCCCTGTGCCTGGCACACATGTGTGGGGCCCTGTGTCAGGCCAGGGGCAGGACCTGGGCAGGTGCATGGCTGGCTTTTAGCGGGGGGTGTGTGGAGTGGTGGTGTGCATGGGGTCACCGAGTCGTGCAGGGGGTCAGGGACTTGGGGACACAGCACGGCTCAGGCCAGCCTCTCTAGCCCCACCACAGCTGAGTCCGACAGGGCCCTTTCCCAGCCCACTGTCCCATGGCCGGAGCCTGTCCATCACTTCTGTGCCTGTGTGGGGCCCTGGAGGTCCTGTCCACCCCCCCATCTCATTCCATCTTCCTCCCATTGCCTGTAGATGTGTCTCCGACATGCACCTCGTCACCCCATGGTGATAGCCCTGGCCCTGGCCCCAAGGAGCCTAGGAGCAGCCCCCATACCCCGGGGTGCCCGCCAGTGTGGTGGGCAGGAAGCAGGGTGGGCCAGGAGCGCATGCAGGCACTGTTGTGGGGCAGGGGCACATGCAGTCGACTGGGCAGCCTCTGCCTCCTAAGGGTTAGGTCCCATCTTGGAGCAGAGGGAAGTGGAGGCCAGAAGCAGCACGCAGTGCTGGGGCCGAGCTGAGGAGTGAGGCGGGGCATCTCAGGAAGGGTAGGTGTGTCCAGGCAGATGCCGCCCTGGTGGAGCACGCTGTGTGGCTGCTCAGCTGCTGAGGTCCTTCTCTGTCCCCAGCATCACCACGAGCAGAGCCGTGCCCTCCCGCCCTGCCCATCGGCCCTGATCTTTGTTGCACACTGTCCTTGAGACTGTTGGGTGCCCACTCCCGGCCTGTCTGTCCCCTCATGGACTTGGGATCCCAGCCTGTCCCACTGTCACCTGCCGTGGGTCTCTGGTACTCCAACCCTTCCCAGCACCCTTCTCCACACTCCATTGCCTTAGCTCCAGAGCCCTGCAGGAGGGCCAGCAGCTCCTCAGTCACTTCCTGTCCCCCAGAACCCTGGTGGCCACTCTGACAAGGACCCCAACCTAGCTTGTGGGGGTGGGGGAGGCTAAGAAGCCCCCAGTGAGCAGGCCAGATGAACATGTCCAGCTCCGTGCGCACCCCAGGGAGGGCTGGAGGGACATTCGCAGCCCTGGCCCCTGCCAGCAGGACACTCCCAGGTTCCTCAGAGGGCAGAAGGTCAATGATGGGGTCCCAAGACCAGTTGAGGGGTGAGTGGGAGCCACCCCCATGAGGTGCCCAAGGGGCAGAGTAAAGATGCTCAGCGGGCCAGTGAAGAACATGCCAGACCAGTGTGTCTCTCCTTAGCCGGCAGGGGACAGAGGGGAAGGCAGCCAGGCAGACCCCAGGGACAGGGCCACGTCTAGCCTTCTGGCTCCGTCCAGCTTTCTGGCTCTGGCTGCTGGAGAACCTTCCATTGTCACCTGGCTCCTGCCTCAGGCAGGCAGGGATTCCTGGCTCTGACCCCTGCCACTAGCTCAGCTCTGTCCCTTCTCTAAGCCCTGCCCTGGTGGCCCAACCCTGGGCCTTTCCCATTCCCAGTCCTGCCGGCCCCCCTCCACTGTGGGGGCCTTGCCCACTCCCAGCCCCACCCTCTCTGGGCCCAACCCTCTGGGCCCTGCCAGAGGCTGCAGGTGGCCAGCCAGCCAGGTAGGAGTGGGCAGCCTTTTCACTCTCTCCCTCCCTCCTCTCTCCATTCTGTGCTTCAGACACCACTAACTGTATGGAAATGGTGACGGGGCAGCTTCCCAAATGTGGTAAGAACCCCTCATGCTCACCTGCACCTCAGCCTGCGGCCCTGCTCACCCCTGCAGCCCCGGCCAGTGCTGCCCTGGCTCCTGGGCTGTCCTGGGTGCTCTGT
>JAJEJO010005612.1:123146-190859 GCA_020662805.1 Glaucomys volans
CCCCGGCCAGTGCTGCCCTGGCTCCTGGGCTGTCCTGGGTGCTCTGTGAATGCACGGGCGCCCAACCACCCAATCCCCCCACCCACTGCTCACCCCTGCAGCCCCCGGCCAGTGCTGCCCTGGGCTCCTAGGCTGTCCTGGGTGCTCTGTGAACTCACAGGCACCCAACCATCCCCCCCGTCCTGTGGCCCCCATCTTCCAGGAGCAGTCTCCATCACTCACTCCCCTCCTGTGCAGTCCCTGTCCCTCCCAAGGACCAGGGCAGGCACAGGAGGAACCCCAAGGCTCGGAGCAGGAAGGGGTCCCCATACCTGAGGTTGGTGAGGGTCCAAGGTCCAGATGCTGGCCTGGGGTCAGAGTGGATTCTGCCCACTGGCTGTGCCTGGCAGGGAGAGGAGGAGCCTGCAGTGCTCTGGGTGCAGATGGAGGTCAGGTTAGGAAGTGGAGTTGAGGTCCCCGTTGGCCTACCTGTGCAGTGAGCATGGGCCCCAGGAAGGGTGGTCACCCTGTTTCTGCCCCCATTCCTCCTTCCTTCTGGAGCCAGGAACCTGGCCCTGACTGCCTGTCCCCTGCCCCTGCCTGCCTGCCTATGCCCCCCATGCCTGTCCACCCATCATCCATCTGTCTGTGTGCTGCTGAGTGCTGCGCTGGCCAGGGGCCAGCTCCAGGCCTCCTGGGAGGTGTGGCAGGCGCAGGCCTGGGTGCTGGCTCCAGTCTCCCCCTCCCGTGCAGGCTCTTGCAGGGCAGCCGCTGACCTCAGGGTCCTGCTCAGTCTTGGGCTCCTATTTCCAGAACTGGGGCCAGCCAGCCCACGTGGCCCCGGCTGGGAGGGGCGAGGAGGGGTCCAGCCTGGCCTTGCGGTGAGGGAGGAGCCCCGCCCCTGTCCGCCTGCTACCGCCTGGCCTGGCCTGACGTCGCCGGCTCTCCTCGGGCTTTTCTTGGCGCCAGGCCGCCCCGTTCATTCGTTTGTTTGTTCTTCTCTCTCCTCCCCTTCCTCTTTCTCCCCTTCTTTTTCTTTTCTCTTTTTTGTCTCTGTTCTGTGTACCCAGGCAGCCCATTGAGTAACTTCTTTGACGTAATTAAACAACTTTTTTCAGACGAGAAGAACGGGCAGGCGGCCCAGGCCCCCAGCACGCCCGCCAAGCGGAGTGCCCACGGCCCCCTTGGCGACTCCGCGGCCGCTGGCCCTGGAGGGGACGCCGAGCACCCGATGGGCAAGGACTCGGCCGGGACGGGGCCGCCCGCCGCCCGCCGCGAGCAGCCTTAGACACTAGTCCCTCCCCAGCAGCGCGCCGACGGCCCCCCGCCGCGCCTAGCGTGGACCGGCGCCCCGACGTTCCTCCGCGCCTGGGAGCAAAGGAGAGCGCGGGCCGCGGCGCGGGCGGGCGCCGCTCGCTCTCTTTTCTCTCGCGGTCTTTGTCTCTGCCTGTCTCTGACGGCGTCGCTTGTTTCCGCTCTGATACCAGGAATTATCCCGAAAAGCTAACATGCCACCTCCAGGAGGCCACCCTCTGCTCCGCGCGGACACGGGCTGACCGAAGGCAGCTGCTGCGGACCGCCCTCCCTCCTCCTGCTGCCGCCGGGCGGCGAGGCCAGCCCACGTGCACCGCCCTGGCCCCGCGCAGCCCGCATGGCCCGCGGGAGGAGGGCCGCCCGGGACGCCTCCTCCAGCCCAGCAGAGCCGCGGCAGGGAGGCCTGCCCGCGCCTCCGGGGCGGGGCGGGGCGTGGCGGGCGAAGCCGCCTCCCGTCCGCCCCCCGCACCTTGGCCTCACCCTCCGTCTCGTCTGCATCCATTTCAACACCGCCTCACTGGGGGCAGCGGCGCGCCTGGCTTTGAAGGCCCTCCCTGGCTGAGCGGAACAGACCCTGCGGGCACCGGGCGCTGAGCTGCCCAGGGCTGGCCAGGCTGTGGGGGCTGGGCTGAGACCAGTATTATTTATTTGCTATTTTAATTTATTGAGTTACTTTATTTCTCTGTTCTCTGTTCAGGGAAGGGGTGGCGGCAAGCCCTCCTGCCGACTGTCCGTCCGCTTGTCTGTCTGTCTCGGGCAGGGTGGGTCAGGAGCCAAGGTGCCCTCGGAGGACACAGCCGTTGGGGGCCGGGGGCAGTGGGGCTGGCCCGGAGATGCGCGCTGGCAAGCTACTGTAAACTTTAAAGAATTCCTGCAAGATATTTTTATAAACTTTTTTCTTGGTTGTTTTTGGAAAAAGGTGTCGGGGTGGGGGGAACCCTGGGCAGGGCTGAGAGTCTGTGTTTTGGTTCCTTGCTCTTGGTTATTTCTATATACATATACATATATATATATATATTTAAAGAATGGCGGGTTGACTCTGCCCAGGTTGCTTTCCTGCTGCCTAGAAGCAGCTCCAGCTCGGGTGGGGGCCGGTGTGGTCTTGAGCAGGCTGCTGAGACCGCTCCTGTGACCCACCAGCACCCCTGCTGCTCTGGCCAGGCTGGGTGACCTTGGGTTTGTGTCTGAGGTAAAGGGGCAGAAAGAGGGCCCTGGGCTGGCACCCCACTGACACACGGGATGGCAGGCCCACCTTGGGGCTTTTTTTTTATTAAAAAGAAAAAAAAAGCTAAAAAAACCCACAAAGGACAGAAAGAATCAGTGGCACGTGCCTCTGCGGCGTGTTTCTCCTGTGCGTGGTGAGGCTGGGGGCCTGGTCCACCCTGCCCACGCCCCCGCCCGCTGCAGACCCGCCTTGCTCTACCCGCCTTGGCTTCTGTCCGTGTTCCTTTCTGTCCGGCTGGCACAGGCGCAGGCGGGCAGCGGGAGGGCGGTGGCAGGTCGATGCATGCCTTCGCCGTGGGAGCCGCTGTGGGGCCTCCCCTCCGCCCTCGTGTGTAAATTTTAGTGCTTCTGTTACGTTAAAACTCCACCACAGGCCGGGATTCCAGACATGAGACAAAGCAAACACCTGTGACAGCAAGAGCCACGCGGGAGACAGAGGGTACGAAAGCAATACCTCTCGTTAGCCTTCCTCTTTTGTACTTCAGACACACGCGGACTCACGCAGACGTCCCGGGAGCGGACAAGCCCCAGCCAGTGTATCCCTGTCAAATAACTGTGAGCAACTTCAGTTCCGGAACAATAAATTCCTTCCGAAAAGACAGCCGACACGAGGTCTCCATCTGGGCTGGGTGGGTACGGGAAGCGGCAGAGGCACCTGGAGGCGCTCTTGCCCAGCAGCGTGAGCCGGTGCGGGCTCTGCCCAGCCAAAGAGAGCAAACCCACCCGGGCTCCAGGAGGGTGTGGTCAGCATATGTGGGCATCTCCCCAGCAGCCTGGCCTGAGGCAGTGTCACCTTTAGAGCCAGGGCCTGCGTGGAGCTTTGCAGGGACGGGGCAGGGGGAAGCAGGGAGCACTTTCCTCCCTTCATCCCGGCCGTCACCAAGATGTGCACAGGCTGCCCAGCTCCTGGGCTTTCTCCTGGGGAACAAGCCTTCCCAGAAGTTCCTTGCTGGGGAGAGTTCAGGTGGGGCACTGTGACCTGGCTCAAGAGGGTCCAAGGTGGAAGGAGGATAGCTCTGGAGGGTAGCTGGCCATGGGACCATGTCCACCGAAGCCTGGCCGCCCTTCTTCCGTGACAGCATGAAAGACAGATCCAATTCCCAGAGCCAGATTGCTGCCAGCCCCGTGTTTGGGAGTGCCTAGGAGTCCCCCGTGGCTGAGACAGGGGCAGTCCTTATGGGGGTCTGAGCAGAGAACACCGTGTCCACAGAGCCACCCTTCCCTGCATGTCAGCAGCGTGGCCTGGTGGCAGACCACCATCTCTAGGGCAGGGTTGTGGCACCCCTGCCAAGAGTAGGGGCTGCTGACTGGGGGGCCACCCTGTGCACTCTGGAGGCTCTGCAAGGGCCCTGAAGCATTCCTGAACTGTTCCACACCTGCTGTGACAACCAGAAGTTTTCCCAGGTATTGCCATGCGTCTGCTGTGGCAGAACAGCGTGGTGAGGCCCTGTTCTCAAGTGCACATCCAGCTGGTGCACTATCTTGACAGGAAGAGAGCCTGACAGCACGTCCCTGGCTTAGTTGTGAGCTCAGAGTCCGGGACCCTGAGTGCCAAGGTGAAGCTGGGGTCCTCTGCCCAACCCTGGATGTCACCACGCAAGGGAGTGGGTTTCCAGAAGGCACTGAGCAGCCGAGGGACCAGACTCTTGCGGTGACATGCTACAGCTTTCTCAGTTGATGTTAGCTTTCAGAGAATTTTGGGGGAGAGCTGGGCTGCCGCAATCCAGCAAGGGGCATCTGGCTCTGGGTTCCAGGTGTGGGTGACGGGTAGGAGCTCTGGGTCTGTGGTCTTGTGATGCTTTTCTGAGAGCTTCCCACAAACCCACTCCTCCTCCTATGGACCCTCTGGACTTCTAGTCTGCAGTTCTCTTTATGTGCCCTGGATTGGATTCCCTGGAGGAAACTGGCTTACTGGACGGACCTGCCAGCTTCCATCTGCACACTTCTGACCCTGGGGCTCAGGAGGGGCCTTGCCCTTCAATCCCACTCTTCCACCAAGCTCTCTTGGTTTCCACTAACAGAAGCCACAGCAAGCTTAGCCCCAAACTGTATTTATATAAAAAATAAACACGAAGGGTTTCCTGTGCGTGGGACACTGCCTGAGCCAGCCTGCAGACAGCATGGAGCCAGGGCTCCTCTGTCATTCCTATGAAGAAAGTAAAATGAGGGGTGGGGTCCCAATCCCAAGTTCTCAGGTACATTCTGGGTCTGTGCCAACCACTGCCTGGCCTGGGTGGGTCTGCAGGTGGACAGTGCGGTGACTGACCCATGCCCATGGGGCTGAGAGCCAGTGGGCACGAGAGCGGGCCCGGTGAGGAGTGGAGGGGTAACAGGCTTCTGCTCTCAGGGAGCCAGTCCCAGCTCAGCCCCTGCTCCAGGTGACCTCTCGGGTACAGGTGGAGCAGTCCTGGTGCCATGTGGCCCAGGAGCTTGGAAGAGGAGGCTCCTCAATGTCCCACAGGCCGGCTGCAGGGTGGGCTGTTGGAGCAGCCCTGCCACCCATCCCATGCCAGGGAGCTCACCACCAGTCCTGACGACTCTGTCTCTTGTCCCTTGTCCCCTCTCCCTGTGGGCCAGAGCCTCCACATCACCTTCCCTGACTTCTCCCCTCCCCCTTAACATTTTCCCTTCCCTGGATCTGCCCCCAACTTCCTGTTACCAACCCAAGTTTCTTTTGGTATCACCTGGCACAGGGTGGATGGCGGTCAGCAGGAAGCCGAGAGGAGGGTCAGTGGAGGAGGAGAACCATGGAGGACATCAAGGCAGTGAGGCTGAGGAGGGTGGAGAGGCTGACAAGTGAGGGAGGAGTTATCTGGACGCGGGAGCCCACCTCAGCTGGGGCTCAAGAGGGATGTGGAGTCCGTGGCTAGTCACATACCCAAGAGCCACTGTGGCTCCCCTTTCAGGGTCATCTTGTTAAGGCCTGTGAGTGCCTCGTGGCCCATTTTGCAGAGGGACCAGACTCCTGTCGCTGCTGTAACAAGTGGTCTCAAACATGAACCTCTTGTCTGGCGGTTTTGGAGTCAGGAGCTGGCAGGGCTCGCTGAAGTGATCTCACAGCCAAAGTCAAGGTGCTGGCAGGGCTGGACAGTTTCCTTAGCTACCTGCTGGCTGCAGATTCTCACCCAGTCCCCCACCCTGAGGTCCAGCAGGCAGGGTTCTGACGACAGCGCTTCCTCAGAACCTCCCGGTCTCTCCTTCCACCAGTGCATTCACTCTGGACACAAGGGCTTTCCACAGCCCCTCAGACCAGCTTCTCTCCATCTGAGCTTCTGCTGAGATGACCGAAGGTGTCCATTAGCCACACATTATCTGCAGGAGCCCTCTGTGAGACTGGACTCTGACCTTCCACCTTCCTAGGCACTAGCAAAGCCCGTCTACTGCACCCTCAGCCTTCCCTTGCGTGCATCTCCTCCGATTCCGCTGGGCTGGTGAGCTCCCTGTGCAACTGCCCCATGGCCTCTGCATGAGCAGCAAGATGGGAGCCGGCTACCACCGCCCGTCCCCTGCCGCGTGCTTCCCACGGCACTGTGGACGGCCCAGCCACGCCTCCTCCACGGCAGCATCCTTCCTATTCCACTTGCAAGATGGTCGCAGAGGTTCTACGTCTCCTCAGAGATGAGCTGGCCCCTCTCTGCCACCTCTCTGACTCTGCCAACCATCTGCCCAGGGACTGTCCTCCCATCTCTGCCCACTGCCCAATTCCAAAGCCACTTCCACAGTTCTAGATATTTGTTAGAGTAGTGCCTCACTCCTGGGACCAAAAACTGCCTTCATTTTCTGCAGTTGTGGCTGCCAAGAGCTTAGTGGCTTGCGACAAATCTGTTACCTCACAGCTCTGCAAGCCAGAATACAAAATGAGTCTCGTCAGGCTAAAATTGGGGTTTAAAATCAGCATGGCTGGTTCCATCTGGAGGCTCATGGGGACAACTCATCTCCCTTTCCCAGCTTCCAAAGGCCTGGGCTGTGTCCTTCCCCCACCTGCGGCTCCCTATTTCAAGTCGGGACCTATTTCACGTGGAAGGATGCTCATGATGCCCTCGGCACACGGGGACAATCCAGGTCTCCTGCCTCGAGGTCAGCCGGTTGGGAACCGATGCCCCTGCAGCTTCCACCCACTTCACTACATAAGCACCGCGTGGTCACAGGGTCTAGCAATCAGGTCAGGGGAGAAAACTGTCCACCTTCCAGGACCAACAGAAGAGCACCTATGGGCACCCACTGGGATTCAGCCTGGGCTCTGCCCACCCCTCACTGCAGGGAGAACCGAGGGACCCTGTGTGCAGCCACCTTCCTGCACAGGTGGGGAAGCCATGGCAGAGGCAGGAAGTCTTCCCCAAGGCCCCAGAGTTGGCCAGGACACTGCAGGTCTTGCACCCAGAGCCATCAGGTGGCGGAGAGCACGTGGCACTGCCCCATCGTCCTCAGAGGTGGCAGGAGACATCCCCAAAGGGCCGGTTCTAGCCTCATCCAGCTGCCCCTCGCCTCACAGGGGGTATGTGGCCAGGAATCCTACAGCGCCCCCTGAGTGTCAGGACGACGTGCACCCTGGACACCTGCCTGCAGCTGTCCTGTGATCCTGATGGAGACATGTCACCCCTCCATCCTACTCCCCACCCTGGCCAATTTCAGAGCCCAGACTCTCCCCACTGGCAGGCTCCTCCACCTCCACCAGCCCCCACCAGGGAGCCAGGCCATGTTCCCAAACACACTGACCCAGGCTGCAGGCCAGATCTGCTCCCTGCAGAGCTTAGTCCAGAGCCCAGCTCCCCATACCTCCTGAATGGGAAGCTGACCAGAGGGCATTCCTGCTAGGCCAGGCTCCTCCCTGCTCTAGCCATTCCTCCTCTGGGAGCCCCATGGCACCCTCAGCCAGTGCAGACCCTGCCCTGGGCTCCTGAGCTAGCCCCAGCAGTCAGATTCTATGACAGGAGCTTCACCCAGGGTGGGAGGCTTGGGTAGCCCAGTGGGCTCCATCCGTGGGACTGAGTCAGCAGGCTTGGTGTTGATCCAGGCATCAGGGAGTCTAAAGCAACCCCAGGAGACCCCTTGTGCAGCTGATGGTGAAAGGGACAGGGCAGGACCCATGTGGGGAGGCAGTGGGGCCAGGTCCTAAAGAGCCAGGGTGCCCTTGATTTTCTGGGGAATCTTGGGGCTATCAGGTTGGGGGCAGCCCTCAGGGTGGGAGGAGGAGAGGCTGTCCCCAACAAGCAACAAGGAAGCCGCTTCCCAGGTCCAGAGACCAGGCAGGTGGGGCTGGCTGCAGGGAGCTGAAAAGACCCCATGGGAAGCAGAGAGGGAGAGAGCTCTGGCCTCCAGCTCCTCCCCAGGGGCTGACCACGGTGCAGGAAGGTGAAGAAAGGGCCTGTCAGACAGGCCTGTTGTGCAGGCTGAGCTGGAGGGCCTGCCAGAACCCAGGTGAGCCAGCAATTTAGGGGGCATATGCAGAGGTTGACCTTCCAGGAATCAACCATAAGGGCAGCCATCCTCAGTCACCAGGCACAGCATGCCTGCAATGGGGTGGGGCCCAAGTCCTGAGTCTGTGCTGGCCAGGCTTTGCTCCTGTCCCGGGCTCTCTCCCTCACTGACTCGGTTTCCAGAGCAGCTCCAGGCTGCAGCTCAGGCCCCACCCCCACTTCCTCCCTAAGCCCTCTCACGTCTGTCCCCGAGTTCACAGCCCCAGCCAGAACGGCCCTGCAGCACAGTGCCAGCTCAGGCTGGCCAGGAACCCCTCAGACAACTGCAGTCACATGAGAGGGTGCCTGTCCCTGCATGAGGATGACACAGGTGATGTGGTCCTGGCAACCTGGGGCTGCTCCTGGACTCTGGCAGCGCTGCCCATTGGGATGGGGGAGTGACCAGGCTGAGGACACATAGGCTCTGACCTGAGAGGATTCTCTTTATTAGGACTGCACAGAGGAACTCAAGCGGATCGCTGCCTTCTGCTGACAGCTGCGTCTCCAAGCAGGGCCTGAGCCCTGTTCTGGCTCCACCCCGGGACCTGCACATGGCAGGCCACCCCCTGCGTCAGAGAGGCAGCGGAAGGGGTGACAGGAGCAAGCAGCAGGCGGGAGCCCTTGCAGATCACCCTAGGCCTCCCACAGCCGACCGACTCAGAGCTATCCACAGCCAGGATCCCAGCAAGGACAGGGGAGAGGGACAGGGAGGGGGTCTCTGTAAAAGTGAGCCCCACCCCCACACAGAGCAGAAACTCAGGTATGCAGGCCAAGCCCTCTTGGAGGGGGATCCACCTGCCACGAGGTGTTTCTTTCCAAGCAGGGGAGGGCAGGGGCCACACGGAAGACCCAAGGGGGAACACCCTACAGAAGACTCAGCCCTCAGTCCAATAAATGCTTATTGAATGCACGAATGAATCCAAGGCTCTCCGCTACCCACGGCACTCATCGTCCAACAGGGGAGCAGGACGTGCGCGGCCCAGCAGCTGCGTCTGTGAGCCCACACTGGGCGGCCTGGGGCCTCAGACTTCACCCCCGACGTGCCTGGCACGTGCGCACACGCAGACCCACGGTGTCTCTTTGCACATGTGCACCCCTGTCCGGCCCTCGGGGCTCATCTCTCCTTCACGTGGTTCTGTGCCCCCGGGGCCCCGCTGCTGGGCCCATCCCCACCACCACCACCGCCCCCACTGGGGCCGCTGCACAGCACCTCGGTGAGGTCGTCCATGACGGCGGTCTCTTTGGGGTCAAGCAGGTTGAACTCCCTGGCGAAGAGGATGAAGTGGACATACAGTGTGTTCAAGTGTCCGTGCAGCTCGAGTGCCAGGGTCTCCTTGAAGTGGGCCCAGTAGATGTGGCCCAGCACGTGGAACAGGTACTTGCAGATCTTCTTCACCAGGGACTCGAAGGAGCTGGGGAATTCTCTGCCTAGGGGGAGGCTGGGTGTCACAGGCCTGCAAGAGGCCAGGCTTCTGCAACCAGGCGTCCCACCATTCCCTGGCCCTGACACCCAGAGGGCAGTCCCTGAGACAGCAGAAATTGCGGGAGCTCAAGTGACACTCAGTCGAGCCCTCCCTGAAACTCGCATGTGTCTGGAGTGGTGGGTGCCGGCCGAGTTACATAGCACTTCCCGTGCCTCTGACAGGCATTCCAGGGCTTTCTACGGGGGCCAGGCCTGGGGCACATAGCAAGCACATGGCCCTTCCTGCCACCAGGCACTGTCCCTCTGGCAGCTCAGGATCATTTCTGGGTCCTTCCTGGGGGCCCAGAAGGGTCCAATGAGGGCCCTGGGTGCCAAGTGGGGGGTGTGCACTCAGCTCCCTGGGCCGAGCCCTGCCACAGGCACTGGTGCTGTGGCAGGGCTCCCTCCACAGCCCAGGTCCCTCGTGCCGAAAGGGGCAGGTCACACAGCGGCTGGTCCCCACTCCCCCAGCACAGAGCCCTAGGGAGGAGCCCCTGCTGGCCCTGGCAGGCTGTGAGACGCACCGTATTTTGTGGGGAAGACGTCCTCATCGGTCACCAGCTTCTGAACAGAGCTCATGACAAAGTCGACGTACTGGGGTGCGGTGCACTTCACCTTCTTCCCCCGCTCGTCGTGCCAGCAGTACTGCCTGTGGGGCAGAGAGCAGTCAGGGCGCCCGCCCCACTACCAGCAGCTCCCCAGAAAGCTGGGTTCAGCCTTGGCCGATGGAACACACACGAGGAGAGAGACCCTCATGGCTGCCTTCAAGTTTTACTGTTGAAATGACGTGTGTCATTTTAATATTACTTGGATGTCCATCTCTGCTGGGAGACAGCCTGGGACTCGGGATCAAGGTTGGGCCCAGGAGGCCCGAGCTGGGGTAGTGTCCTGCTCCCACTGCTGAAAACCGCACCCTCCCATGGAGCTAATGGGTTCCCAGTCAGTGGCCTGACACCTGGACACCCACCCCAAATCCCTCCCCAGCTGGAGCACAGCTGGCCAGTCCTCATGTGACCGCTAGCCCCAAGAGGCACTGCCTGCAACAAGGACACGTGGGTGCACACAGCCCACATGTGGAGCCAGCGTGGGCCACACAGCCACACTCCCAGTCCACACATGGGAGCCTGGGCTGCCTCTCCAAGAGCAGGGGCCAGTTAGGGCCGCAGGCCTCTCACTCGGCACCAGTCATGGGGACAGATCAGGGCCGTCACTGCTGAGACGGGGGCCCCGTACACATGGCCCACAGCCTGTTCATCGCTCACCAGCTGGGGGCTATCTGGGTTCCTCCCAGGTGGTAGCACTTGAGGACCACGCTGCTGTGGACATCGCTGCATGGGTTTGTGTGGACGTAAGTGTTCACTGCTCAAGGGCAGATGACCAGGAAGGAATCACAGGTCACAGTCAGCATGAGCTCCCTTCCATGAGCACCCGCCAACCACTGAGCAGATGGCTGCACAGCTCAAGCCCTCGTGCTGCAGTCCTCCGAGCACGGGCACCTGCACAGGTGTGCCACACGTGCAGCAGGACCTCGCCCTGGCTCCAGTCTGCTCCTCTCTGACTGCTCCTGGCAGTGTGAGCTGTGCCTGAGCCCTTCGCCCAGGGTGTCACGGACTGTGCTCCCAAGTAGTGGGAGCTCTTGGTGGGCTAGGGACACTGTCCTTCCAGCAGTGTGTGGCTCCCAACCACACTGATACACGATGGTCTCCCACCCTGCAGTTTCTTTTCTTTCTAGGAGCAGGAGTCCAGGTCTTCAAGGACTTTTCCACAGGTGGACAGTGCTCCGGTGTCAAGTCCACGAACTCTCCGGGGCCTCCTTCTGAAACTCTCTGAGGAGCGTGTGAGGTTCAGGTGTGCTCTGTTCCTCTCTCCTGGGTTCCGCAGCTGCAGTGGTTGAAGAACTAGCCCTGTTGCTGAATTTCCTTGGCACCCTGTCGGTGTCAGGAGGCCAGTGAGTTTCTTCTGGGCTCTGCTCTAACCCTGAGCTGAGTTTCTGCCCCTTGGCCAACACCACTTGGTCTTATATGGGTGGTTTGAAGTAAATCCTAACCCTGGGACTCCACCGACTCACTCTAGTTCTGGAATCACAGCTGTTCTAGTTACTGTGCCATCCAGTGCATTTCAGAACGAGCTGGACCACCGCTGCAGACCCTGCCGGGCCCGTGCTAGCCCGGAAGACCTGCTGGAGGGCAGCTTGCACCCTTAGCACACTGGTGCGTGAGCAAGTCCCTCCACCCCACAGGCCACCTGTGATCTGCACAGGCCCAGCCCCACCTCACACAGCAGTGCTTTGGGAGCTGCTGTGGGTGGTACTGTCTGACTCAGGTTCCAACAGTGCGTCGCCAGCTCACAGTACTGTTTGTTTGTTTTGCCTGTTAACATGACTGTATTTATTTTTTTGCTCAAACCTTGGGGTTTTCAGGATCGTGTTCTGCACAAATGTGGACCTTTGGTCTCTTCTTTTTGTGCTGATCCAGGAAAGCTGTGAACTACCTATGCTGTGTGACTCCCTCAAGGAAGATGTTCTGCAACCTTCGGTCTCCTGGGGTCTGCTGGGTGACAGCCCCTCTGGTCCCTCCTACCCAGCATACAGCTCCCTCATCTGTCTTGCTTGGGCGTGTCAATTCTATTGACCTTTTCCAGCATCCCATTTCGGTTTTGATGACTTCCCCTGTGGTTTTCCTGAGTCAATTCTGGTGATTTCTGCTCTTATTATTTCTTTTCCTCTGCTCAATTTGGGTTGATTCCACTCTTTTTCTAGTTCATGGATCTGAGATCTCCTTTCTTTCTCTGAAGTAAGCCCTTGGTCCTGTGAATCTCCCTCTCAGCCTGCTTTGCTGTGTCCCATGAACTCTAGTGTTTTGTGTTCAGTTTAAATAGTTTCTAATTTCCCTGGAGACTTCCTGCCTGACTTCCAAGTGTCCGTGGATTTTCCTGTCTCTGTTACTGACTGGGTTTCCCTGCACTGTGCTTGGACAGCTTCCTTGGCACGACTAGAGTCTGTAGGACACATGAAAGGCTCTCCTGTGAGAAGGACATCATCTACTTTGGTGGGCCACCTGTGAACTTGAAGCTGACCAGACTGAGTGTCCTGGACCCTGCGGCATTCTGCACTCCTGCAGCTGAGAGGAGCCTGGGATCCTTGATGTGGGTGCCCTCTGTCTCCCCTGCAGCTCTGTGTGCCCAGGGCACAGCTCTGCCTGCTGCAGGCAGCCTGGGACCATCCTTTCTGCTTGCGGACTAGACCCTTCTCCAGCATGTGATCCTCACCCCGGCTGCTGCCTTGCTGTCTCTGTTGGTCTGAACACAGCCACTTCAGCTGCTCTCTAGGTGGTATCCTTAGCTTGTCCCCTTACTCTGCACCCCCTTCCTGTGCACCTCCTGACATCACCACATTTAAAGTGATGCTGTGGCTGGCACAGTGGTGCATCCCTGTAATCCCAGCAACTCAGGAGGCTGAGGCAGGAGATCACAAGTTCTGGGCCAGTCTCAGTGACTTAGCCAGGCCCTCAGCAACTTCAGTGAGATGCTGTCTCAAAATAAGAAATAAGCCAGGTGTGGTGGCGCACTCCTGTAATCCAAGCGACTTGGGAGGCTGAGTCAGGAGGATCGCGAGTTCAAAGCCAGCCTCAGCAACTCAGCGAGGCACTAAGCAACTCAGTGAGACCCTGTCTCTAAACAAAATACAAAATAGGACTGGGGATGTGGTTCAGTGGCCGAGTGTCCCTGAGTTCAATCCCTGGTTCAAAAAAAATAAATAAATAAAAAATAAAGAAATAAAAAGCACCGGGGATGAGGCTCCATGGGAGAGCACCCTTGGTTCAATCCCCAGCACCAAAAAATTACAGTGACACCCTTGGCTGAATGTGTGTCTCCCAAATCCACATGTTGAAGTCTCACACCAAGGTGACAGTGTTAGGAAGTGAGGCCTCTGGGAGGTGATCAAGCCCCTGCAAGGGAATCTGTGCTTTTAAAACAGGCCCAGAGTCCCTCCCAAGAAGGTGCCATCTATGACCCAGGACACCCATACCAAACCTCAGATCTCTGTCCCTTGGTCTGGAATTCTGGCCCAGAGCTGTGAGGAGCAAACACCTGTGTGTTTAGGAGCTGTCTGTCTTCAGAACTCGTCACAGCAGTTGGACAGACAGACCAAGGTCACAGGACTGCCCTCACTGGGCAGGTCTGCAGCCACTGCATGCCCAGGCTTCCTTCCCACTCTGCCTTCGTTCCCACAGGACGTGCTCAGGGGTGTGGACTTTGGAGCGGCCCTTCTCTCCTTCACTCTTGTGATGTGATGAAGCTTCCCCAGCTCCAGGCCCACGCCACTGTCCTTTCCTCTGCCTGAGTCAGTAACAGCCAAGTCCGCATTCTGCTTCACCATCTATCCTACGGTGTTCACGCTGCTCCTCAAATCCAGAGGTCAGTCTCTGTGAGAAACCTCTGTGAGAAACTCCTAGTCAGGATCTCTGCATGTCTTAATCCCACCTTCTTCCTCCCCCTTGGATGCCAACACTAGCCAGTAGGATGAAGAGCTGCCCCAACCTGGCATATACCCTCTCATGGTCCAGGCATAACGGCTGGCCCTGAGGACAGCAAGGATCCCTGACCAACTCCCTTTCCTTTCAAACTAGTTTAAATTTCCATTCTTTGGTCTCAAAAGGTCCCGAGGCAGGGATTATAGGAATGTTAATTAATATACAACGAATCCACAGAGGAGTTACAAGCGAGAATGAGGAGGAGAGTTTCAGCTGCTCTGGCTCTCTAAGGCACACGGGACACTGTAGAGTGCATGCCTAGGTGCCGGTCAGCCCCACACTACATCCGCCATGCCTTCGAGAGGCTTGAGAAAACTGGACCCCATGCCAAAGGGCATGAAGGTGCAGAGAAGCTGGGGAGGTGCCGAGCCAGTCTGCCCAGGGCACCTTGGACACTGCCTGGTGGGTAGGCATCCTCCTCAGCCAGGCGGACACACACTTTCAAGAGCTGCCCTCACCTGCCATCAGGGTCTGTCATGGGGATGGTCCCTCAGAGGCCAGCTCTGCCCTACGGTACCAAGCCTGCTTTCAGTGGACTGAATGGAACTGTGCCAACCTACCTAGGTGATGCCCAGCTGGGACACCTGATTCTCCTGGGCAAACAGGGTGTGTGCAAAGCTAGCTGCTGTCTGCACCCAAGGACAGAGCTGCGACCCGCCAGGGCCACACAACCAGGCCCAGGGAGCTAAGGCCAGGAGGCACCTGCCACCTGCAGTGCCGAGGCTTCTGGGGGCTCTCAGCTGAAGTCCCGCAGCTTTGTTGAGGGACTTCTTCCTGTGACCAGAGCCTGGAAAGCTGTGTCCTTAGGCAGGAGGGCTTTCAGGACGGCACACACGCACACACACTCACGTGGGTCTGCACCCGTCCTGAGCTGCAGCATCCTGATGACAAGGAGACATCAGAACCACCATGTGACCCAGCTGAAGTCAGCACACCTCAGTGAGGCAGCCACATCAATGTTTACACAGCTCAGTTCACTAAGTGAGTGTTCAGTAGCTAAGCCACTGAACAAGCTAGGTGCCCCTCAACAGATGAATGGATGAAGAAAATGTACTTATGCACAATGCAATATTACTCAGCCATAAAGAAGAATGAAATGGTGGCATTTGCTGGTAAGTGGATGGGACTGGAGACATGCTAAGTAAAATAAGCCAGTCCCCAAAAAACCAAAGGCTGACTGTTCTCTCTGATACGCTGATGCTAACACACAGTGGGGATGGGTAATAGAAGTTCATTGGATTACAAAAAGGGGAATGGAGGGAGGGGAAGGGAACAGGAAAGGCAGTAGAATGAGTTGGACATAACTTTCCCGTGTCTGTATACAAACACACGACCAGTGAAACTCCACGTCAGGTACAGCCACAGGAATGGGATCCTCATTAGAATGAGTTATACTCCATGTGTATACAATATGTCAAAATACACTCTGCTGTCAGGTGTATCTAAAAAGAATAAAACAGTACCAAAAAAGACCTTCTGAACCTCCTCACTGCACCAGTCCCAGGCTGAGCCCTGCCAAGGGGCCTTCTGGCCCTGGCCACTCCCATTCCCAACAAAGCCCTGGCAGTACCTCCTCCCCCAATGCAAGCTCGGTGCCTCAGGGACATCACCTACTGTGGAGCTGAACATGCACATGCTTTCAGAAGAGGGCAGAAGGGGGCAGCCAGCAGGGACTGTCTGAAAGTCACCAAGAGGGTGTCCCAGCCCCCATACAACTGGCCTGCTCATCCCAGCCCTGCCACCCCTCAGGACACCAAGGGCTCTGAGAGGAACTCTGCAGCCTCAGGGAACCACACCTGGGTGCTCCCTTTGGAAACCTCTCTGCCTATTAGCCTCAGCAACTCCTGTCACCTCCTATCCCCCAACAGGGCCCCTCAAGGCCGGCTCCTCAGACACAGGATGCTGTGGAAGAACACCCAGCCTGAGGCTCTGCAGGGGCTCCAAGTGTGGACCAAGTCTGAGAAGCCAGGAGCCTGGGCAGCAGGGCGGCGACACCCATCTCCTGCCTCCCGGGAGGGGCTGTGCCAGGCCATCACTCACGTGTTACAAACAGCCATTGTCTGACATGTCTCTCCTGTGCAGAACTCCGAGATTGTGCTATACTGTAGGTTGATGTGGTGGAAAAACGTCGTTGCTGGAAGAGATGGAAAGGGCAGGTGAGAACACATCCCTGCTTCCGGCTGACATGTGCAGGGCCACACCCTCCCCAGCAGATGGATTGCTGAGACCAGCTCGGGCCCACTCAAGAATGCACAAGGAGGGAGGAGGGGGGCTGCCCCGCCCCACACCACCACGGCCCTCCCCACTGGCCTGCACGCACTATTGCTGGCCAGCCACTCATTGAGGTCGATCTCCCGGGGCAGCACCACGAGCTCCTTGAACTCAAAGTCGGTGATTCTGGACTTGGTGTGTTCTGGCTCTAGGTACACCTTCTTCTCCTCTGCGGGAGGCTTCTTGCCGTTGGGCTTTGCTTTAGACTTCCTGCCAACAGAAAAAGGACAGTGTGGTCACCGTGTGCCCCCCGGATCCAGACCACACAGGGCCTTGAGAAGGGTTCTGCCCGTGGGTTTACTTGCAGTAGATGCAGGCAGTGGGGGAGGCTGCACACCCTCCTGCCGGAGCCCAGTAGGATCTGAAGCTACATGGTTCCAGGTGGGAAGCTGTCCTATACAGTGCCTGCCCTGGCCCCATCCTCAGACGGTTTTTTTGGCCTGGCTTACAGGTGCATCAGGACTCTACTGGCTGGAGCCTGGAGCCCAGGTCAGGCAAGTGGTAGCCACAGGTCACCTTTCTGGGGGTGCGACCACAACCCTACACCATCCTTGTCTACACTGTGGGCCTGGGCAGCCTCACTGCGCACACTTGGGGGCCACACTCATGAGTCTGTGTCCCTCTGCAGGCAACCTCACTGTGCCTGTGTCTCCCTGAGGCCAGAATCTCACTGGGTGCTCACATTGAGGCTCCAGGGGGGTACATGGCTCAGGAGTGGGCAACCTAAACCCATGTGACAGGAGCCCTGCTGCTGGGCACCCCAAGAGCATAGGGGTCTCTTCCCAAGAGCCCAAATGGCCTTGGGGGGACAGTATCAGCAGCATCCTTCATTCATTTCTGCTAGCAACCTCCTGGCAGCAAGTGGACAGCAAGTGCAGGAGAAGCCTCTCCCTACCATTCTCCCTGATGTGTTCAGCCAGGACGCGCCCACCTGCTACTTTGCATCGAGTCCACTGGGAGGCCCCTGCAGGTGTCCACAGGTCAGAGAAAGGTAGAGGTGGTGTGGGAGCCCAGCCTCCTCTGCCCTCTGGGACTCCCCACTGACTTCTCCCCAAAAAGATCTTTTCTATGAAATTGTACTGCTATGTTAACACACAGTGGGCTTGTCACGGCTATTTTAAAGTGAGCAAATATATCTTTAAAGTGTCTTGTTTTCATCTGAACTGGATAAACAGCACAAGCCACCATGCAGAGCATGCTCCGGTCCTGCAGATGGTCACTCCAACTGCTCCAATAAGTGCTGCAGTAGCAGTGAGCCTGCATGGGAAGGTCTTCCACCCACAGGCCTCTAAGAGGCACCCAGACGGGTACTCCCACCAGAGTGCCCCGTTGGCTGGGAATGCCTGGCCCCAGTTCTTCAAGACTCTAGGCCAGTCGGGAGACTCATCTGACAGTCTCTCTCACTGGGGTGGCAAAGTCTGCACTGGGCAAAACCGTGTCTAGGAGCAAGGGCTTTTACTTGAAGCCTCCATACTGAGCTCCCCAAAGTGTTGCTGAAGGGCCTGCAGATGCTCTAGCCAGCCCGCCAGCCTTGCCCTGCAGACAGGAGATGAGGACTTCTGGGCAGATGCCACCTGACACTAAGATGTGACAGGCAGGAGAGCCTCCCAATGGCCTCTAAGGACCTCGATGGCTGCAGCAAGGGACCAGGCTGCAACCCACTGGCTGTACCTCTCTCTCTGACATCTTGGTCTCCCAGTGCAGCTCCTGGGAGCAGTGCCCGAGAGCCTGCAGGGAGCATCTCTAGCTTGGTCTCATGTTCTCATCTGAACAGCTAAATTCTTCAATGGTAAACAGGATTTTGAAAAAACAGTCAATATTGTCATGAAGCCTTATGACCAAAAAAGGCCACCCGAGGGATCGTCTGGGAGGTGCTGAGGCTCCATTGGACAGATGAAGGGACAAGGGCAGGCACCCAGTTTGCCCTGTCCCCAGTGACACCACCTGCTGCAAGGAGCACAAGCTGATCAGGGGGCCACAGTGGGTCAGAGAGTGAGGGGAGGCACAGACACAGCTGGGAGGAGCCGGTCCCCAAGGGACCTCCTTGGGAGTACCACCCTACTCTATGGGGTGGGGTGGGGGTGCTGGGGGAGCCACTGAGCCACTTTGGGGGACGAACAGGGTGCTAAAATGTGAGCACCATGGAGAGGCAGGGCTGGCGAAGGTGGTCCTGGCCTTAGCCCCCAGCATGCCCCTCCAGGCTGCTAGTGCCCTTGGAAGGAAAGAAGTCACAAACCTGACCCTGGTTTCTCCCGAGGTGGTTGGCCAGCTGCTGCCCCTGGCTGTTCAAGTAGAGAGGTAGATGTGTATAGCAGTCAGGTGGGGTGTGGGCTGGGCACCTGCCTTCCTGCCCATCTCCCGGACAAGGCATTGAGACCAGCCAGGGCATGGGTGCTGGGAGGCAACCCAGCCAGCTCTGTGTCTGTCCTCCCCCAGCCATGGGAGGCCACATGGGAGGTGAAAGGTCTTTGCGACTCTCTGACCATGTCCTGTTTTCCCCTGTGTTTTGAAAGGCTGCTGGTGGTTTATTTAAGAGAGGAGGAAAGAAGAACGCTCCCTGAAAGCCAAGGGAATGTTCTCCTTTGGCATCTCACGGCAGATCTTCGCCTTAAAAGGCGACTGTGCTCAGCCTCGGGGGCAGAGCTGGGAGTGGCCAGAGCCAGGCAGGGGCCAGGACAGGGCCCTGGGGCTCTGGACACAGCGAGCTCTGTGAGAGAGCGCTCAGGGTCTGCTGGGCAGAGGCACGGTGTGCAGGCACCACGCTCAGAGCAGCCAGCTCAGGGCTCCTGGCAGAGCTTCTGGCCTGGCATAGTAGCCAGGCTTTCCCAGAGCTGCTGATGGGGACAGGCCCCAGGAAGCGCTCAGTGGATGTCCTTGGGACACTTACACTTCCATTTCCTGTCCCCAACACTTCTCTGACTCTTGCTATTTGACCAACAACGCAGCAAACAAAAGCTGAGACCAGCCTAGAATACAATGCTGGGCACGTGGGCCCAAGTCCTAGGAGGCGTCCAAGCCCACGCCAGCAGGGTGGATTCCCTCAGGACCCGGGGTCTTGCCCCCACTGCCACCAAACTGACCTCCATCTCCTACACACCTTGCTCTGCAGGCAAGCACCTGAGCCAGTGACACATACTGAGCCATGCCAAGGTGGGCTGCACTGGGGCCAGGCTGCCACCAGTCTCCTTGCTCTGTCCCCTTAAGGGCTACAGGGAGTGGGATGCAGCAATCAGGCAGAGGTATCAGAAGGAACCAGTGGTTTCAGGGCTTCGGCAGGGGCACCTCAGGGGGGCTGCCCTATGACAGCATCCTGTCCTCACACCTCACAGTTTACAGAGGCTGGGACATGCCCCAGAGCCGAGGCCAGCTTCCACCTGGGTTCTCAGAAGGGTCAGATAAGGGCCTGGCCCCCCACCTGGGGCCACAGAGGCTGCGGCTGTGCTGGGCACTGGCACTCCCTACTTCCACCGGAAGCTGCCCTTCAGACACAGGCTAGTGCAACGCCACGTCCCCAAAGCTCTTCAGTTTCACTGTCCCCGTCACCCCAGACCAGAGCCCAGGACACTTTGGGACAACTCTCCTGCCGGTCCAAGCGTCTCTGGATTCCCACCACAGGGCTCCCTTGGTTCCATGGGGCAGGAACCAGGGTACACATAGGGCCCAGCCTCTGCCTGGGGAAGGACCTTGTGAGCATGGATGGAGGGCCTCCACAGGATAGTCCCAACTTCCTCCATTCCCTGGAGGGCCTGGCCAGCTTCCTCTGACCCAGCCCCGCTGCTCTGCCCAGAGCTCCACTCTTCTGGGTGGTCCTGGCAGAGGGAGACTCCCAAGCCCTTCGAGCCGGGCGACACCCTCTTTAGACCTGCCTTGGCCCTGCCTGAATCGCCTTCTTCCTGCTTCCCACATGCTTGCCTGGCACCACTGCTTGTCCTCCTGCTGCCAGCAGGGTCTGCGTGTCCACCTGTGGCACCAGCCCACGTGGCAAACCTCCCCTGTCCTCTAAGACCCCATCAGCATCACCCCCAATCCCTGACAGCCACTTGCCTGTGCTGTACTCCCTGCCTTCCTGCAACTGGCACGCACTGTGCCACTATGGGGCACCCTCGCTGGCACACCCACTTGCCAAGGAGCAACAGAAGCTTGCAGGTTCTAAAAACAAAATGAATCTTTGTGGCATCTGTGTGACAGGCATGGGCCAGGGGTTCCCAGCACAGAGGAAGTGCAGCCAGAGTGGCTCGCGGCATGGGTGGGTGCAGGAGCAGCATGGGTCTGGAAGTACCCCTCCCCCGGGGCTGGGCTGCCTGCAGCCTCTCCACAGCCCCCATTCTGAGCCCCACTCTGCCTTCCCAGGCCTCTGATCACAGTGTCGGGATTTGGGGGAATGCTTGTGGGAAGCCAAGAGAGGGTGGAGACGGGATGGCACCAACCTAGGAGGCTGGAGGGCTGGGGATGGCAGGGATCAGTCAGGGATGTCCCTTCCAGGGCACTTCAAGAAAGGAGGAGCTGGACAGGGGTGGGCTCAAGCCTCAGGAGGGAAAGTGGGCAGGTCTTGCCTTCCCAAACCCGCTGCTTGTCCCATCCCACGTTGTGGGGGCAGGGGTGGGCACGAGGGGCTGGGAAGTGCAAGTTCTGGAGCTCGGGCCCAAGAAACACCACTGTTGGAGGAAGCCAAGAGGAGGGCATGGTGTGCACCATCTCGAGTCCTGCACTCTTCATAGACAAGTGCTGACTGCAAAGGTGAGGCCCCAGAGATGGCCTTCCCTACCCTTAGGCCAGGTGGACCACCCTTCCCGTGAGGAGCCAAGCATTCTAGTTTCCTCCTAAAACCCAGCAGCAAGGACAGACAGGACAGATGCCCACCAGAAGCCCCTACCCGGCCTCCCTGGGTCTCCATGGGGCCTGAGCCTACGTTTCCAACACAGAAAGCACCCCTGCACACCTGGACAGGGCTGTCGCAGCCTGTGCCCCCATGTCCTCCTAGCCTCGTGCAATTCCTCCCCACACCCTCACCTGCCAAAGGGACACAAGAGTTCGCTTCTAGGAGAAACCATGGCCCCTAGGCAGGTTGCTATTATGTTAGGGCTGTGAGCCTGTTATGTCTGGACATAGCAAGAGACTCACCCACTGGAAACACCCAGACAACGGAGGGGGCAGCCTTCTCAGCCAACGCAGCCAGGAGAGCTAGGTGCCCCCCGGGACCCCACACAGCCACAATGCTCAAGCATGCAGCACTGCCACACCCCTGCCTGTTAAGGAGGCTCCTGGGTAAGGCCTGCCTAAGTCGCCCCCTTCCAAGGAGACCTCCCTGAGTGAAGTCACCCCTGCCATGACTTTCCAGGTCACTGGGACTCCTGCAGCCAGGCTATGACAAAGCTGCTCCATCCTCCCTGGAGCTCATCTGGTGTCTGCTCCCCACTACACACATGTGGATGTCCACGTGCCACTGACATCAGCCACTGATCCAGATTGGACAAGTGATGTCACCAACTCGCCCAAATGTTTTCAAGATCTCACATCTTCACATGAAAATCAGATGGCTCAGCTCTCCGGTTTCCACTTAGGCCCACTGTGGAGACCTCCCTGCCATGATGGACAGGTGGTCATGCTGCAGCCAAGAGAAGAGTCAGTGGTGTCTGGAGACAGCAGGACACACAGGAGCCATGTGACCAAGAACTCTGGCCACTTCCTAATGGACGCCCCCGGCAGGCTCTACCCTCTCGGAGCCTCACCAGGAGCCAGTTGCAAGCCCTGCTTCACTGGTTACAATGAAGCCCACACTGGAAAATCTGCTTCCATTTTCAATAAAAAAGCATAAAAGTCTGCTTTCGTTTTAAATGATGACCTGCCAAGAAAACAGGCAAACCTGGCAGGGAAATCCAACACCTCCTAGCACAGCCCTGGGCACCTGGAAACTGCAGCCAGGTGCAGAACTCACACCAACACGCTCATACACTAACACACACTCCTGCCCACACACCAGGCAGGTCAGAAGTCAGAAAACTGTCAGAAATGAAACTTCTGGCAAGACCCCTTCAGCAGCCAACCTCCCACCAGACACCTGGGGTGTCCCACATCACTTCTCTGGACCAGGACACTCAAGAACAGCCTGTGAGGTCACTCCTGCTTCACACAGCCCAAGTCCCTGCCCAAGGGTCAGTCACTGGCAGGAACAACAGGCTAGACACACCTGCTGGTGGTGAGAGGCTATCCAGGAACATCTGGAGGGGACCAGGAAGGAGTCAGATGCCGTAAGTCCCAAGAGACTGACACAGTACGGTGGGCACTAGAGCAAGTTCCCTCCTATGGTTCAGGGAAGGCTCCCCACAGGGCAGCAGGAAGTGCAGGCAGTTTAGGGGAACCTTGCTGGGTAGGCTGTTTGGGCCACAGATCCTCATCCATCCCACCTTGGGGACAGCACAAGGGCTCCCAGCTGCTTTGCCTGGAGGTAGCTGAAGCCAGGCCAGCCGGCTGTGGACCTCTGTGGGAAGGTGGTTACCTGAGCACTCTGCTGACTGCCTGAAGCACCATTTTGCAGCGGAGTCCAGTTTTGGGGGGCTGGCTGAGCAGAGCTCGGTCTGCGGGGAGACTGCAGTGATCTCTGAGCATGATGTGGGAGAGCCAGGGCTGGGAGGAAAAGTAGGGCCCAGGCCTGTTGCTCTGGGCTCCCTCCCTCGGAAGTGCCCTCCGCCCTCGCTCCGGGCCAATGAGGAGGCCTGCAGAAACAAACAGTTGCTCCCTCAACAGAGCAAAGGGCTGTCAGGGCCGCCAAATGGGAAGCAGGGAGGGCCTGAATTGCCTTTTCAAAGCTATGCAGAGCTGGCTGGCAAGGCGGGGCCAAGCAAGGCCAGAGGAGAGGACAGGGCAGTCCTCAATCATAGCAAGGGCCCTCCAATGCCACCTAAGGTTGATGCAGCATGAGCCTTCTCCCTGCCCAGCTGAGCCAAGCCAAGAAACCAGCAGGCAGGAGGGGACCCTCCAGCAAGATTCAAGCCAGGGACAGACAGGCCAGTGAATCCATCTGCAGAGTGAACAAGAGACACTCACGCTAGGTCTCTGTCTGCGTCAGACAGATTGACTCCTGAGGTGTTTGGAGGGCACTACTCCTGCAACAGTGGATGGTCAGCCGTGACCACCACCACTGACAAAAATGTCCACGATGCTTTCCTACTGGGGCTTGAGAAGTTGTGTGGCCGGGGCCTCTTAATGGCTAGTCTGCATATAGGAGACCACCAAGTCCTAAAACTCATACCCCTGGGGGATGATTCTCCCAAGCATTCTCGGACTGGGACCCATGAAGCCACAGTGTGGCCAATGTGCGCTCACAGCAGCTCCACGGCAGGTGGCAAGTGGCACCAGGCTGACAGTATACAGAGCCACCAGAAAGCAGCAGAGGGAGGTAAGGGAGGCAGGCTCACACCCCAGCAGCCAGGAGGGCTCTGGTCCAGAGATCCCTGCACTTTCATGGAGAGCAAGCACCCAGGACGTGGCACACCCACGCCCGGCCTGGCATTCTCCAGGAACCACAGGGAGGACTTCCCTGGCTGGCTCCCCTTCTCCAGCATGGGGTAGCAGTCTCCCCCAAGGCTCCATTCTCCCAGCCAGGCCACCAACAGCCACAAGAGCAGCCTGGGAAGGCATAGAGCCATGAGCCGTGCACTCAGCAGGCCTCTCTCTGTCCTGGTGTGGGTACCTGGGGTCCTGTGATGCCAGTGAGTTCAGGCACCACACTCATGCCAGTCTGTTTGCCAAGGCAGCACCACTGACAGTGAGAAGAGATAGGAGATAGGCACCAGGAGGACACCCACATGGCCCAAGGAGAGCAGGAGGTGCAGCGGGCAGAGCCTGCACAGAGGAGGGAGGACACAAGCAGCCTGGGGTGGGGTCAGGGTAGGAGGGGTGCCTGAGGCACACTGGTTGGTGAATAGCAGAAGCCGCTGTGAAGGTGGTGGTGACAGGGCAACACTGGGCCGAGGGGGCAGCAGGACAAGGCATGGGTAAGGGGGCATCCATCCAGAGCCAAGCATACCAGACTAGATAATGAACACAGGGTGAGGCGCACGGGCCCCCTGAAGTGCCAGGTGCAACCCACTGAGTTTCAGGAACACACAGCAGCTCCTGAGAGCAGTAGCCAGGGTGCAGAGGTGCTGCCAGAGGCCCCTGTTTCTTCCTTGCCGTGGAGAGAGCAGGAATTGCTGCCCACCCAAGCTGGGGAGCCGGAGGGCCCGGCTGAGAAGACACGCCAGGTGGGGTTGTGCATGCACTGGTGTGGCCTGGCCTCTTCTCTAGAAAGGAGCAGCCCAGCACCCTCAAGGCAAAGCCAGTCAAGGAGCCAGCCAAGGAGCAAGCCGGGAGCAGAGAGCACAGAGCAGGGTGGACAGAGCCCACTGGGTGAACACGGAAGGCAGGACACACAGAGCCACGAGCTTGCATGTGTGCAAGTATTTTATTTGTAATGAGCTTACAGTTTCAGAACAGATTTAGATTTACAGAAAATTTGCAAGATAGGACAGAATCCTCCCTTAATCCCTTATATCAGGATGGTGCATTCCTTAAAATTAATGAGTCAACAATACATTATTACCAGTTAAAATCAGAGTCGATACATTGTTACTAGCTAAGCCCACACTTGACTCATTTCCTCCGTTTCCCTCTGGACCTCTTCCTGTCCCAGCACCACCTGACACGTGGTCCTTCCTCCTGGGGCTCCTCTTGGCTACCACAGTTCATTTTTTATTGGCGACCTGAGTGGTTTAGAGGAGAGCTGGTCAGGGGCACTGTGGGGTCCCTGAGATGGATTTGCCTGGCATTTTCTCAGGGTTAGATCAGAGCTGTGGTTTGGGGAGGAGGACCCCAGAGGAAAAGCACCCTCTCATCAGCCCCATGCAGGGTGCCCTGTGTCAACCCTTCTCAGCACTGTAACACTGCCCCCGACCTGGCCAAGGTGCATCTAGTAGGTCTCTACTGTACAGCGACTTTCCCCTTCGGGGAAGGAAGCAGCTCTGGAAGGCCACAGGTAAGGGTTGGAGTCCCACCTCACCTCCATGAGGGTAGCGCATTCACCTGACTTTCTCGGCGTCCTCCCCATGTGTCAACCAGTCCGCTTGCGGAGGCACAGGAGCTGGGGTACAACGATCCTTCCTTCTGTGAACACAGCCCTCCAGCTCTGGCCCCTGGGAGCTCTCTGGCTGGTTCCTGCACTCCGTCACTGTGTGTGGTTTGGGCACTTCCTCACTCTCTGGCAGCACAGAAGTGCAGGCTCATCCTGGACGCTCCCCGTCCCAGCCCTGACATCAGCCCCCTCTTCAGAGTGCGTGTCACTCTGGGGTGTAGTTTCCAGGCACCTCAGCACAGCATGGAGCTGTGTGTACACACCTTCTGCTGAACCTCCCTGTGAGTAAACACCTGCACCCACTGTGTGCTAAGCCACAGGTCCACCCCAATGTCCCCAGTTCAGACCCATCATGATGAGGGCCATCTCAACCCCACCAGGAGGAGCCAGCTGGGGGAGCCACGTGCCTTCCAATTGTGGTGTAAAACAAGAGGTGGGCTCTAGAGCCCCAGGCAGCAGGAGCAGCCCACACCGCACTCAGGCAGGGAGCTCGCTGCTCCCGTGCACAGGACACACCCCAGTTCATACCTGAAGGAAGGCTTAACACCAATGACCACATGACTTCAGAAGCTAAGGAAGTGAGGTGTGGTGGCCACACCTGTCACTGTGCAACTAGGAAGGCTGAGGCAGGAGGACTGCAGGTCTACGGCCAGCCTCGGCAGCTTAGAGACAGCCGTCTCAAAACAAAATTTAAAAAGGGCTGGGGAGCTTAACTTAGAGGTAGAGCACTTGCCCGGCATGTGAGAAGTCCTGGATTCAATTCTCAGTTCAAAAAATAAAAAGCAGTAACAGCCACCACTGAGGACAACATCACGTCAAACACAAAGCAAGCAAAGGGAAATACAAAGAGCAAGAGGAAACCCATGAAGCACGATGAAGAATCACACTCAAGGTCAGCCCTGACCATCGAGAGCCAGGGCATGTCCCAACTACAGGGTGGAGCAGAGGGGCTGGGACAGAACATGGACTCCCACATCAGATACGCAAGGAGACAGGACCATGGACCCTACACACAGTAAGAGGGTAACAGGCACCATCAACAATCTGATGCTGACAGAAAACAGGGGACGCAGAGGAGGCCCCTCATGGACCGAGGGCTGAACCAACATGGCAAGGAGTATAGAAGGGTGGACTCTATTGCTAAAAACCTCTGCTGTACAAAGCCTACAAACTGCATAAAGAAGGGACACACTCTCAGCAAGCCCAGGACCAGCATGACGTGTGGGTAGAGGGGCATCGCAAGGCGAGCTGCAGAGCAGCGTCTCTGGAACGCAGAGGCAGACCTCCACCACGGGACAGCAAAGAGCTGACTGCCAACCGCAGAACCACAGTGCAGCGGGGTCTGGGCCACACCTGGGATCAGCTGTGGGGTTCACCACAGTTGTGGAACACAGACAAGTACGACCCTTGGGATTCTATTAAAAATAAATAAAACACGATGCAGAAGGATCGCATGGCAAAACAATCATGCCAACTTTTGGCAAACCAGGAATAGAAGGGAATGTTCTCAACTGACACATGGCATTCACAAAAACGCCAAGCTGACACCAAAGGCATGGCTGAAAGGCGGGCCCTCCTTGGGTCAGGCAAGGCAAGGGCTCACACCGCCTCGCACCTCACTGGGCTGGTGGTCCCAGCCCCGCAGGAGGAAAGCAGCAGAGAAAGCCCTGCACCCTGGAAAGAAAAAGGTGGGCATGCTCATGACGGAAACACCCAGGGAACCGCACCTGCTAGAGCTCGCGGGCACATTCAGCTAAAGCACAGGCAGCCAGGCCGGTGAAACGGCGTCCACGGGGAGCTCCTAACAGCAGCGAACAGAACAAAGCATACGAGATTCTTATTTACAAGGGAACTTTTAATACAGGAGCAATTTCAACAAAAACTGTATAAAGCCTCTCATTGAAAAGTATAAAGCAATGCTGACAGAAATTAAAGACCTAAGTAATGAGCAAAATTACCACTGTCACAGAGTGGAAGACTCAATATTGTTAAGATGCCAGTTTTCCTAATCCAACACAGATTCAACACAACTCTACCAAAATCCAACACAATTTATTTTACTTTTTTAGAAATTAGCAGGATTCTGTAGTGCACATGGAAATGTAAACAGGCCCAGAATAATCAATCATTCTAGCAAAAGGAGAGCCACACGGAAGGACTCACACCCATTTCAAGATCCATCTACGACTATCACATTCAAAACCCAACACAGATGGGCTAGCAGAACAGCGTTCCAGAACAGACCACACTTATGTGCCCAACTGGGCTTTAGCAGAGGGCTGAGATCACTCCACAGGAAAGATAGTGTTTTTTAATAAACAGTGCTGAGAAAGCTGAGCACCATCAGGTTAACCAACACCCTCCAACCCTGACTCATACACACACACACGCCTGAACCAGAGGCCGTGCTGCAGCTCAGCAAGCACCCAAACACTCAGAGTGGGCAAAGCTTTGTGGGGTCTAAATAGCACTAACAAGAAAACATGGGTGAGATGCACTTCACCAAAATTGATACAACACAACTGCTATTCAAAACACTGTTAAAAAATGAACAGGCAAGAGCTGGGGTGTGGCTCAGGGGCAGATACTCGACTAGCATGCGCAAGACCTGCTCCATCCCCAGCACCACAGGTGAATAGACATGCAAACACAGCCTCACTCCAACATTTAAAAACAAACAGGCAAGCCACAGACTGCAGGGCTCTAATGAGTTCTATCTGGACTATGTAAAGCAGTCCACAACTCCATGATAAAAAGCCCAATTTCAAGGACAAAAAATGGAAAAGACACTTCACAAAGAAAGTGGCGGAGCCAGAGAGTGCTCCTCGGAGCAGCTGGGTACTGGGGAAATGCAGGTTCCACCCACCAGGAGATGCCACTGGAGACTCAGGAAGACACCTGACCTCAGCCGGAGGCAGAGCAACCAGAGTGCTCACACACTGCTGGCTGGGGTAGGACATGGCTTAACTATTTTGGGAGCCAGCTGGCAGCCTCTTTTAAAGTTAAACGGCCTCTGAACCAGTGACTCCAAGGCTTTGCACCTACCCAGAGAAATGAAACGTCTACCCACACAGACTCACAGCACTAACCACAGCACCAGAAGTGAAGCACCCAGAAGTCTGAAGTTAGGTGACGGCTGGACAGCACACCCCCAGGAAGGCACAGCCCATGGCTCAGCCACACAGACATCCTGTGGAGTGGAGGCACCAGCAGCAAGAGCAGGCCCTCCAGCAGAGGCCCCCTCTCCAGAGAGCAGGGCAGGGAGACCCGGGCCAAGCTGAAGGCACCCAGAGGCTCTGGGGCTGAAGGGATGCCTGTGTCTCCCAGGCATGGTGGCAGGGGACCCAGTGACAAGACTCACTGAGCAAGGCTTGCAACCTGTGACTGTCATCCTTTGTACTCAATGCCAGGGGTTTAAAAACTAGAAGTCTGTGTAAAGGAAGGAGAGAAAGCAGGGCTGAAAGGCCACACACCCAACACCAGCAACCCATGCTGGACACTCCAATAAACTCACTGGGCTGGACAGTGAAGAAGTCCGTTGACAAGCAGACCACTCACGTAGGCTGAGGAAGCCACACTTTCCTAAGGCCGTGGAATGCTCTGCATGAGGACACGACCGCCACACACTGACAACGGCCCTGACCCGAGTTCCTCCGCTGAATCCCAAAGCCCAGGTGTGACGGCGTAGCAGGCAGGGCCTGTGGGAGGCGACTGTGGTTGGACCACTGTGTCAGAGGGATCAGCCCTTGTGAGGGCACCAGTGGCCTAATGAGAATGACGAGCAGAGGAAGACTCCAGGCAGAGGCCAACAGGAGCTGCGAGCACCACGGCAGGCACCAGCTGCTCACACACTTCTGCAGAGAGGACACCCCCACCCATGGAGCAGTACTGAACCCCAAACCCCATGCAGGGCCACATGACCACAGGAGGAGCAGGCTGGGTTCCCACAGGCAAGGCAAGCTGGTCTCTCCACAAAGCAAATACAAGACTTCAAGAGCAGGACAGAGATGGTGGAACAGGGGACGAAGCCTGCAGCCCGGCCAACAGCACATGCCAACCTCACCTGCTGTCCAATGCTCCACCCCAGTTGGCACATGCTGGGACATCAGGGCTGGCTGAAGGAGGTTCTGGATTCTCTGTGCTGCTTTTACAACTTCTTGTGAGTTTATGATTACTTGAAAATGTAAAGCTAAAAAGTAGAGGTTCCCACAGCCTGTTGAGGAAACCAGACGCTCGGACCGTGCTGGATGCTCCAGGTCCGTCAGGAAGTGGCCCTACAGCGAGGAAAAGCCCCTCTGCCTCCATGTACACATGGAGGTACACATAGATGAACCAGGCACAACCAGAATCTGCTTCAACACTGCATGGGCAGGGAGAACCCACACTGCTGGGCAGGCACCTGCCCCAACCCTAACCCTAGCCCTTCAGAGAGTGGCCTCCCTGACTACCCTCTCCTAGCTCGTCCTCAATGGCAATTTTCCTTAACATCAGAGCTACCAGAGCTGGGTGACTCCAAGTCCCACCCCAAGGCAGACACCAGGGCACCCAGAGGTGGCAAGGTGAGCCCGCAACATGGCGGCAGCGCAGATGTGGCCTACCCCCGTGATGGCTGTGGCACAGAACTTCAGGGTTACCACGCTTTCCTGAGTGCACATGCAGCTTGCCTTGGGTGGCTCCTGGTCCCAAGCTCAGCTCTGCGGACACAGTCACCAGTACCAGTGTACATTGTCTGTAAAGGCATGGGTGTATGTGGCTAGTCAGCCTGAAGGGGGTGGGGCGATGGTGACCGCCATAGCACAGACCCCAGTCACTCCTCTGTACCCACCCCCCTGAAACTAGGCAGCTAGGAACAACAGGGCCAAAACCCATGTGCAGGGCAGCTGGCCCAGACAGCCCTCAACAGCACACTACAGCCTTCTGCCCACAGAGGCCAGGCCTCCTCTGTGCTATTAGGCACATAGCACCTGGTGGCCAGGAAGGTGCACACACCTGACCTGGGTGAAATAAGTCAGAGCAGCACACCCAAGCCAGCCTGACCACCTCCCTGTCCAGTGTCCAGCAAGTCCTCAGGAAGCTTCCCCTCTTCCCTCCCCCAGAAGCTCTTGCTGGGTGTAAAGCCTGAGGCAGGCACTCAGGCGACAGGCAGCAGGTCCTAGGTTCCCCAGGCATCCAGTGAGAGAAGAATGCAAATGCTCTGGCGATCTGGCAGGAGGGCCAGTCGAGCACAGGAAGGAAGCTTTCTGCACCTCCAGTCCATTGTTAAGAGAAAGTCAAGATCATAACTGCTGATGACTGTAACAACCAACACCTGCAGAACTCCACAGCATCCCCAGGCAGGGAGGAGGATGCAATCAACTGTCAAAACCCCAAGGTTGAGCACTGCAAGTCTTCACAGCAGCAAGACACTCACACGGTCCCTGCATGTCCCAGCCTGTATGGGGCCCTGCCTCCCTGCCTCCCAGCTCCAGCAGGGCCTGGGAAGGACAGCCTGGCTCGAGTCTTGCTCCTAGGCAGAGGTGCAGGCTTGTGCTCAGAGCAGCACGGGAGCCAGGCTGGCCCACCAGCTCTGGGCAGTGTGATCTCTGGACAGACAGCTGGGGGTGCAGCTGCACAGCAGGGTACCCAACCCCTCTGCATGGGTTACACCAGAGGAGCAAACGGAAACTGAAGTCCAAACATCAAGAGCAAGCCTTTCCTTGCCACCGAGGAGCCCCTGCCCTGTGTTCACAGGTCGGAGAGGGCAAGTGACGTCTGTGGCATCTACCCCTGTGCACCTAACCTTGCTGATCTCAGGGCTAAGGGGCCAGGCATGGCTAGGACTTGGATGGGGGGATGGAGGCAGATTCCAAACCAAGTGAGTGGCAAGAAGAGCTTTCAACAGAATAAAACGGTGGCCATCTACTGCCACTGGAGTCACAGGGACCAGGATTTATCTTCCACCTGAAACAATACTCCACTGGGCAAAACATGTGAAATGACAGTCCTCAAGACCCTAGATGGACATCGGGCAACAAGGTACAATGGCCCCAGTAAGAGGGGAACCACACAGTGCCCTCCATGCCCCATCTCCTGCCTGATAGAGTCTGCATAGCTGGGACACCCTGTGGAGTCCAGTGTGCCCGAGTTGGGAGACACACTGGGGGTCTGGGAGGGCACAGCGTAGAGGTCCCAGGGTCTTCTCTTCTCCTGAGAGAGAGCTGCCAAGAGCCCACCAAGTCTTCAGCCATGTACCATATGCAGTGTAAGGGAGCTGCTGAAGTGAGCAGAGCCACTGGAAGAGCAGGGACACCATGCAGGTCCACCCTGGACGTCTGCTGAATGTCAAGTAAACCCAATGGAGATTTAAAAGAAAAGCCACTTCCAAGGTCCCTCCTCACTGAGCTCCTGCATGACTCCCATGATATCCTGTGAGGTGTCCACTGGTCTCTCATACTTGGCCATCCCCTCTAGACCAGAGACCTGCTCTGTCCTCCCAGAGCTCAGGAGTCCTTCCAGGTCCCCTCAAGGACTCCACATCCCATCCATTGATGGACCCTGGTGGTTTGGTCAACAAAACACACCAGGATCAATTTCTCCCTCATGTCCCTGAGTCAGGCACCCGTGAGCTCTCAGTGACCGGTGCAGTAGGAAAGGTTCCCTCCTTCCTCTCTTCCAGGTTTTGAGAATGATCCTCGCAAACTTGACTTCAATCTCACTCTTCTGCTCAGAATCCCCCATGGCCCCCAGGTCTCGCAGAGAACAAGCCCCAGTCCTAACTGTGGCCTCAACCGCCCTCCAGGTCCCCCATGTCTGTGTTCTCACCGACACCCCAGATCTTGCTACAGCCACACCAGCCTCTGCTTTCTCTAAACACCTGAGGGTGCTCTGGCTGGGACTCTCCTCAGATCTCCCACATTCCATGGCTTACAAGTGGTCACCCGCCCCATCCTGCCCTTCGCCCTACACCCCAGACTGGCATGCTGTCCTGTAGGAAGGAGAGCTCCAGGACAGGGCCCTCAAGCCCACCATATTCCCAGCACCCAAAACAGGGAACAGCAGGCAGTCAGTATTTGCAGATGAATGAAGGAAAAGCACCAAGGCCAGAAAGCAGCCCGTCAAGCATGAAGTTAAGGGTGGATGGTGAGAAAGTCAAACCACAACCAATCAAACGAACCAAAGCCTGCCTTCCCTCTTTCAACAACTACCTCAGTCCTGCAGGGCCTGAGCGGGCCCCACACTCTCTCCTGTTGGTCCCGATGGCACGTAAGGCAGAGATGTGGGTGCATCCGAGGCTGAGACGGTCAAGTAAGGGACTGCAGACTTTAATTACAGCTTGACCAGGGCCAGGAACACAGGGGAGGGCAGGCCTTTCTCCAGGCAGTGACCTTTGTGGCACCTGGTGCCCCAGGGGCTCAGTTGCCCATGCAGACCACATCCCTGAGTGGCCCTTCTGGCATATGGGGAAAGCTGACCTTCAGAGGCCACACACCTCTGGTCCCTATGGAACTTGGCACAGTTCCCATGGCAGCAGCAAGACACAGGGACAGGGGAAGATCTGCAAAGCAGGATCTGACCTGCTACAAGGCCACGCAGCCAGGAGACACCAGGCTGCTGCCCCAGGAGTCACTGGAGGGAGGGCCTCATGGTCCACCTTGGCAGCTCTTGGCCTTCCCTGCCCAGGACTGGTGCCACTTCTAGTGCTTCACCCTACACATGGTGCCAAAGAGGCACCTGAGGAAGAAACGCAGGCCCTGAAGGGGAAAATGCAGAAACGCCCTTTGATGTGATCACTCTGGAAAAGAGGCTCCAGGGCTCTGCTGTCAGGCTGTCACAGCCCTGACCGGGCCCACAAGGACACCTGGCTGCACACAGCCCGGGGGGGGGGGGGGGGGGCCGGGCCTAGGCCCTAGGCAAGGAAGGCCCAGTCCACAGGCCCCTCCTTTCTCTGGCCCCCATGACCATGAATGGGGCACATTAGAGACGAAAGCTGCCTGTCAGCCCGAGGGTCAATTCCCAGCTACAGAAGGCGCCTCACAGGAGTCTGCAGACCCCCAATCTACGGAGTGGCCTACTAGCCGCTGCGGGGAGACAGCCTCGGGCTTCCCAGGCCTCTAACTTGGAAAACAACTGACACCCTGAACCCCTGCAGACACTCCCAGAAGCAGGCACCTGCCCCAGATAGCACCAGTGTGGCCAGACCAACAGTGCCCCACAAGTGGGACTACCAGCAGCCTCTGGCACCCTGGGTGCACCAAACCTAAAACCACATGACTGCCAGGGCTCCTCAAGGTGGCCTCAGGGCAGACACACTCCACGTCCACGTTTGCCCTAGGAGCCTCGTCACTACTGTGAGCGCCGTGTGGGAGCCACTCTGGCCCTCTATCCTCCATTCCCTGCCCTCACTGAGGGCCCCCCATAGCCCCAACCCAGGACTGGTAAGGCCGGGGCTCAGTGGTGATGTACAACCACTTCAGGCTGCGGGAAGAGGCAGGCAGGGCAGGACCTGTGGCAGGAGAGCCCTGAGGGATGTGGGGCTCAGGCTGGGAGGAGGTGGGCTCTGAGGACAGCTAGAAGGGGGAATGCAGAACATGGGAGGAACCTTGAGGGCCCCTGGCCCTGCAGGCCACACTCACTGAGCCAAGGCATGTCCCCTGTACAGTGCCTGGGCAAGACCCGGACCCTGTTCCTTGATCACATGCCAGCCCCAACAGCAACTCAGGGAAGACTGGGTGGGATGAGGATGCTCCATGGGCATACCTTGGGTGCGAGGGTCAGGCAGAGATGTCAAGTGGCTCCTCTAGTCTGATGACTACATGGACCATGGGCTGACTTGCCAGGAAATGCAAAGAAGTTGGTTGCCTGGGATCCTGCATGTGCTGGGTAGCACAGTGCTTGTCTGCCACAGATGCTCTGGTCCCCCACCTGGACCACACAGGCTGGGAGCAGGCCCGCACAGAACCCCTGCCAGGGAGGAGGTCCCAGCATCACACTCAGGCAGCCTTCCTCTCCACCCAGCCTAGCAGGAGAAACCATCGGAAACAACTGAAAGATGGCTGAGGGGAGCTGGGCTTTTATTTGAATTTTGAAGCTGCTCTCCCTTTATTTCTTCTCTCAAGGAAACATGAACATGCATTTCAGAAACAGACATGTATGCCTGTGACCTTTGGTCCAGGGTCCCCAAGTGGCTCCTTAAGCCATGAAACCCAGGACAGGACTCAGCAAGACTCCCAGAAAAAACCAAACAGGGCAAATGAGAGGTCTGCCCAGCATCTGACCAAGGCCTATCCCAAGGAAGGTGTTGGGGTGCACAGAAGGGCAAGCCCTGCAGCCCTCAACCTACCTGCTCAACTGGACACTGGCAAAGTGCTTCCTGAGCTAGAGAAGACAGACTCCAGAGCTGGAAGCTCCAGACCCTTGAGGATCCCCTGAGGACCTGGAATGCAGACTCTGGGAGACAGGGCCACAATCCTCCTCTCATTTTAAATAGGTAGCAGCTGGCAGAGTGCTGGCACCTGGGGGAAGCCAAGGCTCGGGGCGTCTGTGCATCAGAGTTACATGCACAGTGCCCTCCTGTTTACTGTCTCAACAGCTCCTCCTGATCCTCCAGATGCTCACAGCAGACAGCAGTGGTGAGAAAGGGCCACACCAGAGCCCTATGCTGCCAAGTTCCTCATCACCAGCACAGGGGTGCGCCAGGGGTCGCCACAGTGCACGAACAGAAAGAGACCTGCACGAGTGGGTAAGGAAGTCCTGCAGCACATGATCCACCCACAAGCCTCCCAACACAGCACCTGCATTGCCCAGCCTCCTGTGGACACCTATGGGCCAGCACACTGCAAGGCTGTGTGTGCTTGTGGCGGTGTGATCTGTGCGCACTGTGTGTTCCTTCTTCTTTATAATGCTCTTTTCCTGCCTCCTCAGTCTGAGACCCCAAGACCTGGCCAAATGGTAGCATGCAGGCCCCCTGCCTGGGGCCTGGAGGATCCGCTATGACACGCTGCCTGGTGCCTTCCCTGTTGGGAGGCCAACTCCCTCACTCTCCTCAAGGCACAGCCACCTGCACAGGAGCTGCTGGCCCCGCCCCATCACTCCACCAGTGTGCTTCCTTCCCAGCAGCCCCAGCGCCTAAGCAATCCTGGGAATGCAGTGGGATGAGTGGGCGGGTGAGTGGAGGACACTGAGCTGAACTTCCCGCTCCACTGAGACACTCTGATGGCCCACTCTCAGTGCTGCGGTGTGCTCTTGATTTCAGCTCTTCACTGTCGAGCCCACCTACGGCCTTCCCAGAGGAGGGCTCACACTGCCAGCCTTAAGAACCAACCTTCACTGGACGGCTCTCCTCTCATTTTTGCAAAACTGGCACAACAGAAACAGTTTCCAAATGGCTGGGCGAGCCCCAGGTCCACACATGCAGAGAGAGGCCCCAATGTGGCTCCTGGCAGCTCAAAATGTGTCCCCTTGTGAAGCATCCAGGTCCAAAAAAAAAAGAGGCTTTTTCAGAGCATAGATGCAGAAAGCCCCAAAGCATGACCCGTGAACAGCTGGATACCTAAAATGGTAAGCTCAGGGTAAGTGGGCGGTATGAGTTCAGCTTCACTCTCCTATGCCTGCTTGCCCCAGTCAAAAGAAGACAGAAATGCCCAGTGCTGGGAGCAGCTGCAGACTGGCAGAAGGGAACATGTGGAGAAGAGGAAAAGGAAAACCAAGAACTCAGTCCCGTATGCAGGGGAGCAAACCACCAAAGCATAACCCATGCAGGAAAACCAGGTGAGCTGGGCTTCATCAAAGCCAAGAAAACTACTTCAACAGACACCACTGTAGAAGAGCCACAAACTAGAAGAAATTATTTACAAAAACACAGCTGATAAAGCACTTAGACCCACAACAGATAAAGAACTGCCAAAGTCAACAATAAGATGACAAAACCCAGTTTAAAAGTGGACAAAAGATTTTGAATAGAGATTTCCCCAAAGGCGGAGGAACAGTTAAGACGCACGTGACAAGATACCGAACATCATCAGTCAGTGGGAAACACAAGTTAAAACCACAGTGAGCCTGCCACACCCCCGGACAGAAAGTCAAGTTACCAGGGCCGGGTGTGAAAGCTGAGTCTCATATGCTGTGGAAGAGCAGGCCACAGCTGCCAAGGGCTGGGCGTGGTGGCCACTCCTGTCATCCCAGTGATTCAGGAGGTGGAGGCAGGAGGATGGCAAGTTCAAGGCCTGCCTGGGCAAATTAATGAGACTGTCTCAATATAAAATAAAAAGGCCTGGGGATGCAGCTCAGTGGTAGAGCAGCCCTTCGTTCAATGCCCAGTACAAGATGCCAAGGGTTCCCACATCTCCGTGGCCCTATCAAGTCCACTCCACTTTGAGAGACAGAGACACACAGCAATTGGACCCTGAGAGCTCCTAGCAGCTCTACTCTCCTTCCCTGAAAGCTGAAAGCCACCTGAAGTCCTTCAACAGGTGAAAGATAACCAAACTGCATCTCATCCACAAAAGAGACCACTTCTCAACAACCACAGCAGCACTAACCACAGGAGGGACCAGTGCCAACAGCACCATGCTAAGAAGACAACACAGATTTGCTCTTGCTGAAATCCAGGCAGGATCAAAACGGCACTGCTGGAGAGCAGGAGGGTGGCAGCAGGGGTGAGAGGAGCCATGGCTTCAGCCACAAGGGGACTGACACACCACACAGTGACTGCCGAGCGGGTACATGGCTACACTTATTTGTCAGAATGAGCCAGGGCAGGGATGGGGATACAGCTCAGTTGGTAGAGTGCTTGCCTTGCAAGCACAAGGCCCTGGGTTGAATCCCCAGCACCGCAAAAAAAAAAAAAAAAAAAGAGCCAGGGCAGATGGCCTACAGTGCCAAATCTTGCTAAGCACATATGATAACTCTTAAATAAGCCAAGTCACACATGCAGAGCGCCCCACTCAAGGAGGAAGGGGAGCTTGGCTACACCCACCACCAGGGGAGAGCCTGGGGGCCACAGGAGTGAGCAGCAATGCTGAACATCCCTGCAAAGTCCCCAGTAGACAGGGCGTCCCCCCACCCCCGCCCCTGCGCTGGACCAACAGAGCCAGCACCTCTGGGACTGAAATGGGTCATGGGTCTCAGGTGCTGCTGGTCTTCTGGCACAGGGGTGGTGTGTTCACTGGTGGGACCCACAGACCGGCACACTGAGAATGGCTCTCTTGTGTGTGCCTGGCCCTGTACAATCTGACCCTCAAAAATGGAACATTCAAAAACATGAACCAGAAGTGGGTGACAATCAAGTTTGTGAGGTTTCATCTTTACACTGGACGCAGTTACAGTGCTTGCTACTTTCTTAACTGCTTTTTACATGGGCAATTTCACAATGACCGATAGCTCTGCTCTGTGATGGAACGAAGTTGCCAGAGACAGGCCCTGGGCTTCCCCAGGCACCCCCAGGCACCCAGTAACACAGGCCCCGGGCTTCCCCAGGCACCCAGTAACTTCAGAGTCAGGCTCCGCCCTGGAGGATGAAACACCACTATTTCCATTGATGGAAATGGCCTGGATGACCTGAGAAAGGCGCCTTCTGCTTGCCAATGTCACAGCAGTCAGCACCACACGGGTCTCCATGCTGGACCCCAGAGACAGAGAAAACAGAGCTGCCACACAAGCAAAGACCAGGCTGGAGACATGGACAGCACCTTCGGACTCACTCAGCCTTCAGCATCCTGAATTCAGAGGAAAACGGGTCTGCTGAGAGCTGGGCAGGGGGGCAGGTTCCCTGGCACCAGAGGCTAACCCAGACCCCATGTCCACGGGTTGTTGCCACACTCTCCCTGACCCACTGTGCAGGCAACTGACACTGGAGGCTTTGCCCTTGGCCACCACGGGGAAAGACATATGTGGAAGGAAGGCAGAGACTGCTACCTGCTTGGCTTGAGTGATCCCCTGGGGCAGGGCTCAGCAGCCATCACAAGCCACCCTGCACCTCACTCAGGAAACAAAACTCCACTCTCATGCCCAAGGGGGAGAAACCACCTCCTTCTCTCCTACACTCAGGGCCAGAGAAGAAGGAACAGAAAAGGAAAAACTGTTGTGAACTTTACTCCTAAGTCCGGCACGGCTCCCAAAAGCAGCCAACAACACCTGAAACGCAACACCCACTTCCCTCATATGCAGACCCCAAGGAAGACAGGGACAGTGATACCCTCTCTTCCAAGTCATAAGGGGCCTACCTTCCACAGCTGTCTGCCCAGGAGCTGGGCAGGCTACGCAGATGCAATATGGAAAGGGCAGTGAGCCAGGGCACCCAAGCCAACTGCAGGTACACAGGGGCCCCCTGCATGCCCTGCCCACTGGGACAACACACCCACCACACAGCGGCAGTCTGTAGGAAGTCAGGAAGATCCTTAGGCAGCATGCCCAGGCCTTGCAGGGGCCAGGCTGGACACCAACTGCCCTGCTGAGGTGAGGATGAGCAGGCTGAGGCTCTGCAGAGAGCTGTCTGGCACAACTGAACAGGAAGAGGGAGGCAGATGCTGCAGTGCACACCAGGGCCACAGCCAGTACTGCAGCACAGATTTAGAAGACAGAAATGCACCACCACACCACCTCAGACCTTCTGTCTCGGTTCATGTCAAGCCAAACTCCAAACGATGCAAGTGGCTGTTGGAGCCTACCTAGTCATCCTTGCCTGGCACCAGAGGACCACAGGAAGGCCAGCAGGGTCCAGGGGCCTCGGCACCTCTGCCCTCCCACCTCAGGTTCTTCCGGGATGGGCAAAGAGATGGGGGAGGGAGGTTCATTGCCATGGTCCAGACACATCCATGTGCCTGGGGATGGGAGGGGGTAGGGTGGGCAGAGTCATTTCCATGGTCCAGACACACCCATGTGCCAGGCAGGCAGAGCATGAGCCCCACACTCACCTGCAGAGTCCCAGTGGGCCAAACAAGCACAACACTCACTATGCCTGGGAGCTCACAGGGCTCCAAGGCAGGCTGATGGGCAGCCCTGCCTGATATCCACCCTGTTTCACCAAGCAGCTCGGGCAGCCAGGACAGGGCAATGGCAGGCCCTGCCAAGCCACCCCACCCTGCCTGACTGGTATAAAAACCTCGACTGCAAAATTTAGCCCAGGCCAGTCCCACAGGAAGAGGCTTGGAGCCTCAGATGGGCAGGAGGCAGCAGCTGTGAGGACACAGCACAATGAAGCAGAGCTGGTGGGAGCAGGTCCACCCACAGGCTGGGCGGCAAGGCCTCTCAGTGCCACCCCTTCATGTTATGTGCTAGACAAGGGGCTCCCAGAGCAGCCTGATGGAAGGTGCTCTAAAAAACTGGAAATCAATGGAACGACCTTTCACAGGAGATGCCAGTGGGAAAGGACAGGGTGTCTTGCCTGGAGGGCTGGAGAGGTCTCCACAACCAGAGCTCCCCACCAAGGATCAGGGGGACTGGGAATGCCATCTGCCACAGGTCTGGGACGGGTCCAGGGCCACCACCCTGGCAGGGCAGTCCCTGTGCAAGCCCGCAGAACCTGCAGTTTGTCCCACCACAGCCAGGAGTGTGCCTGGGCTACAACAGTAACAAGACATGAGTCACCAGCCATAGAGTGGGCCCCAGGATCCAAGACTCAACACTAAGCACACCACTCATCAGTGCCTGGCACTATCCTTGCCCTGCTGTGGATGCCTGGGGAGGGATGTGCCCAGGGTAGACCCCAGGCCTGATTGTTCTGTACAGGGGAAGATGAGGTAGCCAAGCAGGCAGGAGGCTGGCCAACAGAGCTGGAAGGGAGCGGACAGCGGTTTCTCCAGAGCATATTCCTCTCTAACTAGAAATGCTGTTTTTGTCTTTGAAGTTGGAGGGAAGGTGTCAGATATGGGCGGGCCCCACAATCCAAGAGAGAGAAAGTCAGAGGGAAAGCAGAGCAGGAGGCGCAGCAGACATCATTTAGAGCTCTACAGGGCAGCCAGCCACTGAGAGGACAGGGCACCCACGGAAACAGAGGGAACCAACAGGGCACCACCTGCTGCCCCACCAGAGGACTGATCCTGGCCCAGCGCCTCAGTGAGTGCATGGCAAGTCATCTGCATGGCCGCCTCACCGAGACCAGCCCTCAGCCAGAGGGTTCCTCCTCAAACCTAAACTTGCTCAGGACCCTCCTGGACCCGTCTCAGGACTTGTCTGGGCCTACTTTCTGCTGTTCTGATAGAATACCAGGAGCTGGGCAATTTATAATAAACAGACGCATTCAGTCTCTGGTGCTGAAGGCTGGGGAGTCCGAAAGCATCGCAACCAGCACCAGGAGACAGCCTCCGAGATGCGTCATCCCTGGGCAGAAGGGGACCCTCTGGGGACCAAGAGGGGACCAAGCTTGCTGTTACAACAAACCCTCTCCAAAAATCACACTGCTGACCCTTCATGAAGGCAGGGTCCTCATCTCTCCGAGCCCACCCCCCAGCATACCACACTAGGGGCCAAGTTCCCAACACTTGAGCTCTGGGGACACAATCAAACCCCAGCAGCCCCCACCTACTCTGATGGCTCACAGGCTCTGGAAGGCTTCCTAGGCCTGTGACCTGTGCACATGACCCTCCAAATAGCCCTCAGCCCAGAGCCCAAATAGCCCTCACCACCATCTGCCATTCCTTTGCCCAGTCTGCCCAGCCTGTCCTGGGGTTCTGTGGGCTCAATGGGAGCTGGAAGTGTGGCTGCTGTCTTCTGCTGGATCCAGGGAAGCGGCCCAGGCCAGCAGCTGTGCAACCCACGTGTGAATGAGTTCCTCACATACAGAAGGTATCTGCAAACCAATACCAAACAAATGGGCCACCACACCAAAGAAAAGGGTCGGGGCAAGGAGTAAACATCCACAAGAGGAAAACCGGTAAGGGTCCATGGGCACAGGAAAAGAAGGCTGAGGTCTCTGAGGCAGAAGCAATCAGAGACAATGGCTGTCACCTCTTCCCACAGCAGCAGGCACAGGAGTGGTAGCTCCCTGCCTAATAGCCACCTCTCAGAATGTTCCAGAAGGCAGGACCTGAAGGCCCTTCAATGGGAAAGTCTAACTTTAGCAACTGATCCCAGACACACAGCCCAGAATGCCTGTGAAGAGGAGAGAGCAAAGCACCCGCACAGGATGATGTCACCGAGGTGAAGGCAGCACCCATGGTGGGCAGGCCAGAGCACAGGACTGGATGGCACTGCGGTGCATACGGCCTGGACGGCGCTGGGGAGCCTGGAGGTGGATTTCACTTTCCTTGAAGGCTAATGAATTCTTGGATTTTCTATTATGCATACTAGGGCATAAAGAAATTTGATACAGATTTTACTTTCTTTGTATATGTATGGATTAGTGAAATTTCTCATTTGAAAATGTATCACCACTGTAATTAGAAGGAAAATATTATTTTAATTCTGGAGAGAGAGATGAAAAGGCCTAGAAATAAAATGCCAATAGTAGCTTTTCCCCCCCGGTTCCAAATTTCCAGGACTCTTGGTTTTAAAATTGAAAGATAAAATTGAATCTCTATATCCTAAAATAGATTTGAAAATCAGCAAAACTTTTGTTACTCTGCTAAAAACTTAGATACACACTCACCATGCCACCCAGAAATCCCCTCCTCATCCTTAACCCTCAAGAAATGGAAAAGTGTCCACACAAGACTTGTCAGCAGAAATGTCCTACCACACAAGGTGCTATGGTAGGAATGACTGAAAGGTGACTCTCCAGTGTCCACAGCCAGAGAGCATGCAGCCTTATGGCCGCCTACGAGGGGTGGGGCTCTGAAGCAGAAAGAGCGACCCTGGCATACAACCACATGGGTGGCTTGGTTGACTTGGTGAGCAAGAAGCCAGGCATGGTGTGCACAGAACCCTCAGCGACCTGATGGACACCCTGTGACAGGAACAGCAGCTGTCCCTGAGCGCAGAGGAGTTGCCAGGTGGAGCTGAGGTAGGTGAGGGACTTGGGGATAGACATGTTCCAAGGCTGCTTGCACAATCCCACACACTTGCTGACCTTGAACTGTGTGTAGAAGCTGGGGCTTTTGTGGTGTGTAAACGGCACTTTAACAACAGATCACACACACACACACACACACACGCACACAAACTGTGCAATCTAATCCCCAAACTGCTGAGACCAGAATGGGCCTGACTGCTGGGAAGACAAGGCAAGGGGACCCCGGCTACAGCCTGCCCCCATCAGGGGAGCTCTGGGGCCACTACCAAGATGACCCATATAATCCGAGCCTGGTTCTTAAGGGAATAGAAGATTGTGGGTGAGTTCCTTCCATTCCTCATGCTTTTTTCTCCTCCAAATGTCGTGTGTGTGTGTGGTAGATGGACACAATACCTTTGTTTTATTTATATGTTGCTGAGAATCGAACCCAGTGCCTCATACACTCTAGGCAAGTGCTCTTCCTCTGAGCCCCAGCCCAGCCCTCCAGGCGACTTTTGAAGGTACACGTTATGCATGTAAAGAAGGAAAACGGAAAGCCTGCTCTGGCGGGAGGTACAGCTGGAGCCCACGTTGGCCTCACTGGTGGTCACCAACCAGTGTGTCTACTAATCACGTGGAACAGCTCAACATGGCCTTTCTGAAACCTGGAACCAGGGCATGACCTTCAGGAAAGTTAGAGCTATGAGGACAAGCCCCAGTCAAGGGCCTGCGCATGAGAACTCCCTCTGAAACGAGCCCCAAACACCCCCTAGGGCATTTTCCAAGTGGTTTCTTAGGGTGACCCCAGAATAAAAGTCTCATGAGAGTCTTCACTGCTAGTGCCCAGCGGCGGACCCCAGCAAGCCACGCCGCGCTGCCCACCGCCTCTGTGCTCCTCCTTCTCCACATCCTCAGACCCGTCTCTCCACACTGGCCTCCACAGAAGCTTCCAGCAGGGGACTCACGGGCAAGTATTTTTTTCCACCCTCACAACTCATGCACTGGCCACTGGAGTCCACCCTGGAACTCCTTCTCCGACAGTGTGTCAAAGACGGTGGAATCTGAATACTTATTCTGTACATAGCAGGTGACCTGATTTCTGTTTTGTTTTTCCTCTGTGGAAATTTCATTCCTGGTGTCCTACAAGGCCATGATTATGTGTCTTTCCTTCACTGTGCTGGACGCTGGGCAGCCTAGTCAACCTGAGGCCCACCACCTGGGACTCTGGAGAACTGCTGTGTCCCCTCCTCCCGCCTCATCTTTCTGGACTGCCCACTGACAGAAGGCGGCCTGTCCAGCCCTGGCAGGTCTTTGCTTTCTGGGAGTCCACGCCTACCGTTTTTGCTCACTCGCTCCACCTGCTGGGAACGTGACTAACTTCACCTTCCATGAATTTTAAGGCCCAGGCATCCTTCCCAGCACTCTGGACGGTCACCACCCGTCCTTCTTATGGTTGCTCTGCAGCCCACTGGCTGAGAAGACCAAAGCGGTTCTGTATTCCTTGGATACAGCTGGCTCAGACTCTCATTGGCAGGCCGTCCCCTAACACCTTGATCCCCAGCCCACCCAGGTGATGGACAGCTCTGTGCAAAGGGGCCTCACAGGAGGCTACTGGGCTCCCGGAGGGCTTTTCTCTGGCACGCCAGATCCCGCTTTCTAACGAGAGGGCAGATGCAGGAGCTAGGGTCCTAAGGACCAAGAGTGGGAGGGCTGTGGGCAGGGGATGTGGAACATCCTCCAGGCCTGATTTGCATGGAGGTGACCCCCACTGTGCCTGGTGTCCAAGACAAATCAGTGACCCACACTCATCCACAGGGTGGCGGGTCCTCCAGGTGGAGCAGACAGGCTGCTTCTCACACCCACGTCCAGAGCACCAGCAAGGTCCCCTCGGAGGCCCAGGCCACACCCATCAGGTGCTCATTCTGTAGTCCTTGCTGGCTCAGCCCAGTAAGTCCACGTTCCACACACTAAACGACCAGCTTTCCAGCTTTCACCATGACTGGCTGCTGTCTCCTCTCCTTCCTGCAGTTTCTGGCAGGCCAGAAGCAGGTCCTATATGCTGCAGTCCCCCCTCTGGCCAGTACAGGAAGAGTATGTACTGTGTGACATGGGCAGTGGAAGCCATGAGAGCCCACTGGGCCTCGCCCTCCTCAAGGCCCCATGTAACTGCCAACCAATGCCTACAACCACCTCTCCACTCACAGAACAAGCAGCTGTGAGGAAGTCACACTCCATGGCAGGACACCTGGGCAGCAGCCCGGTACCCAGCACCTCTGCTGGGTCCCATGGAGCACAAATGAGTCTGTTGGCATGGGCAGGATGCCCATTCCAGCTCAGATGGATACCTGGGCCTCTGTGGCAGGTGGGCAGGTGGCGGACAGGTTCCATACGTGCTGGCACAGGCCTTGTTGCCTCGCTCGCACTGCTGGATAGGCTGCCCTGTGCAAAATGCTATGCCAACTGGGCAGCTTGTGTTCCACAAAGCCCCACCCTGCTGGTGGAGAGCCATGGGGTCCCTGGTACTAGTAGTGACCTGGCCCCAGCCCAGGGCACTGTGTGTGAGTGGGCAGTGTGGATAAACTTTGAATGGGGTTGCTATCCACATGCAGGACCTCAAACTCAGGTCAACCATGGAGCACAATCAGACCCCTCTTCAGGGTCCCCCTTCAGAAGAGGGAGCCAAATGCTGTACCCTGATGAGCCAGGAAGAATGGGGGTATGGGGATGCAGGGGTGGCCACAGTCTGCTGGAAACCTTCAAACAAAACTCTGGCACTGGGGACAGGGGTCAAAATAAACAAGGCCAGAAGTGGTCCAAAGAAGACAATCTCGTCTGTACCTGTTGGATGGTCAGAGGCAGGATGCTGATGCTGTCCAGTGTCAGCCCAGTGAGCTCGCCACTGCTGGGACAGAGACACAGACCCCAGGGCCTGGCTCCTGGTCATGCAGGCACATGGTGCAAACAGCTCTGCGGGGTGCTGCAAGGCACTGGACCTCACCCAGCTCCCCATGAGGCACTCCACTGCTCCAGCCACAGTGACCCTTTTCTCTGTCACTGACTCCACAACATGGCAGGGGTCGCCTCTCCACACACAGAGAGTCATACTCAAGCGGCTATCCCTTACACCTGCGATAGGTCCACTGCCTGGGTGGTCAGTAATGCCTCCTTGTGGAAATGGGACCCACCTACAAGTAGCTACAGCACCCTAAGTGGAAAAGAAACAGCAGTTGGCCCTTGTCCCCTCCTCCTCTGGGGGTCCTGTATGGGCCATGGGCTGCCCTAGTCTGGGCCTGTGTGCTCCATTGCTATGGGATCCAGCGGCACTGCAGAGGTGCCGGGAAGACACAGATCTGGTCATGCAGAGCCCCCGACAGTGGCTTCCCAGTTCCTTCTGAGGTGTCCAATCCCCTCTGCCCTGGGCACAGGCCTGGCTCACCCTGCATTTGGCCTGCACTTGTCTTGGGAAGCTCTGTCTCTGGCTCACTTCCCTCCCCACCTCCCAAGCTTCACTGCTTCAGGAGCACATCTTTAGATCACCCACACCCCCTCAGGGCGCCCATTTCCAGGGAGAGCTAAGTGATGGTCCGAGGCCTCCTGACATCTGTCTGCTGCATGCTTCACTCAAAACCAAAGTCCCACGCGATGGACTTCCAGCGGGAGTGCTGAGGGTGGGCGGACCTGTGTGCTGAGGCTGGGCCAGCGTGCAGGTAGCGAGAAGTACTGGCCAGGGCCACCTTGGAGTCTGTAGGCAGCAGCAGGGAACTGCGCCAGGCTAAGAGACACACCGGAGAAGGGCCCAGCACAGCACCTGGGTGGCATACTGTGGTGGTCATGAAACACACTCCCAGTCCCAGTGTGTGGCACTGCCCTAGGCCAGGCAGCACAGTCCTGCTGCCAGGACACTGGCATTCCCCAGGGCAGAGACAGCATATGGAGAACTCAGTGCATTTCAGGTAATATGTGCTGTGGAAAAGCATATGAAGGAAAGGGGTGGAGAGACAGGCACAGTGGCACATGCCTGCCATCTCAGCTACTCAAGAGGCTGAGGCAGGAGGCATGCAAGTTCAAGGCCAGCCTGGGCAACTCAATGAGACCTTGTCTGAAAATAAATACAAAGGATTCAGCGGTAGAGCACTTATAAAAAAGGGCGGGGGCAGGAAGAGGTGATCAGGGCAGGGGAGGGAGTGTCCACCAGAAGTGGGAGGTCAGGGAAACCTCTCTGGGAAGGAGGGATCAACACCAAACCTGAGGAACAGGAAGGCACAAGCAGGCAAAGGCACTGGGGCACAGAGAGCAAAAGGATGGGGACGCTTGAGAGCCACGCATGGGGTAAAGGCTGAACCCAAACACAGGAGGAACTCACAAGACTAGAGGGCAAGAATTAACTCAACTTAAAAATGGGCAAAGGACCTAAGGAGACATTTTTCCAAAAACAGGAAGATGAAGATGAGGAATGGCACCTTGGTCTTTCTATGGAAGCCCTGTTTGACAGGCCTAGAAACAGTGGCTCACCCCAGGCAGCAGGCACTAAGACCATTTCCCACAACCAGCAACCAGCATAGCTTAGTTCCAGGCACAGGGCAGCAGGGGCACAGAAAAACCTGAGCTGCACTGTCACGGCAGAGATGCCAGGATGGCTCTAGGGCCCAGCAAGCCAGGACTGGGACCATGTGCTCACCAGCCGACCAGGACAGCTCCAATCCACGAATGCACATGCACACCTTAAACCTCATCAGGCACTTCTAAAAGACCGCAGGGGTCAGTGGACTAATGGAAGGGATCAAGCACCCTGTCCTGATTTTCACGGGGTGACCAGCAGCCAGCAGGAAGCGGTTCCTCTTCAAAGACACCTTCCAGGAAGGAAGACAAGAAGAATCCATGCCACCATGAGCAAGGTCCAGGGACTCCATGGCTCTGTCAGAGGGCAATGACTCACATCATCCCCAGAAGAGGTGGCCCATCTCATACTGAGGAAGCACCTATACCTGCAAAGGGTCTGGGTCTTGCCAGGTGCAGGCCCACTGTAGGTCCAAGAAAAGGGAAACGTGGTGAAGAGACAGCCCAGAAGTCCAGATGGGGGAACACCCATGACCTGCTTCCTCCACAGAAGAGCACAGGAAAGAGCACACAGCTCAGGAGGGGCTGGCAAAGCACAGGCCGGCTGCAAACAGGAGCTGCATCTGGGTCTCCACTGGAACCAACTGGGGGAGGGGTGAGAGGGAGGGAGGAGAGGGAGGAGCTGAGCAGATTCTTGGAAGGAGGAAGGACGGCAGGGGCGGGGCCTGGCTCTGAGGACACTGCCAGAACACCTGGACACAGGCTTTCCTGAACCCCAGGACACCATGCAGTGAATCCCATGCCTCCAACAGAGTCACGAATCCTCCAGGCCCAGTGGTGCCACCCTGCCTGCACTGTCCTCAGAGCCAGCCCCACAGATGAGGTCACAGCCACTTCCTTCCTTCCTCACAAGCCACTTCAACATGAGAAACCTCCCTTCCAAGACTCCTGTCACCACCCTCCAGACACCCCAGACATCACCCAGGGCCAGGTCCTCCATGTTTCTGGAAATAGCCAAAGAGCCTGCTTCCTGTGGGTGAATGCAGATGGTGCCGAATCTGGAAGAAGTGCCTCTCCCTCTGCAGTGGTGCACACACGGGTGCACCCATACACACATGGACAGGGCCATCAGGGCTCCCAGGTGACAGAGTTTGTGACAGAGTTTGTGATCGGGGACCCAAGGGAGCCTGGGGCAGGTCTGAATGCCAGGAAACCTGGAAGGCTCCTCAAGCCTAGGTGGGCAGCAGGCCCAGACCACGGAGGTGTGGGCCAAGAGCACCTTTCCAGGGAGGTCCTAGGCGCTGCCCGCCTCACTGTGCTTCGGCTCCTCCTGCTCCTCCTTCTGCAGGGGAGGCTGACACAACAGCAGGCCACAGCACTGAGGGCTCAGCTGTGCAGAGCCAGACTCACAGACAAAGGGCACCACCGCTGTCCTCACAGGCCCCCGGCTACACACAGGCTGCATGAGACAGGACTGGAGGACTTGGGGTGGCGGGGTGAGGGTGGGAGCAGGTGTCTGGTGCCTGGCTAAAGGGGGAGGATGGGACAGGGCAGGTGTACAACCCACCTCCACCCTAGGAAAGGAGGGGATCAAAAAAAGAGTAAACTCAAGAGGAGCCCCATTTTCCTTCCTTCCAGATCAGCCCCGAATGCCCAAGCATCAGACCACAGTGCCAGCAGCCAAGCGCCCAAGGCTTCAGGCTGGGGCAACTCAGGGAAGGGAAAGCTGCCGCTGCTCACTCCCCGTCCAGGGAGGAGAAGAATGCAGAGTGAAAACTCACGTCCATGCCTGGCCTCGGTGGCTAGGTAGGCCCTGGGAACACTGCGCAAACAAAGGGTGCGCCAGTGGCTGCACTCTGCACCCAACTCCCTTTCAAACATGGCCTGTCCCACCATGCCAGTGGACAGAGACTCACAGAGTGTGCGAGTGGAGGAGGCCAGAGTGGTGTGTTGCTGGTCTGCTCTGCCCAAGCAGGTCTGCCTCCCTCTCACCAGCATGGGAACCACAGAGCAGTGTCCAGTCAGGAGGGCAGGGCAGGGGGCAGTGCCAATGGGGAGGCACCATGGTCCTGAGTTGCTCCTGCACAGCACGCTGCACAGGCCTCAGCCCCTCTTACAACGTGGTCTCTCTGACACCCTGGGCTACCAGTCATGCTTGACCTCCCTTGACCGGGGAGCATGCCAAGGTCATTTCTACAGCCCTTCCTCTCCTTCACAAGGATGCATGCAGAAGGCAGCCTCACGACTCAGGTGCCAATGCCAGACCGAGGAGCCATGTGCTCCGAGTCCAGCTACTGGAGCCTGCCTGGCTCCCCTGGCCATGTTGGGGGCTCCTCTAAGACAGGTGGCTAGGCAGAACTGTCCCACAGAATGTTCTGGGCCACAGACAAGCTGTGCATGTGGGAAGGGCCCTTCTGCCTCTCTGAGGTGCCCGCCAGAACTGGGGAAAGGCATCTGAGGCGAGGGGCATCAGTGCCCCTGTCCCCGTCGTTCTCCACCTTCACTGAGCACACATCCACTGGGCACTGGCCCCAGGACAGCCCTGTGAAACCCTGGGATGCAGACCCCAAGAACTCACTGGCCCTGCCTCCCAGGGGAAGGCACGTGGAGGCCAGAAGAAGGAAGAGCTGTTACAAGCAAATACCACTGTGGGAGGACACCCAGCACGTGGTTGGGTGGGAACAAGAGGTAGGGATGCGAACCTGAAACCTTTCCAAGCAGCCTCTGGCTGCCCCAATAGAAGAGCAGAGAAGAGGGACTCTGGCACTGGCCAGAGAAACAGGAGGCAGGTCAGAGGGACAAGCCACTACAGGGAAAGGGTGAATTCTGGAACCTGTAAGGCATGTCTGGTTGTTTACAGGCTGGGGACACCAGGAGGACTGGCATGAGCTGTCCTCATTGTCCAGGGCAATTTTTAAGACCTCACACCAAAACCAGGAGTTCAGGAAGAGGCTGTGCTGCAGAGGAGGGGGACATCTAGAAACGGATGTCGGCACTTCCGGCTCTCAGTCAGAGCGGGCTTTACACAACTGAGGGCAACACAGGGCGGAGCCATGACTCCAACAGGCAGCAAGGAGACTGAGATCCTTCCGCCAGCTCAGAGCCAGGCACAACTGGGTTGGTAGAGAGGAAGAGCAAGGCCTGACTCACGTTCACTCACGAAGGCTGCTTCCGGAGCCTCTCCCAGAGAAGACTAGTTTGTGACAGTTACATCCAGGTGCATTTATCTGGGGGCTACCCATAGCTTCAGGGCCTCCTCTGCACTGACCCAGGGCCAGTCACAGTCACAAAGCTCCTTTCTCCTTCCTCTGTCCCATTCTCCTTTCCTGTCAGCAAGGAAGGGGCTGTCTCCATGGTCTCAGACACTGGCATGTCAGTGGGCCTCAAAGTGAGTGGGGTCTCCAGAGAGTAGCCCTGCCCCTGCCCCTTAGGCCACCACTGAGGGACATGCACTGAGATGCTGACCATCGGTCAGCACTGATGGCCCTCTGCCTCCCTCCACTTCCCTAGCCCCTGCTCTGCACCAGCTCTTCCCACCAAGGTCCTCCCCCACTCCCACACCAGACCCCAACAGCACACAGGTGGGGTCTGTGTCTCCAGGCTTCCCTGGCTCACCCCCCCACGTGACCAGAGCCATCTACACGGCCTCTCAGTGGCTGCTCAAGTCCCTTTCCCACTTCCCAAGGCACTGGCTCCTGCCTCTGGCTGCTGCTGAGAGTCCCAGGCCATGGTCTCACCCCAAGGGGCTACCTTTGACTTTAATGTAAGTCAAATCATCTATCTTTTCCTTTATGTTTAGTACTTTCTGGTCCTGTTTTAAGAAAACTTTTCTTAATCTGAGGGTCAAATTTCAAACAGTGCCATCCCCCCGCAAAATATGATACAAGCTACAATGTGAGCCATGGGTATAATTTTAAAATTTCAATGACCACATTTAAGAAGTACAAGAAGCTGGACGTGGTGGCACAAGCTGGTAATCCCAGCAGCTTGGGAGGCTGAGGCAGGAGGATTGCAAGTTCAAAGCCAGCCTCAGAAACTCAGTGAGACCCTGTCTCAAAATTTAAAATAAAAAAGGGCTGGGGATGTGGCTCAGTGGTTAAGCACCCCAAGTTCAATCCAAAGAAGGAGGAGGAGAAGGAAGAGGAGGAAGAAGAGGAGGAGGAGGAGAAAGAGAAGTAGAAGGGAGAAGGGAGAAGGAAGAAGAAGAAGAAACAGGTGAAACTGATTTTGATGCATTTTATTTAACAAAAGATCTAAAATATTACCATTCTGACATGCAACCAATATGAAACAATACTAAGAGGACATTTTGCATTATTGTTTTCTAAGTCCAGTGTCTTTTCTATAGAACATCGCCCAGAGGACATACTGGATAGTTTTGGCCCATGTCCCGCTGGTTCAGCTATTCTTCCTATGCTGTGAGTGATGGTGATGGGTCCAGAGTCTGAAACACAGACACCCCATTGGCCGAGCACGGCTCATCAGAGCTTGGGATCAGCACGTCCCTCCCTCCCTCCCTTTGTTCATCAGTCTCACCGAGAATTTTTCACTTTATTCCTGTTTTCACAGAACCAGCCTCTGGCCTAACAAATCTCTCCTTGATGCTTTACCTCCTCTCTGGCTGCCAGGCCCCATCCCTCCTACTCCCACATGGGTCAAAGGCATGCTGAAGGCTCCAAGCTGCTCTGCCTATCAGAGTGGCATCAGGCCACTCTCGTAATATCTGCATTATCTTTCAGCAAAAGCCATTTTCTAAGTCTCATTACACATCTGTCTTTGTCCCACCAGTTACTCAGAAGTGTGTTTCTACGGCGAGCTCTATAATGAAACTACAGAACACTCAAGAAAGAAACCGAAGACCTCAGAAGATGGAAAGACCTCATGCTCATGGATAGGCAGAATTACTGAATAAAATGGCCATACTACCAAAAACACTGTACAGATTCAATGCAATCCCCATCAAAATACCAATGACATTCTTCACAGAACTAGAAAACACAGTCCTAAAATTCATTTGGAAGAATAAGAGGCCCAGAACAGCCAAAGCAATCCTGAGCAAGAAGAGTGATGAAGGAGGCATCACAATGCCTGATCTCAAATTATACCACAGAGCTCTGCAGCAAAGAGCATGGAACTGGCTCAAAACTGACACCAAGATCAATGGGACAGAATAGAAGACATCAAGATAAACCCAAATCCTTACAGCCATCTGATCTTGATAAAGGGAATAAAAACGCATGTTGGAGAAAAGACAACCTTCTTAACAAGTGGAGCTGGGAAAACTGATATCCCATGCAGAAGAAAGAAATGAGATCCTCATCCAACACCTTGCACAAAAGTCAAATCAAAATGAGCTAAGACTGGGTAATTAGACCCAAACCATGGAACTGTTAGAAGGAAACACAGGGTCAACACTCTATCACACAGGTACAGCACTGACTTCCTCAACACAACTTCTAAACCTCAAAAAGTAAAAACAAGAATCAATAAATGGGATGCTATCAAACTAAAAAGCTTCTGTACAACAAAGGAAATGATTAAGAGAGTGAAGAGAGAGACTATAGAATGGAAAAAAAAAATTGCCAGCTACACTTCTAACAGGGTCCGGAATACATAAAGAATGCAAAAAACTTGATGCCAAAAAACCAAAATAACTCAATTAATAAATGGGCCAAAGAACTAAATAGAAACTTCTCAAATGGAAATACAAATGGCCAACAAATACATGAAAAAAATGTTCAACATCTCTAGCAATTTAGGGAAATGCAAATCGAAACCAAGATTTCATTTCACCAGTCAGAATGGCAATTGTTAAGAACATGAACTACAATAAATGCTGGAGCGGATGTGGGGGAAAAGGTACACTCATACTTTGCTGGTAGAACTATCAGTACGTCTACTATGGAAAGCAGTGTGGAGATTCCTCTAAAATCTAGGAATGGGTCCACCATATGACCCAGATATCTCATTCCTCAATATTTACCCAGAACAAAATCAGCATAGTATAGCGACATAGCCAATTCAATGTTTATAGCAGCACAACTTCGCAATAGCCAAATTATGGAATAACCCAGAAGCCAACAATGGATGAATGGATCAAGAAATTGTGGTATATAAACACAATGGAATTGTACTCAGTCATAAAGAAAGAAAGAATGGCATTTGCTGGTAAATGAATGGAAATGGAGAAAATTTTTAAGTGAAATAAGCCAGACTCAGAAAATCAAGAGCCAAATGTTTTCTCTCATATGTGAAAGCTAGAGCAAAATAAGGGAAAGAAGGTGGTAGGGTAGGGGACTAGATATCATAAAGATGTAAGATAGAAGAGTGGAGTAAAGGAAGGAGAACAAGAAGGGAGGAAGGAAGGGAAAGGGGTAGAAAGAATGAAATAAACAACAGCTTGTTGCATACATATATGAATGTACCAAAAAGAATTTCACCTGTATATATTGCACATATATATGTAGAAAAACCAATCAAACGTAAATAAAGGTGTGAAGGAAAGATCAATAGAAGAGAGGAAAGAAAATAGGGGAGAGGAGGGAAGGGAAGGGGTAGGGGGAAACAGGGATTGAAATCAAATTCCTTGCATGTATTGTTTTGTCAAAATGAACCCAAATACTACATACAATGCTCTAAAATAAATAAATAAATAAATAAATAAATAAGTTAAAAAGAAGTGTGCTTCCTCATATCTAAGCATAAGGAGTTATTACCTCTGTCAATTTCTGGTTTAATGCTGCTTTGGTCAGGAACACGCTCACAGGCGGTGCACCCTCTCCCTCTGAATCAGTCCAGATGTGCTCCTGGGCCTCAGGCCTCATGCTGACTCCGGGCTCAGGCTAGCCGAGCTGTGGGACAGAGCCCCCTCCCAACACTGATTAATGAAGGACCTTCCTGCAGCTCTGCCAGCAGGGCTGCTGTGTCCTCCCCCAGGGCCCTAGGAAAAAGAAGCCAACTCCTTCAGGTGACTGGAAAGCTCCCCCTGCCCCATCTGTCCAGGTCCCAAGGCTCCTGGCACAGGGGGGCTGGAGTTGAGGTACCCAAGAGCCAGGACCAGAGAAGTCATGCAGGGTCTCTGGGCAGGAGTCAGGTAGGCAAATGGGGGTTCCCTGGCTGAGGACATGACTAAGCACAGGCCAGGTGCACCAGTAGAAAAAGGGACATCAGAGGGCTAGCCAGGCTGCAGCATGGCTGGGCACATGGGATGAGGATGGAGGGAGATGGATCTGCACTTTGTCCCATAGGCAGCAGGGTCCACCAGAGGGTCTGCTAAGGAGAGGATGGCATGCTCAGTCTCCCTATGATGGCTTTGTGGAGGGTCCAAATGAAAGACCAGGACACAGGTCCCCTCTGCCTTAGGTACCTCCTCTAAAAGCAAGGGACCACAGGGTGGGTCAGCCCAGGAAACCAACAGGCTTCTGAATCAGACCCCACAACCAGGAGCTGGCCAGGGTATTCAGGACACAGTGCAACCCCAATCTCTCTCACCAGGGACATGGCCAGGGTCCTTATCTTAAAGGGTTTGGTCATTACCCTAGAGTCCTACAAATGTCATTTCAGGGTACATATTATTATTTTTATTGGAAATGACATAAAATAGCAGTGTTAGGCCGGGGACCGAGCTCAGAAATAGAGCACTTGCCTAGCTTGCAAGATGCCCTGGTTCAATCCCTAGCACACACACACAAAAGGCAAAAAAGACAGAAAGAAAAACCATACTACACATGCTCTCGCCCCCGTCAACTGTACCTGGCAGGAAACACCAGTGCTCAGAAGGGCAGGGGCCCAGGACTTCCTACCCTTTCACACCTGTCTGGGCTGGGAGGACCTGGCCAAGATGACAGCAGAGTCAGTAGAGAGCACCAACAGGTACCTGGAGACAGCTATGAGTGCCACCTGACCACACCCCTGAGCCTAAAACAGCTAAAAACAAAGCACCAGAAGAAATGCAGAGACCATGGCTGTGGGTAGGGCTACTTGACTCTGAAATCACCAGGCTGGGTGGGGGCACCCAGGGGGTGGTTCGTCTGTCCCAGGAGGACCAAAGCACAGCATTACAGGAGCAGCCCTGCACCACACCCCCCACACCTGCAGGCACACAGAACACCTGAGCCCAGCGCCTCCATCGCCTGCAGGGCCAACGAACGTGGTGAAAATTTACAAGGAGCCCCCAGTGTGGCCTCTCCTCCCCTAAGCAAACGCAGCTCCTACTGCAATGGCTGCAGGCACGGTCACCACCTGCCAGCCGGGGACCAGTGCCCTCACACAGCAAGGGAAGTCATGGAGACTCAGACCTGACAGAGCAACCCCACATCACAGCTCCTGGCAGACAGAACACTGTGGCCTGCTCCATGGGACAGCCAGGCGATGCCTTGGACCACTGTGTGCGAGCCTCAGCCAGTCCCATCCCAGGGTCTTGCTGTGCTGGCAGGGAGGATGCTGCGCACAAAGAAGCCGGTGTAAGACGGGCAGGCGCTACCAGCAGACCTCCCTCACCGGCCCCTCACTATGTGCCATCCCACCTCCATGACTCCCAGGTGAGGGCTGGACCACCAGACCACCTGGAACATTGCCATGAGCACAGCAGAGCTGCTGGATGCAAAGCGTGGGAGGACCAACTGGGGGCGGGCAGCTGTGGCCCACCAGTGCAGCCAGACTGTCGCCTCCTAGATGCAAGCTGCTCAGCGGACCTGGACGGGACAGGCGTCCCCTGGCAGGGACACAAGCATCCACACCCCATGACTGCTTACTGACTCTGGAGCCACACAGGGAGGATACAGCTTTAGCTCGGAGTTCAGAGTAACTGTCCCTGGTGGTGGGACAGTTTGCTTTTTGCTTTCTATTCTTTTACTGTGCTTCCTACTTCTATGATGGACACATAATGCCAAGTCCCACAAGACAGGACCTTGTCCCCCTCCAGTGTCACCTGCAAAAGACTTGAGGCACACCTGTTAGCATTCCATGAGTTCAATGGAGGGTCCTGAGTGTGTCCCCACAGCAGGCTGGGGGAGAGAAGCGAACTGTCCTGCCCCCTGGAGGTGCACAGGCTGGAGGGCCAGGAAGTGAACATGGCATGGAAGAGTGTCATCAGGCTGGCCTCTCCTGGCCTCTGATGGCCACAGGGACCACCAAAAATGGCATGTCTGAACAGACACACACAGACTCTTGAGGGAACTCACACCACAATCTGCCTTGAGTTGCACTCAAGAACAACAGCATCTTTCCATAAATTGCTCCTTCTTGTGCTGACACAGTGGAAGGCCCTGTTGGCCTCTCTATGAACCGTCCCTCTGTCCCAAACATCATCAACAATGAAATACAACCACAGTAACAGTGGACACTTCATTTTCTTTCCTGGCCCCAGGTGCCCAGGTGCTGTGCTGGGAGCCTCTACAGGCACTGGCCTGCCCCACCCTCAGCAGGGCAAAGATGTTCATTCCTGATTCACAGGAGGTCAGTGAAAAGGGGTCCTGGGACCTACATGCCAGGGCCAGAGGCAGGATACTGTCCTGACTGCTACCCCCTCACCAGTCAACCCACCAACCCACACTGCTGCAAAGGCACTCACCCAGATGAAACACCAGGAGCAGGCTGCTCTGCCAGCATGGACCCGTGTTGTGCAGCTAGCTGGCACCCCACAGGGCTGCGGAAGAGCAGTCCAGGTTGTGCAGGATGCGCTGAGCGCCAACGTCCCTCAGATCTGGGTCTGGGGTTCAGGAGCTCTTCCTACACAAGGAGCCACCTGGCACCTCTCTCCAGGGGTATGCTTGCCTCGCCTTGCCCTGAGAGGTGACACTGAGCTGAACCGGCTGGAAGCCAGTGGACCTCACTCCCCATGTCACAGCTTGCAGGTCTGGCTTCCAGGCTGGCACCTGTCTCACCCACTGATGTGGGGTCTGGTCCCCTCTCACTTGGACCCCTTGGCCAGCAGGCTGACCAAAGGGGAAGCAGCCTTGTCCAGCAGGTATATTTGTTTTAGCAGCTTCTAGCTAATCAGTAGCTGGGAGGGTGGTGACCACTAGCTCCTCCTGTCTCCTGGAAGGCCATGACTCCCAGCTCCCGGAACCTGACGGCAGCCCAGGGGCACTGAGAAGGCCAGTCACACTCAGAAGCCAGAAGCCCCCGAAACCTCGAGTCCAGCAGTCCTTCACAGCAGGTAAGCAGCTGCCTACCGCAGAGGAGAGCTGCACCTGCTGCTGGCTGGAGCCCAGCCACTGCCCCCAGGCTTCCTCAGACGCCCCTGGTCCTCCCAAACACCTGTTGGACAGAGTCGAGGCATCGAGCTGAGCTGCCCTCCCCACAGGTCCAAGCGCAGTCACCTGCCTCCCGCCGTTCGAAGGCCCATGAACTGGCTGCTATTAGAAGGTGGTGGCATGGTGGCAGCACTAGACTTCATCGTTGTGGGGTGAGAATGAGGCAGGAGGCAAGCCCAGGGTGGCCTGCAGGCGCGCAAGCTGATTCGGGCAGAAGCAGTTCGGGAGCAGAGACAAGTGCGTGGCAGAGGGTAATGGCTCTGTCCTCACGACACGCCAGCACACTGACAGAAACCAGCGAGGATGAAGGGTGGCACTGCTTCCTAGAGGCAAGCAGGTGGCCCGCCCCTAAGGGAAGGGCTGAGCATCCAACATGGGCACTTGTCCCCATTCCAAAGTGAGGTGTCTCCTTCTAGAGGACACGGTGGACAGGAAGGCTCTGAGCAGGTGTCCACTCATGGGCCTCACTGCCTTGCCCTGCACTGCTGGTCACAGACCTGACCCCAATAAACACTGAGAGAAGGAAGGAAAGAAGGCAGGAGAAGAGCAGAGGGAGGAAATTAAAGGCAGGGCAGGCAAGTGGCCACCCCCTGTCAGCAATCAGGGAAAGAGAGAAAGGCGCTGGGCCCTAGAGAGGCAGCCAGGGCTCCCAAAGGAGGTGGGAAGGAGCAGAGGGCCTGGTGTGGACCTTGAGGCCGCACGGTCCCTTGGGGAGCCACGCTGACAGGACCACACAGAACAGAGAAAGAAGATCTGCCTGCAGAGGGCCTGAAAGGCCAGGCTGAAGGCAGCACAAGGTCACTACAGGGAGACTCAGGGCAGCACTGCTGTTGGCAGAATGCAGGGCACTCTGTGGGAAAGCCTCCAGCCAGACGGACAGAGGTGGGGCAAAGGCAGGTGCTATCCAGGTGAAGGGGCCGAGTAAGCCCACCTGCTGCATGCAGGGAGAGGGAGGGTCCTTCTAAAACCCTAAACCAAAGAATAAGGCAAAGCCCCCAGGAGAGGCAGGCTGGGGAGGGGCAGGGCTGGGGTGAGGCAGATGCCCACCTCTGCTCACCATGGTGGGCTTGGGGCTTCTCTGCTGCTCCTAGGGGTGCTGGCACTTGACCATGTGGTGCCACTGTCCTGTGATGGCACACAACAACAGCACGCAGAGTAATAGGCAGGAGAGTGGCCCCAGGTAAGAAAGCCTGACCACAGAGCTTGGGACCCTGGGGTGGTGAGTCCTTGGATCAATCCCGGCAGCCCTCCAGCATCCACAGAAGTGCTGCTGTCAGACACAACCTCTGCTGATCCCGGGTCACAGGTCAGAAGGCATGGACCACTCCGGAGTGGGACTAGGCAGCAGGCACTCAGGCAGCCTCCCTCACTCTCTGCCGGGCCATCACCTTGAAGCAGACCCTCCCGAGAACTCCACCGCAAAGAGGCACCACGTCAGCAGTGCTCGGAGCAGCCACTCACACAACGGGCCTGCCCTCCAGCCCAGGCTCCGGTGAGCAATGAGGACCCAAGGGCCAAGACAGTTCCACAATTGCCCTGAAAGAGCAGGTGCTGTGATCATGGCTTGTCCTCTCTCAAGAACCAGAGCTGCCTGTGTGGGACAAGCTCCAGGGGAGACACAGCTGTCAGCTCAGTGAGGATGGATGAAAGCAAGGCACCATGCCATCCTGTGGCACACTGTCCTCTGCAGAGTGGAGAGGACAGGGAGGGCTGAGTGCCAGCTCCCTAGGCCCATGTCCCACCAGGCAGGTCGGGCAGAATAGGAACAGCAACTCCAGGCATATCAGAAAGGCAGCCCTTGCATGCTTTGGGGGTCTGGGATGATGTGTGGAGGTTTGAAGTCACATCTGCCAACTTTCACCCTGAGGCCCACACTTCAGCGTCAGCAGCCTTTCTGAAATAAGTAGATACCAGGGCAACCACAGCAACATACAGGAACAGAAAAGAGCCTGAGGGTGAGAGGGAGGCACAACACTCAAACCACCAGGAGGATGCTCACTTCCTCCAACCCTGCTAGCAAGGTCCAACTCAGCCACTTCAAGGTTAAGGACACAGGCTGCCCACCTGGGCCCTAGGACCTACTCTCCACACCTGCATGCAGAGAAGTCAGTCTGCCTGCACCTTTCCTGATGGGTCTCACCTGCCCCCGAATGGCAGGCTGTGAACTGCTACCACACTCCAGGGATACTGGGATCTTGGGAACAGCTGGTCCAGCATACCCACTTGTCCCCACACTGCCCCTGAGCCCCCTGTCCAGAGTCAGGCTGTCCTCTTCCACTCCTGCCCTCAAATCTAGGTGCTCTGATTCCTTGACCAACAAAAAACTGTGGAGGTGAGGCTTGCAGCCTCCAGCACACCCACTGAGGTCTTGTGGTGGATGCCCAGCATCGACAGTGCCTGAGCAGGACCCAGGCCCAGAGGGGACTCTGGGCAGTACCACGAGCACAGAGTGGCCCTCACCATCATCCCTCCTGAGTGTAGAGTTGTGTACACGCTCCACGAGGTGCGAGACCACAAGAGAACCAATAAGGTGACTGCAATTCCAGCTCTAAGGAAAGCAGTGCCACTCTCCTGTCACTCTCTACTCCAGAAAATGGCTACTCTTCATTTAAAACTGTTCATCTTGACATGTGCTGGGTTCTCATCCTTCCTAAATGAATTAGAGAATTTTTACTTTTAATTTCTTTTTTCTTTTTCTTTTTTTAGTTTTAAAAAATGTTTTTAAGTTGCCTATGAGCACAATACATTTAATTTATTTATTTTTATGTGGTGCTGAGGATCGAACCCAGGGCCTCACACGTGCTAGGCAAGCGCTCTACCACTGAGCTACAACCCCAGCCCTTACCTTTAATTTCTAAAACAGTAAACACTGATGACCACCGATGCAAACCCAGTGACTTTGAGAGTGTGACGCGTCCTGGAGCAGAACTGGAGCACCTACTCTAGCCGAGGAAACCCTCCATGGGAGAGAGACCTGGGGCAGACCCAGGAACTCTGGTGGAGAGGCACCAGAGCAAGGCCCTCCAGGCCTGCCAGCCCAGCCACTGCTGCAGGCAGCACCGAAACAACCTGGGGGCCTGGAGGGTGAGAGGAGAATCCTCCTCTGAGTTAGGATGTTCCAAGAGTTGACAAGCAGGAGCAAATGGGCAAGGTCCCACCCTCACCCCAGCCAGGGCCTCAGAGCCACGCCAGTGCGAGAGATTTACCAGGTGTGCAGGGCCACAGCCTGGCACCTGCCCCCAGCCCCTGTGGCACCAGACCTGCAACCTCACTGAGCTGGCTTTTTACTTTTGGAAATAGCACCCCTGAACCACCAAGCTGTGCTCTCTGAGCACTTGCCTAGCATGTGCAAGGCCCTGGGTTTTGTCCCCAGCACTGGAGAGAGAAAAAAAGAGTGTAAAGTGTGTTCTGTCCAGACTCACCACTGCTTCAAAGACAGCCAAGAGCCAACGACAGCAGGGCATCTGGGAAGGACTTGCCTGGCCTGGCTGAGGCAGTTCACCAGCAAACCTGAGGTAGACCTGTGGTGATTGGCACATGTACACAGAAAAACAGCCAGGAAATAGGTACTTCCTGTCAGCCTCTCTACCTGGGGATCCATCAGTGGCTTCAACAACCCAGGATCAAACATAGTTTTAAAAAAACTATGCTTTGAATATGTAATGGTCACTATTCCCTAAACAATGCTATTTACACAGCAGCTACTTTGTGTCAGGCATGACAAATCATCTAGAGATGACACTAAGTACACAGGAGGACCTGCAGAGGTTCTATGTGAATGAAAGTCTTTCAAGAAAGGAACTCAGTCTCCAAGGATTTGGTATCCCAGGGGTCCCAGGATCAAGCCTTCCAGGGATACCAAGGGATAACTGTATAAAATTGCGAGTTCATGATATTTCCCATTCAACACCACGAGGTCTTTGTTGGTTTATTATATTTCATATTGCATTTTTAAATGTAGACGCTAGAGAGGAAAAAGCAAAAGAAAGATGGGGCTGAGGATCTATGAAAATCAAAGGGAGATCAGTAGAGGAAAGGGATGCAGGGGGAAGGGAGGGAGGGGGAAATGCTGGGGAGTGATATTGGCCAAATTCTATCACTATTTTGTGTGAATGTATGAATATGTGATGACAAATCCCATCATTGTGTATGAGTACCATGCACCAATGAAAAACTAGAAAGAAAAACACTATCGAAGTACAGGAAGAAAAAATTTAAAAAAAAAATAAAAACAAACGCCAGGTTACTGGCACCACTGATGCATCAGTGTGAACCCACTACTCCACAAGACGGTCCCCAGAGGTGAGCCAAGAGGACCTTTGCTGCCACCCGGGGTCCCTGCTTTCCTGTCCGCAGCCTGTCCCCACCCTCCTGCCCAACTCCCTCTCCATGGCCAACAGGACGTGCAGCAAGGCAGCTGGCTACCCAGGAGCCAGTACAGATGCACGCCCCTGGCTAAATTAGGGGCAAGCCACTCACCAAACAGGAAGGCCAAAAATGAAATAATAAAGACTACACTCAACTGTAAAATATGGAGTAGAAACAAGTACCCGAGTCCACAGTGGCAGGCAGTCACCTCTCATGGCAATCTCGTGGCATCCTCGGGGACCACTCAGGTTCTCCCACCCCTACTCCCTATCCCCAGCAGCAGGGAGGCTCCCCTGGGTGGGCCCCGCACCTCTGCTCGCCATGGCATAGGACGAAGGTGGCCACTCAATTTGACCACACTCTCTGGTTCAGGGTCTTGTGCCTCATGATGCCACCTGCTGCTTGTCACATGGCACCCAGCTTGCCATATATGGCACCAAAAGAACAGCCCATGGAGTGGGAAGACAGATGGGTCGGAAGACCTACAGCAGCTCCATCAGGCAAGAGTGGCCCCGCAGAGGACCTGGAGGCAGGCTGGGGACTGGGCTATGGCCACGTATAGCCAGACTCCACGGGGACAAGCTGAGCGTGCTCGTACCACGCCTGAGCTAATTTTACACCACTGGGCTCACTCCCAGGGCAGCTCCAAGCTCAGGCATCCAGCTCTTCAGGGCCACCTGGCACTCACAGGCCTTTCCAGGCTAGGGACACAGCCGAGCAAGGTGGGAGCTGACTGTCACAGCACAGGTCCCCCAAGGGCTCCTGAGGCTGTTCCTTGTGCCAACCCAAGGCAGGAAGGAAAGGGGTGCTGCTGAAGGGCCACTAAGAAAAACCCCTGGTCCTGAAAAAGACACAGGCAGCAAGCAGAATGCAGGCCTCTCCACCTCCTGCCCCAACCACCTCCCTGCCACCTGGGGAGGAGCTACACCTCTGTGATGCTCCCTGTCCTTCAGCCACACCAAAACACTCGAGCTGACCCAAATCACCACCACGCAACTGGCAGCAACAAGCTCAACCGCAACATACAAATATGTGATGTAGACTTAACTGTGTCCCTGCTGCCCCATCCACCAAGAGCCACGGGAACCTCCGACAAACCAGGCACCCAGGTCGCTGTGCATGCTGACAGAGAACCCCAGAGAGAAGGAAACCAGGAGACAGCAATCTGTGCAAGGCCAGGTCCAGGGCAGAGATGTACGACCCACATCAAGAAGGGCCATGGACCACACTTGGCCTGGATGCCCTGCCAACACCTCCTCCTTCTCTCCTGAACTGTCCGTATTTTATTCTGTTCAATTGTTTCTACTTCCGGGTTCCAGGCACTGTCCCACAGAACTGCAGTGAGCACCAGCGGGTGTGCCCCAGCTACAGAAATCCTGTGCAGAAAGAACAACAAACACCAGGCAGGCAAAGAATAGGAGGCACTTCTGCCCAGACAGGCAGGAGCCATGCACACCACCTCTCCTGGATCAGCAGCAGCAGGAGGCTGGGCACAGGGATCCCCAGCAGGAAACAGGCTATCCCTCTGCAACTCCCCAGCATGCCCCCAAGAGCCAACCAGAAGCAGCAGAGGAGCAGACCAGGGTCCAGGTCTGCTCACCCCCACAGAGTCTTCAGGTTGAACCCACACAGTACCACACAGCAGTGTCTACACAAACACAGGAAGTGGGGTTTGGGTGTTTCTGTTTCCACGGCCACTACATGGACAACACAGGAAACTCAGGGCATCCCTACTGAGGTGACCTCCAACATCCACCTTCCTACACCTGATGACCACAGCAGAGACCACAGCCCCTCCTGCTTTTATAAAACCTCCTCAGTTTTATAGGCAAGCACAGCCTCATCTGCAGTGCCAAGCACACTGCCTGACAGCAAGATCTGGCAGGCAGCCCCAGGCACTGGCTCCCCTGAACCCCGGAGAAGCCTTGCCAAGCAAGTAGCGGATGCAGCCCTGTGACAGCCACCTCACGCTGTGCCTGACATACCTGCACTGGGATGTGCAGCCACCACCTGCCAGCCCTGCTCAGCAAAACCTTGTTGCAGTGCCTCCAATGGGCTCACACCCTGCCCATCTCCTACCACTTCAAGGACACTTGGTGTGGCGGTTCCCCGGGGGATGCTCCAAGCAGGACACAAGAGAGACCAAGTGTTGCTGAGGGTGTCCTGGGACACATGGCACCAGTGGTCACAGTCCTCTTTAAAGAAAATCGGAAAGCAACATCCCCTCAACAGACACCTCTGCAAACCCAGCCCAAGAACCCTGGTGGAAAGAGTCTGCTTCTGAGATCACAGCTCGCAGAGGGCTGGCTGCCTGCTGCGCAGCTGGGCTGCAAGACCCTCTTCCAGCGTGCTTCCGCACAGCCATTCCTGCTTCCTGGCCACACCTTCCCTCCTTACTCCTTGGAAAATCCCTACTCGCCCTCCTTACTCACTACAGGATGCCTCTGTGGTGCTAGTCCTTGCCCTCCTCTGCCAGTCTGAGAACCTGAAAGAAGCACTGACCTTGAAGTCCTTCAGGGCAGCCGGAGAACTCAGGACCGGCAGACCCTGGCCAAGGAAGAGGCCCGGCTCACTGCTCGGAGGGGCTGGGTCACAGCAGCATCAGTCATGACTGCACAGTGGACGCAACCCAGAGGTCTGTCCATGGGTGAATGGAGGAGCATAATGTGTGTGCCTCCAAACAGCGATCTCATGTGGCAGCAGAAAGGACGAACTGCTGGTGCATGCAACACAGACGACTTTAACAGTGGTGCACAACGTGACAGTCAAAGGCAGACACCCTGACTCCTGCTGTGTGACAGGCCTGACCTTAAACACCCTGAGGCAGCCTTGCTTCCGGCAGGGAGGACAACCCAATGGACCAGGGGGTTCTTCAGGGAGGGACACCAACACTCTAAAATTAAACCAGGATGATGGTTACGAAAGCCTGTAATTTTCCTAAAAATTATTTAATTGTACACTTAAAACAGCCGCACTTTGTGGCATGTAACTGATACTCCAGGAAGCTGCTGAAACAAAGCTAGACTCCAGCAAGTCCAGTCAGTGTCCGTCACCGGAAACAGCACCTGCAAGAGAAGCAGGGCGGTGAAGGCGGCCACCTGCACACAGGCCTTCCCTCAGCACAGGCTGCTTAAGGCAGCTCCAGACAGGCTGCGAGCCCTGAGGCCACGTAGCAAATACCTGTCAGCTGAGTAAAAGTCACCACCTTCAACTGCACTCTGTCCAGAACCGCCAACACTGAGTTCCACGTCCTCTTGCCAGCACCAGAGAGCTCTAAGGCACCTCACCACCGCACTGGCAGCCGGAGAGTAGCAGGAGAGTGCCACTGTGAAGGTGCCTGCAGCTCCAAAAGAAAAGTCAGGAGTGTCCCAGGCAGGCTCCCTTGAGGCCCTGAGGCTCCCTTGAGCCTGGTGCAGAGGGTGAGGCTCATGGCTGGGGTGGCCTGACGGAGGGAGGAAATTTTTTTCCTCCTGACTTTCAGGTGCTCAGGAGCCTCTGTGTTGTGCTTTCTGTTAGAGAAAATGTAAACTACACTCGTACCTTCTGTGCACAAATGCCTGCTGCCACCAGTGAGGGAGACAGAAGCATCCCCTAAGCACCAAACAGCACATGAGAGTGCTTCCTCTCCCAGACTTCAGTACCTGTCCCCACTGCCTAGAACAGAACTGTGGTTGACTACACAGGTGGCAACACTATTGATTTATAAATCACTCTTTGGAAGAAAGGAAAAGGAAGGAAGGAAGGAAGAGTCTGGACGGGACTTCAACAGCCAACTCACAGCAACGCCATGCAGAGGAAATGTACAGGAAGAGAGGCCGAGGGCCACACCTCACAACACTCCAGAAACATCCTGGCAAGGTCCCGCCAAGTCCTAACGTGCCTGGTTCTGCCCTGGCTTCCCCAGCACATTTTCCTGCAGGGCCTCCCTTCCTGGGAGCAGCTGGAGCCCGAGATAAGGCTGCTGGACGCTCAGCAGGCCCGGCTGGCCTCTCCTGGTAAAAGGGAAGATGTGGTTTCACCTGCTCATCTGCAGACCATCCCTCTGGTTCTACCAGCTGTTACCCAGAAGGCAGTGGGCACTGTAGGCTGTTCCCCTGATTCCACACCTTGCCACCCAACATGAACTCTCCAAAGAAACCCTTTCTTATAACAAAAAACCTTTTTAAAACATGAGAACTACAGTCCAAAATAACTGCTTGGCACTGAATAGTTTCAATTAAGAAAAGTATCAAGAATTAGTCAAAAAATAATAGTTTCCCAATTTTTCCAGACCAATCCCCAGTTAAAGGATTAATGCCAAATGAAATCCAGCACAGAGCACACAAGCATGCCTGCCTGGATGGGAGGTAGAACAGCTCCTTCACTCACTACTGACCCTTGGCTGGCTCTCCTCCAGGGGAGGAGCCTGATCAAGTGAGCAACGGAGAGATGGGGCAAGATCTGGGGGTCTCTTGAGGCCCCCGTGCTCTACAGCTTGCACATCTTATTTTCATAATAGATGTCAGTGGATGTGTGAAATGAGCAGCAGGAGGAACACCTGGGCCATCCATCTGGGCTCCACCATCCTAGGACACCAACTTGAAAACAAGTTCTCAAGGAAGGACCAACTTGACATGAAATACACCACTTATAAAAGAGGTTCTTGTTCCAGGGACTATTAAAAAAGTTTATGGTTCCCAAAGTCCCATCTGCAACCCACTAAATTTAAAACACAAAAAAAACCATAGCCATACTGCCTCTTAATCCCTCTTTTTAAATCTTCATTGTCCTGTCGGAGCTGCATCTGGATTTTTACAGCCAGGCAACAACAAATGCTCCTTCCCTTCCCAGGGCCTTGTAGCCTGCCTCTAGCACCTGCACTGGCCCCAGTCCAGAGCAGGAGACGGGTGCTCAGCTGTCCTTCATGAGAGGGCTACTTGTCTCTTCTTGAGAAGAGTCACAAGAACCAGGCCCTCAGAAACCTGACATGCCTGGATATTCACCGTGATGACAGCAAAGTTCACAAAGCACACATGTGGTCAGCTTAAAGGCTGCCTGCTGGTCAGTCTCCAGCACAAAGCACCTGCTACCCACCAGCAAAGATATGTAAGGATCACAGACTACAATGGGCGGCTTCTTCAGTGTCCCAGCTGATGGAGTCTTCCTCCTGCCACTAAGCCCTGTGAATTCAACCACTCTGAAGTGGACTTGCTCAGAGGCCAGGCTGACTCTAATCCATAAAAGAAGAAAGCAACAGTGCGATTGGGAATAGGGTGAACACGGCTGTCTGCCTTCCAATCTCAGAGTCCGTGGGCTGTACAGGCCCGTACAAGACGTCTCTCTGTACTGACAACTGCCAACATTTACTATAATCCAAGCATGTGCTGGCCTTTACCTCGGTTTACCCTTTCACAACCCTGTACTGCAAGTTCCACCGTTTCCTTATGACAAGCCGGTCTAGAGAGGTGCGCACTGCTAGTGGGCAGCAGGGCTGGGTGCACCGCTGCCTCTCTCCGACCCAAGCTGTCCCGCGCCCGCCCCATCCTGCACTCCGACTTGGCCCTGGTCTGCCCTCGCTGGACTGCATGCACAGAAGGATAGGGCCGCCTCCACGGCCGTGGCCCTCCGTGGGCAGCCCGCACGCCCCTGTCCTCCCATCCAGGGCCCGGGAGACGCCGGCCGAGTGTCCAGCAACCCGGCCCGGCTTTCTGGGCTCCAGGGTCGCGGCCCTCGGACAGCGACAGCCCCGCCCCCGACGGGCCCCGCAGGAAGAGCCGCCCCGGCCGCCGCCGCGGGAAGGGCGGCCGGAGCGCACGGAGGCGCCGCGCCCCTCGAGAGGACGCCGCGAGCCCTCGGCGGGACGACTGCCCAGGCCGCGCGCCCCCGCCCCGGCTCCCCGCGCAGCCGGCGGACGCGGCCTCCGGGCAGCGCAGGACCCGCCGGCGCCCCGCCGTCCCCCGCGCGCCGCAGGCCGGCGCCCAGCCCGCCACTCACCCCATGAGCCAGTCCATGGCTGCGCGGGGCCCGCGCCTCTCTCGGCCTCAGCCCCGCCGGCGGCCGGAAGTAAACACTCGTCGCGCCCGCCTCCGCCGGAAGTGACGCGCGCGGCCTGCTGGGACGCGTAGTCCCGGCTGCCCCTGCGGCCGCCAGGACCCTGCGGAACCTGCACGCCGAGGAACCGGACCCCGACCCGGACCCCGAAGGCCTCGGACCCTGAGCACCCCGGACCCCGAGCGCCCCGGACCCTGAGCACCCCGACCCCGCCCTGGACCTGACAGCCCAAGCACCCTGGACCCTGAGGCC
>JAJEJO010005612.1:190869-220565 GCA_020662805.1 Glaucomys volans
GACCCCGCCCTGGACCTGACAGCCCAAGCACCCTGGACCCTGAGGCCCGAGCGCCCGGGACCCTGAGTGCTCCAGACCCCAGACCCCTGGCCCTGAGTGCTCCAGAGATGCCAGAGCTTTTTTGCTGTAGAGCACTTATGCTCCCCAGTGCCCAGGTCCCCACCATTCCCCATTGTCTCCATCTCTCCACAGTTCTTGCCCAGTCATCAGTCCCACCAGCTGCCGTCCCAGGCCCTGGCCAGCATGAGAAGCTTAATGACTCCTGTAAAGGGCTGGAGTCCCCATTCTCTTCCCCTGGGAAGGTGCTTCCAGGAGCACCGACCCAAGCAGAGGGAGCTTGGCAGCCTCATCCAGGGAGATGTCCTGTGATGGGTGACATGGCCACTGAGCATCAGACAGATGACAGTTTCAGTCCAGCTGCTCACCCTCCCTAAGGGCCACTGCCAGGATGCTGAGAGGTGTCCACTCCACCTTTACCACTTGAGATGAATAGTGAAGAGAGGGAAACCCACCTAATGCTGTCCAGCTCAGTGAGAGAGCAAGACACACGCTGATCTCATTCTCACAGCTGCCCGTGTGACCGTGGCTAGATCTTCCCTGTCCCTGCCCAGGACCACCTTCTTTTAGCTAGCCACAGTGGGTGACATCTGGACCTGACAGAGCAGCCCAGCCCATCACTCCTGATGGGGTCAGTCCTTGCGGATCTGCCTGCCTTGGGCTGCTTTGGTCTTCCCTTAGCTGCTTCCCTGGACTGGTCATTCTAGGCTGTGCTAGTCTCTTCCAGTTACTAACTGGGGGACTTGGACAAGCTGTCCCATGTTCCTCTGCCTCAGTTTCCTTTTCACTGCAAAGGGGATAACAGTGCAGTCCTGCTTGGCTTGACGAAGGGATGTGTTCCGGGCACTGCCCGGTAGGCTGTTTCATCTTGTGTGAGCATCAGGGTGTTGGACCAGGCTACCTGGTCTCGCTCCCAGCTGAAGGCTGTGAGGCGTCCTACTCTAGACCACTGTAGGCAGTGGTAGCACATGACACCTATGTGTCTAAACAGGCTTGTTCACTGGCATCACGAACACGTCAGCAATGCCTCATGTAAGCCATTATGACATCACCAGGCCCTAGGAACGCTTCAGCTCCATTACCCCCTCCCCCGGTGCTGGGGAGGGAACCCAGGCCCCATGCGTGTAGGCAAGCACCCTACTATTGGGCTGCGCCCTACTCCTCCATTATAATCTTATGGGACAACCATTGAATATGCGGCCTATTGCTGGCCCAGGTGTTGTTACGAAGTGCATGACTGTTACTAAACCTGTCCTGAGGGATCCTGCATGAGGTCACTGGTGTAGGTGGAAGTGGGCAGTGGTGAGGTGTGATGGGCGTTTGAGGAGCGTGGCCCACCTGCTTGTGCTTGAGCCTGGCCTTCCCTGAGCCATCATGCACTGTGATGCAGTGCCCAGCCCCCACTAGCAGTTCGGACCATGCATTGTGTCCGTAGTTTCATAGGTAGCCTAATTGAAAGCCCAGCGACCAAAAGTTGAATCTCAGAGAACCAGAATTCATTTCTGAAGAGTTTGCAGCTTTGCTCCAAAGCCCCGGGGTTCCTCCTGTCTCGTTTTCCCATTAGAGTTGGCTACCACCTTCATGAGGCACCACTGGGTCTGTCCAGCCGTAAGAGCCACAGGAGAGAACTGCTCACGGTTTGGCTGGCAGCCCCAGCTAAATCCTTCAGTCTGGAGCATAGTCAGAGCTTCTGTATTTTGGGGTTTCTTGCTAACTGTATATGAACAGCATACACAACAAGCATTGCTCAAAATGGCCTCATCCATTTCCTTCTCTTCTACTGCCTTGTCCGTCTCTTCCTCTCCTCCTCCTGTGTCCTCCCCATCTTCCTTAGTAATGGCATCCTGAGCAACCATCTCATGTAGTCAGCATAGCCAATGTGATGTAAATGGAAGTTGTTGGATGAGTTCCTGGAAATATTTTTATCCTTATTCTCAAGCCCCAACATGGCCCAGTCCCCTGCTCCCTGTGAAGAATAGGAAAGTAATAGCTGGAGCTCTTGCAACCATCTTAAAGTACAAGACCGGCAACAAAGGCAGAGAAGAAAAATAGAAAGAACTTGGGTTCCCAGTGAAATTCTGGAACCTCCACAGCAATCCTGAACTTCTTACCCACACTTTTTTTTTCCCTTGGGGGGGGAGTGGGTATTGAGCTCTGGGGCACTCAACCCTGAGCCACATCTCCAGCCCTGTTTTGTATTTTACCTAGAGACAGGGTCTCACTGAGTTGCTTAGTGCTTCACTATTGCTGAGGTTGTGTTTTAGCATTTTTGCTGCTGTGACTAAAAGATCTGACCCCAACAGTTTTAAAGGAGGAAAGGTTTATTCAAGGACTCACAGTTTCAGAGGTCTTAGTGCATAGAAGGCTGGCTCCATTCCTCAGGGCTCGAGGTGAGGCTGAGCATCACAGTGGAAAAGCATGACAGAGGGAAGCAGCTCACACCATTAGGAAGCAGAGAGACCATTCGCCAGATTCACACACACACACACACACACACACATATATATATATATATATATATGCATTTAATCCCATCAGGGATTAATTCACTGATTAGGTTAAAACTCTCAAAACCCGATCATTTCTCCTCTGAACCTTCTTACATCATCTCACATGTGAACTTTTGGGGGATACCTAACATCCAAACCATAACAGGCTGTCTTTGAACTCATGCTCCTCCTGCCTCAACCTCCTGATAGACCAGTGAGTCTAAACTGCTCACTGCCACAAGCCCCCTTGTGCAGAAGAACATGCTTCTGCCTTCCAGCTCAGGAGGGCCACCATCAATCACCAGCAGACCTCAGGGAAGACACTGGAATGCTAGAGGGCCCCACCTCGCGTCTTTCAGGCCTAGGAGGGGGCACCTGTCCTGGGGCTCCTCTGGGTATCAAGTGTTGCTCTTGGCTTACCACTTTGGGACCACAGGGTCTTCTGCTCAGTCCCTCCTCCTCTCCCCTCATTCACTCATTCAACAGAAGCAGCACTGGGTGCCCGCTGTGCGCCAGGCACTTAGGCAGAAGCAGACAACAGACAGCTCCCCGCCCTGGTCAACGAGACAAGTGGGGAGCACTCTGGGAAGATCAAGACCAGTGAGAGGGACAGGGGAGATGTGTGTCATGGATTGATGCACGTCCCCCAGAAGAGACCTGTGGATGTCCTGCACTGGCACCGCAGAAGGTGGCCTACTTGGGAACAGAGGTAGCGTGATGTGATTAGCTGGGATGAGGTCACAGTGGTGTGGGGGCCATGGTCCCTGGGGACAGTGTTCTTAGAGCAAGGGGGAATCTGGACCCACAGAGGGAAGGAGAGGGAGAACATGGACAAAGACAAGCAGCAGCGGCAGCGGATCTGCAGAGCCCTCAGGAGGCCCCGCCCCAGGGGTCCGAGTTCTCACAGTTCCGGCCTCCAGGTCTGTGGCAGCACCTCGGTCCTCCTAAGCCACTCCACCCGGCCTCTTGGGACCGACAGACCCAGGGCAGAGGCTCACCTTCATTACCAGGCACCTTCCTTCTGCCCATGTTTGAGGGGCCCCTGGGTCAGGAAGCAAGGGGCTTGGCTTTCCCTGCAGGGCCTCACCCTGGACTAAGGAGCCCTAGAAGGCAGGACCCATGGGAACCCCACCCCAAGACAGCAGCCCCCACTGTGGGGCAGAGGCTGGGTGCCACAGGGAGGCCTTGCGGATGGCCAGGTTTTATGGGGGGACCGACTCCCTGTTAATGGCCGACTCAGACTGAGTCTGCAGGGTCCGCCCCTCTGCCCTTTCCTGGGGTGCTCACCACCCTCCTTCAGGCCCAGCTCTTCCCCTGACAGCCAGTTGGAGACACAGTTGGTAGGTGCCAGCATCCCTCCCGCCCTGGCTGCCCGACTCCGGGGAGGGCTCGGCACAGGGTGGGCCTCGTGACACACTCCTACCCTCGGAGCCTGGGAACAATGGCTCCCTCTCACCTCGGGAGCTGCTTCTTGTGCTGGGACGGCCCCAAGTGAGGCTGAGGGCACCAACAGCTGCCGGGGCCTGAGGGCAGCAGAGGGCCAGCCCAGTCACAGCAGGTCCTCCATGCCTGCCACCCACAAAGGATTGTGTGTGCTTCATCTCCTGGGGCTCGAGCCTGGGGCTCGACTTCAGGAAGGCACTGCGGGAGGCCTGTGTCCTCGCTGCCCAAGCTCCAAGGACACCCCTCCACATCATCCTCACACCCTAGCCGTTGGCAGTGTAAAGACTGAGGCTCCAACAGGAGCAGGACTTCCAGGGTCCCCCAGAGAGTAGGTGGGGAGCCCTCCCCTTCCCCTGACATCCCACATCCGGGTCTCCTCCCGGGGCCGTGAGAGGATAACTGAGGTGGCCACCCAGACAGCAGTCTGGGCAGGGTTCCTTCCCGTCCAGCAGCAGGAGGGCTGAGCTGTCTCTAGAGCCCCCGGGCTCTGGTGTCCCCTCTACAGTGGGGAGGAAGCCCCCTTCCTGGTGCAATTGGCTTAGCACTGGGGGCAGGGGTCGGTTTGACCAGAGCTCACCAGTAGGGACACTGACCATCTGTCACCTAGGGCCATTTCCAGGCACTGCCCCGTGCGGGCTCCAGGCAAACACTCCATGTGCGTGACCCTGGGAGCACCTCAGCACCCTCTCACGGGCGTGGCCCAGTCACCTAGCCCCAGTCCACGGGTGGGAGGCGTGGAGTGACAGCTTCTGCTCTGGGGCTCACCCCCATGTGCCTCGCCTCCTCCACTCTGACTGGAGAAAAGGGTCTCACCCTGAGCTGTCCCCTCTGTGCCAAGCCCTCCCAGGTACATCCTCCCCCAGAGCCTGCAGGTGGCGGCGGCAGGACCTGAGACCCAGGGAAGTGGCCGGAGTGCTTCTGCTCCCTGCGATCCTCCCTCCCTGGGGCGTGCTCCTGGGAGGGGCCGTGGCTCTGGAGAAGAGTGGCACCGAGTTCAGGGCTTCTCTGTCCCAAATGCTCATCACCCTCAGAGACCGTGCCTGTCTCCCCTGCCCAGATGTCGGGTGTCACATCAGGTTTCCTGCTGGTCGACTTCACCTTGAGAAAAGCCAGATGACCGGGAGGGTTTCCACTGGCTTCCTGAGGCTGTTCCAAACAAGAGCCGTGGACCCTCCCCAGCTTCGGAGGCCAGCAGTGTGAACTCCAGGTATCCCCGGCCTTGGGAGGGGTCTTACTGCCTCTACCCAGCCTGGTGGCGAACAGTGCTCCTGGGCACCCCTCTGCATGCCTGGGCTGTCCCCCCATCCCTATGACCGCTGTCTGTCTTCACGGGCCTTCCCAGTGCCAGTGTCCCTTTCCTCTTATGAGGACACTCCTCAAGAGTCCCCTGCTTCAGGGCAACCTCAGCTGAACTGGGTCACATCTGCAAAGACCCTATTTCCAAATAAGGTCCTCCTCAGGAGGCGCAGGAGTCGGACCTGAGCACAACGCCTTGGAGTGCAAAGCTCAAGGCAACAGGAAGTTCCTCGGTCACGTGACTGGGCAGCCAGGAGGCTTCACTGAGGTTTGGGCAGACGCCCTCAGTCCCCAGGGCTTCAGCCCTGGGTTGCCGGGTTGCTGAGGGGAGAGACTTGTCCCCAGCTGGTTCAGGCTGCTTGGGGAGGCGATGCCCAGGGCACAGCTGGCCAGACTCCACGCTCCTGGGGGCGTCCTCCCCCTCTCCCCAGCCCTCAGCAGCCCCTCCCAGAGCTTTGCTAGCCCTGGTCATCATCACCTGCACCCCCTCTCCTTGGCCCTCCTACAGCAAAGGAGCAGGACCCTGACACAGGGAGTCAGGTCAGCTTGTTGGCCCTGGACAGTGGACAGTGGGAAGTCCTTCTGACCAGGCATCCTGTACAGGTGCTCATGGGGGCTCTTGGGCAGGAGGTAAGCAGGCGAGTAGGCTGAGGGAGGGGCCTGTGTCCATTGGCAAAGGACAGCGGAGATCCAGATGGTCTGTATACTGTCACCACTTGGGGCCCCCAGATCCCCGTTTGCAAAAGGAGATAAACACACAGATGTTCAAGTGACATTCCCAGCTCCTGGTGGCTGGTTCTGGGTTCTGGGTTCTGGGCTCTGGCATGAACGTCCCTGGCTTAAGCTGCACGGGTCTCCATGGCCCTGTTCTCTAGGGTCAAGGATAGGACCCTGGGTCCCAGCGGGTGAGAGGAGGTTTTGGTGCAGATACAACTGAGTCCCACACAAAGGTGTGCTGGCTCCAGGGACTGAAGGCCCCCTCGCACCCCTCTGGTCTCACCAGAGCCCTGGCCCTGGTCTGCAGACCTGCATTCCAGGCCAGGTCCAAACAGGGAGGACAGGCCTGCAGGGGTCCTCCTGCAGCCTCCCTGCCTTCCCACCCACTCCCCAGAGGGTGGGAGCCCTCCCTGCTTCGTCTCCCTGGGGACCCTGCCCATGGTGGAGAGGAGGGGAGGTGTGAAAGTGATGGGCAGGGCCCTTATCCTCCCTGCCCATCAGGGAGGAGGGTGTCCAGGAAAAAGGGGTGCCTGTCCTGGCAGGATCTGAAGCAGGCCAGAACAAGCTTGGGGCAGGTTGAGGGTGATGGTGCAGTGCCCCAGGGAGACCTGAATCCTGCAACTCAGGAAGGAGGCAGTTTTCCCAGGTAAACCAGGATCTCAGGTGGAAACTCCCAGTAGGAATTGCTGGTGCCCCTCCCTGCTGTCACTGTTCACAAGGAACCCCCTCCAATCCTCAGCAGCCTTCACTCTGGAAACCGCAGAGGAGGCCTGATGTAGGGTATGGGCCACCTGCCCTAGGTGAGTGTAAGACAGGCAAGCCCCCAGCTCCCGGAGGGCAGGGTGAGATGGCCTCAGGTTACCCTTGAGGACCCTGTCCCACAGGACCACCTTCTGGCCACACCTACTGGGTTAGGAATTGCCTGTGGGTCGTGCCAACCATGCCTCCAGTCGCCCCCACGGGGGACCACTGCTCTCCTCTCTGGGGAGCTGGCCCTACAGCACAGCCCTTTCCAGAGTGCAGACCTGCAGATCAGATCTCTTTTTCCTCCCGACAGCGTCCATGTTCCTTGGGAGCTGGCCTGGCCTCTGTTCCTTCCTTCGCTCTGTGCAGCTGCCTGGTCCGTAGCAGAGGCCTGGTCAGAGATGGTTCCTGAGGCCGAAGCAGTGGTTCTCATGTGGCAGCTTTGGGCCTGCCGTTCTGGTCTGGAAAGCCCTTCTGGAGAACTGCTGCTCTCTACCCCAGACCTCTCCATGCCTTTCTCCAGTGGGTCTTCTGCACCCCCCTCCTCTGGACCTCTGGACAGGGCATCTTTTGCACACCCTTTATAAAAACCTGGGGGCTCAGTGCTGGGCACGGTGGCGCACGCCTATAATCCCAGCACTTGGGAGGCTGAGGCAGGAGGATCGCGAGTTCAAAGCCAGCCTCAGCAACTTAGGGAGGACCTAAGGCAACTCAGTGAGACCCTGTCTCTAAATAAAATACAAAAAAGGGCTGGGGATGTGGTTCAGTGGTGGAGTGCCCCTGGGTTCAATCCCCAGTACCAAAAAAAACCCAAAAAACCTGGGGGCTCACGGTGAGCCCCAGGGCTCATTTCCTCTGCACTGGGGCTCCTGGGGGTGTGAAGCAAGAAGTCTCTCTTGTGCGGACCTTGGTAACAGGGGGCTCAGGAGAGTAAGCCTTCCACTCCCTAGCCCCCACTCCCATTCTACAGATGAGAAACTGAGAGCCTGGGAGGGGAGGGACTTGTGGGGCTGAGGCAGCAGGGCTGGACACAGTCTCCCAGATGCCTGGTCAGAGGAGAGGGCTATTTGGCCTGCTCCTGCTCTCTTGCCTCGGTGGGACACAGGCCCAGCTCTGCTGTCCTGGAGGCCTTGGGAGTGGGGCAGCTGGTGCTAGCGCCATGCCCACGGCAGCCGTGAGCTTGGAGCCAGGGAGGGGCTGAAGTGTGACCTGTGCCAGAGGAGTCGGGGCTGCGGGAGCAGAGCAAGGCCCCGGGGATTCCAGCCGCCCCAGGTCTGGCTGAAGCCTGGCATTGCTGCGAAGGCCAGGCCTCCCCTGAAAGACCTCAGAGAGGCTTCAGAGGCCTCTAGCCCCTGTCCAGCTGGATGGAGTCCAAGGGGGAGGGGAGGGAGGGTGAGCCAGGTGGGGGGACCAAGAGCCTCACTCTCTTCCAGTCACCACCTCCAGAGGCCTCTGGGGACAGCCACCCATGAGCTCTTCCCTTGCCTGAAGGCATAGCTCCAAACCCCACCTGACCGAGCAGGAGCGCAAAGCCCACTGCATCTCAAGGCCTCCCTCCTCCTTCGAACTGACTGGGGCAGGGCAGGCTGCGGGGCCAGGCTAGGGCTCCTGGCAGGTGGCAGAGGAACAGACAGGCCCCAGAAGTCAGGGGACTCAGCCCTTCTCCCAGTTCTGCCACCAGCCGGATGGGGCTCACCCTTGTCCCCTCCACTCAATGGATCTGGACCACTAGGTCATGGCCCCAAGTGCTAGATCTCCCCATCAACAGACTTTGGGAAGACACATTCCTGGTGCCTGCACCCCTTCTTGGTGCTGTCCCCTTGGAGTCTGGTTCTGGCCTCCAGAACTCTAAAAGAAAAGTCAACTGTTAAACCACCAGTTCCCGCAGCACCAGGAAACGCAAGGGACCCGAGGGTGGAACTCTCAAAGCCAGGCCCTGCTGTGCACGGCGAGGTGGGGACCTGCGTGTGTATCTGCTGTGCTTGGAGGTCTTCTGGACGAGGCTCTCTCTGCGGCCAAGGAGTTCGTCTGGGAGCATGGCCAGGCTGGCAGGCCAGGGAGGTCACCTTCCCACGAAGGAAGGGCTTTTGTAAACAGCCTGCGGAAGCGGGGTGGGAGGTGCCGCGTCGGGGACTGAGGCCAGGGGGAGCTTGGAGAACCATCCAGGTGAACTTGGCATTTCCAAGTCTGAAGGCCAAGGAGGAAATGTGGCTGGAGATACAGGGGGGAAGTGGACAGCGGAAGCCTTGGGTGTGGCCGGCCTTTCCGAGGGACCCGAGGCTAGGGCAGGCGCGGGGTGGGCACGGCCCAGGCTGCGGCGGGCGGACCCGAGGGCCTTAGAGGGAGGGTGGGAGCGGCGGCGCGGCCGCGGGCTCGAGTCCCGGCTTCCTGGGGGAGGCTTCCTCTCAGCCTGCGTCCCCGATCGGCAAGAACACGGGCAGCAGGTGGCGCTGCGGGCTGGGGGAGCGCGGGGTACGGGTGGCCGAGGTGCCGGCCGGCCGGCGCCCGAGGTCAGAGCCAGCTCCGAGAGCGCTGAGGCGCCTTTTCCCGAGGAACGCGGCCCGGGGACGCGGGGAGGGGGCGCCCGCCAGCCCGCGGGGCGCAGGTGCTGCTCTCGTGGGCCCGACCCGAGCCGCACTCGCCTGGGCACCACCGCGCCCGCCCTCGATTCTCGCTGGGCCTGGGGACCCGGGGCCCAAGCACCCGAGAGCCGATTTGGGGTGAAGGGGAGTGAAGCCTGCCGCGCCAGGCTTCCCGCCCACTGAACGCAAGAGTGGGGTGTGATCTGGCCTCTCCGATGGGTACCCCAGAGCAGGAGACCGACGGGGCGCTTCCCACGCCCCCGCATCAGCCACCGCTTCCTTGAAAGTACCCCAACACCGCGCTGATGGCACCGCCAAGCCCGGCAGCCCAGCTCACGGCAGAGCAGCCACGTCCTTCCCCTTGACCTTGGGAAGGGACGGGACTGCCAGTCACCTGCCGGGAAAGTGAGGGCCCCAAACGCCCCCTCCCACACGCGGCCCCACTACCCTATGCCCTGCTGCTCCCGAGTGTTCGGTTAGGGTTTGCTGGGGGAGGTGGGCGTCCACTCGCTCTTACCAGCCCTACCCCAGCCCCAAAGCAGCCAGCCTTACTTCCCTCCCCGCGGCTGACCACCAGCAGAGATGGGAGAAGGGCACTTGGGTGGGGAAACCTAGAGAGGGTTTGTTCCTCTGTGCATGTCTGCTGGAAGGTGCCACCTGGATTGGAGGGGGGTCTTGCCTGTGGGTGCCTGGCCTACACCGAGGTGCCCAACCCCTAGGTGGACGAGCCAGAGGTGGGAGAGGATGCCTGGGCCAGACAGAGGCGCCCAGAGCTGCTGTGCAGCTCCTTCCCCTCAGCCTCAGTGTGTCTTTGTACAGGCGGGTAATGTTCCGCCTCAGACCTGGGGGAGAGTCCTCCTAGATGATGGGGTAAAGGCCCTCATCCGGGATCCTCCTTCCTGCCAGGTTCTGGGCAGCTTAGGGTCCACCCATCCCAGCCCTATGGGTGTGAGGGGTGTTGGAGGGGGTCTCCCAGGTCAGGGGATTGACTCCTGCTGCTTGTCCTGAGGATGACAGGAGAAGGGCTACTGCCCAGCAGAGACCCAGAGCCCCTGCAGGGAGCTGCGATGGACGCAGTTCCCCATCCCTCCCAACCCACGCAGCTCAGAGGCCCCACTCTGAGTCACTGATCTGGCATGGCTGTGCACCGCTCCCGACTTCGCCCTGCTTCCCAGTTTCCGGGTGCAAACACCCTATGGACTGGGGCAGGGCAGGATGCGTTTGACCTGGCCTTTGTTTCCTCCTCTGGCTCAGACACCCAGGCTGAATCTCCTCCCCACCAGGTTCTGGGGCTCTCATCCCCTGCCCCCCCCCATCCTTCCCCCACTTCTATTTCAGGCCCTCCTTGGCTATTTATAGCTATGGCGGACAATTGCATCAGCCTGAGTCTGGCTTCTGCCTGCCATGCCCACGGTGCCCGACCCTGGATTGCTCATGATTCCCTGTGGGAAGAGGAAGAGGCCGTCCCCTCTGCTCCCAGGCTTCGGCTCTCTGCGCTGCCCAGAAAGGCCTCCTGTGCTCTGATTTCACATTTGGTGTTTGCAGAGGCACTGAGGCATGCCTCTGGACTGCGCAGCCAGCTGGGCTCTGCCCCCACTCTGTGGTCCCGATGGAGGCTCTTCACCGAGACTTGCTCTGGCCCCTTCCTACTCCAGAGTTCCTCTCCTCCAGCGCTTCTCCTCTGAGAAGGCTCCCCCTCCCGGTCTGCTCATTCAGACCCTGCGTTTCTTGAGAATACCCTCTTGGCAGCCGTTGCCCAGCCGGGGACACTGGCCGGCTCTGAAGCCAGGCAAGCCCTTGTCCAGTTTGGGAAGGAGGAAGAACTTACTAGACCCCTGCCTGGGTGTTGGCAAACAGCCGTCCCTGGCATCCCCCTGCTTTGGGGCCTGGGAGGCAGTGGCAGGGAATGGTGCTCATCTATGCTTCCCACCCCACTGGCCCAGGCGCCCACCTCCCTCCCTTCTACCTTCATCCACAGGGTTTCACTCCCTTCATGGAGCTGTCCTCACCGGACCGGTCAGCCCACCTTCCAGGAGTGACCTGCGGCTGGGGACCCTGAGTCACTGGAGGCCAGGAGTGGCCTGGGACTGTACTCTGCCTTCCTGCTCTATCCCTCTCCCCTGCCCAAAGCATGCGATTTTGCTGACAGTTTTTCCCCCGAGCTCAGGCTGACCAGGAGGACTACTGCACTCCCCAAGTACACGGGCACCAGCAGTGAAGCCCCCACTTGCCACCCACCTGCCCAGCCCCTGGCACCCTTCCTGGGAGATGGGGCATCCATGCTGTGTCCATTGCTCAAACCCCTCCAAGGCTCCGTGGCTTCTCCTTAATGGCAAAGCCCCTACCCAATCCAGGTCTCCGTGGACCTGCAACTCTCCCGACCCAACTGCCATTCAGAGCCAGGCAGGGTGCAGCCATTCCCAGGGCACCTTACCCCTGCCAGAGGCCATTGGCCTCTGGTGACTCCTCCCCCTGTGCAAGCCTTCCTCCCACACTGTGGCCCTCTGCAGCGCCCCCCACCCCGGCTTTTCAGGCTGTTCTGGAGGCCAGGAAACCCTTCTGATGGTCAGCCTCCACACTCTCCTGCCCAGAGCCCCTTCAGTTCTGAGCCCTGGCAGTGCCTGGGGAACATGCCCACAGAAGCTCTGGCGGGGTTGAAGGGGCCTGGGGGCTACTGAGAACAGCTGCTCAAGGTCAGGCCCAGGAGTGGTGCCAGGAGACAGGGATCAGGTACAGTCCCAACTTTGCCTCTGACCTCTGAGAGACAAGCCTGCTCTTCTCTCTGGGTGGTGCAGGGGGCTGAACTGGGCCCTGTGGTGGCACCCAGCCCCAGGACTGGACTGCTGGTGTGTGGCAAGGCTTCTGGGTTCCATCTGTTTGCAGGACCAGGAGCCTCTCTCCAGCACAGTGGGAGAACAGGGGTCAGCACACAGCTTCAATGCACTGCAGACTCAGGGAAGGGGACTGCTGCTCCACCTCCCTCCCACAGAGCCATCCCCCTGCCTCCTCTCCATTCACCCACTTAGCCACTCTACTTCTTGTCTATCCACCTACCCCATCAATCCACCCATCTGCTCTTCTCCACCCCCCCCCCCCGTGCCCTTCTACCACTACCCACCCATTCAGAAGCCAGGTGGCCCAGGGAAGCGTAGGGTAGAAGCAGGGAGCCAGGCTTTGGGGGAGCCCTGTGCATCCCCAGCACCGTAGTCAAGGGCAGCCAGAGCCAGCCCAGCGTGTCCAGCTCTTCTGCTGCCCTTGGTCAGATTGACCTCATCCTGGCTCCGCCGGTGAGTAGCACTTCCCTGACTCCTGTGTGGAGCCCGTGCGCCCAGCTGGTGGCCCAGGAGAGCCTTGCATGGCACCGCCTGCAGCTGCAGGTGCTCAGGAGCCCAGGCAGGACACGCTGTGTGCCCGAGACATCAGCCGCTTTTTCCAGTCCTGGTTTTATTGACTCCTAGGGGCTGTCAGAGTTATAAATAGACGTTCTTGAGCTAAAAATAGCCTAGCTAGAGTCAGACCATGCTCCCAGCTTCAGCCTCCGGGAGGACTCTTGAGATGCAGGATTCAAGGACCTGTCTGCGGCAGTCTGCGAGGAAGGCTAGCTGTGCCCTCGTCCCCTCTCCTCTCCTGCACACACATGTGCACACAGCACACATACACACTCGCATGTGTTGGGCCTGGCGTCATGGAAAGGGTCCCTGGATGGGTTGGCCAAGCTTCACCAATTTTGCCCGCCTGGAGTGGCGGCTGGTACCCCGTGAGGGCTGCTGCTGGACGGCCTACGGAGCCGAGGTGGAAGAGACAAGGAGTATGCTCCGGAAGTCCATCCTGGCGAGCGTGGGAGGGTGCTCGGCCACACAGCTGTGATGCCACGCAGTCCACAAGCTCAGGCCGAGCAGTCTGCAGCTGGGGCAGCTGGGATGCTCTGGGCAGGGCGTGTGTGAAGGCTGAGGTCAGGCTGCCTCCAGTGGCTGGGCACAGGGTGGGACATGGCAGCACTTTCCACCCGACATCCTGTGTGCTTTTGATCCTGGTTCCATGCACAGGTGGTGCTTGGAGGCCCATTTCTGTTCACAGTGCGCTGCGGGTGAGGGGCGCTGGCAGGCACACCCAGTGGGTAAATAGCAGGTAACAGCAGAAGGGTGTGCCTGAGGCCCCGTCTCCCTCCCCGCCCAGCCCACCAGGGTTCTGGCCTCAGGGAGCCTCCAGACTGCTCCCCGGCCCCCACCCCTGCCCACCCCTGCCCACCCCTGCCCACCACCTGCGCGAGGAAAGAGGCAGCCAGGCTCTGGGAAAACATCCGTCTCAGGATTTATTACAGCACATTGTTTTCAAATACAAAAGGAGGGAACAGGAAAGTGCAGCCCGTGGGGGCAGGGGTCTGAAGGGCAGCAGGCTGGCATCCCAGTCCTCAGGGACCGGGAGCCTTGGGCGGGGGACTGGCCGCTTCTCCTGCGCTGGACTTTCCAGCAAATAATAGGAGGGGCCAGGTCCATTCTGGGCCATCTCAATGCCAGGCAGTGCCAGGTGGGCGGGTGGGAGGGGGGAGAGGCCTGGGCAGGACTCAGTGACCCCTCCTTACCTTGGACAGTAGGTGGAATGGGACCAGTGTGCCCAGTCTCCCTGGCACACAGAAGTGGCAGCCAAGACCAGTATCACGAGAGTGAGAGCAGAGACAGGCTGCCAGCCCACACTCAGGACAGAAGCCACAGCAGGGAGGGCAGGAAAGGGGCCTTGGGACCTGCCCCAGAGTTTGGGGCCCAACCAGTGGCCCCAGACCACTGTCTCCGGGACAGCAGAGGGGTGGGTGAGGAGCGGGGAGCCAGTGCATCCTCCACACCCAGGGTCACCTCGGAAACCCAACACGACAGACGGGAGGAAAATTTACATAATTAATAATAATAATAATAATTAACCAATGATAATAAATACTTAAACCTCTAATCCATAGATTGCAAATACAACAATGATAGCTTATTTTTGGGGGGACAGGGCAGGTGGGACAGAGGGGACAGGAACAGGACTTTTGCTGAAAGGAGGGACCACGGGAACACAGGGTGTAGGTGAAAAGAACAAACAGAAAGACGAAGCTGAGGGCCGGGCGCAGGCACAGCACCCCAGGCCCGAGCAGGAGCCGGTCCCGCTGAGCCTCCCTCTGGCCAAGCCCCTGGCCTCTCTCCAAGGTGACAGCCAAATCCTAGACGCCAAGACATCTGAGGGGCCGGGACCTGTATCCTGCCCCCAAAGCCCTGGGTCCCTACGACCCAAGAGGCTATGGGCAGTGACTGGGGTTTCTCTCTCGCCTTCACCCCGAGGCTGGCCCTCCTGGGCCAAAAAGCCACCTGGGGGTGGGGCTGGCACATCACCTTGAAGATACGGGGAGAATGCCCTGCAAAGGGGTGTACTGGGGGATTCTCTCCTGAGAGGCCCCTGTGGGGGCGGGGGCAGGGGGACGTGTTCGGCCTCTGCTCCGTCTGGGCCTTCCTCTGCCTTGGGATGGCTCTCCCAAAGTCAAAGGCGCCAAGCCCTGGAAGCAGGCGGGCTTGGCAGGCCTGTCTGCAGAGGCTGCGGGCGTACACCTGAATGCCAAGACCTGCTTCACGTGAAGCTGGTGTTGGGCTGGGTGGGGAAGAGCCAGCCCTCCTGGCCCCGCGCTCTCCTCGGCCAGCAGAGCCAACACCGGCCAGCCTGGCTCCTCTGGCCCAACACCAGTCTCTCGCTGTGCTCTCCCCACGGGCAGGAGCTTTAGGGGCACCCCCGAAGGAGAGAAGATGGGAGCAGCCTCCTCGGAATGAAGGCTTGACTCAGGCAGGAGTGGCAGGCTCTCTCCAACCCCATCCCTGTACTGGGCGCCCCTCACCTGACGCTCGAGTGCCCCTCTGAAAACCCTAGCCCCACTGGGGGCAGTGCTCATCAGCGCCTGCCAGGAAACAGCCATGGGGTGATGGGCAGCAAGGTGACCCTCAAGCCAAGACTTGGCACCTTGAGCTGGGGGCACCAGCTCCCAGGGCCGCTCCCCACCTATGGCTTTGGTGCAGAGCCCAAGAAGGGAGAAGAGAAGTGGATGGGGAGAAAGGAGGTGGGTGGGGAGAAGGGGAGGTTCTGCGGCTCAGTTTGTGGCAAAGTTTTTTTTTTCTTTTTCCCCTTTTTCTTACATAAAAAGTGCATGAAAGCTGGCAGCCTCTTGCAAGGTCAGCAGTGTTTCCTGGGGAGGGAGCAGGGAGGGGCCCCAGCCTGGCACCCCAGCTTGCAACTGAAGGTGGCCTCATATTGCTTAGAAACTGAGTTTCAGTTTAAATACCAGACAGTAAAAACAGCTCGAGGCCACCCTGTGCTGTTGCCAGATCATTGCCAGAATGAACATCTCAAATAAATAAAAAAATCGAAATATTTACTTCTCGATAAAAATCGCAGTAAAACCATTTACCTTTCTTTGCATTATATATAATATATATTTATACTCGGCCTGGCTGCTGGCAGCCGAGCTGGGAGTGCTGAGAACAGCAGAGGGGCGCGGGACCCCACGGAGGGGTCAAGACACCTCGATGACCTCCACGCTGCCAGAGAAGCTGGCCTGCTTGCCCAGACCGGCCAGGTCCTCGCCGCGCGCACGCCCCTCCACCATACCCTCCTCGAACTCCATCTGGCAGCTGCGCCGCTTGAACTGCGCGTCGGGGGCCGGCTCCTCGGGCCAGCCGGTCCGCGCTTCCCGGGGCTCGGCCCCCGCCGCCTCCCGTCGCCGCAGGTCGCAGCCCGGTCCTGGAACACCCGCCCTGCCGAAGGCTGCAAACCGCGTGCCACTGGCGCCCTGCGCGCCCTCCGGGCTGAAGCACCAGGGCCCGTCTGGGGACGGGGTGCCAGGGGAATCCAGGGGAGGCGCCCAGGATCCGGCGCCAGCTGGCTGGCCTGGTCCGGGCAGCCCAGGGGCCGAAAGGGCTGAGAGGCCGTGCCGCGGAGTTTGCCGGGCCGCGTCGCCGAAGTTCAGGCCGAGACCACGCGCCGGGGAGCGCGCAGGAGAACCGGCTGGAGGCCTGGGACGCCGACGCGGGCGTGGGCGCGCCTCTGGTGCTGCCTCCGGGCTCTCCGGGCTGGGCGAGGGGAGGCCTAGAGAACCCCCAGATGGGCTGTCCAGCTTACAGAGCTTGGGGGCCTCGCCAGGGTCAGGCAGGCCGGGGCACTCGGGCCGCTGGCTGGGGGCGTAGGCCGACTTGATGTCCAGCGAGAAGGAGCGCTTGAGGCGGTTGGTGTCTTGGAGGCGGTCCGAGGAGAGGTGCAGACCGTGGAGGCCCTGCTGCAGGGCACTGGTCACCGGTGGCGCGGGGGCCTCCCCACCAGGGCTTGGGCTGCCCTCCCTGGCTGCAGCGGTCACTGCCTTCCCAGTGGCAGCGCTGTCTGAGGTAGGTGGTGGCAGCCGGGGCAGTGGGACCCCTGCGGCGGGGCCTGGGAGGGATTCAGGGGTCCCAGGGTGGGGCACATCACCCTGTAGGGCAGCCAGAAGCTTCAGGCTCCGCTCATACTCCAGCAGCTGGCCCAGGAAGTTGAAGTTGGGCGAGATGGATGGGCGCCGGTCCTTCACAAACCTGGAACAGGAGGAGGCTCTCACCAGGCCTGCACGGAGATGCTTCGGGCCTGGGGGGCAGGGGCAGGAGGTCGGGCCCTTCTGATGCACATGGGTGGAGAGGGAAGGGAGGGAAGTTGCTGAGTTCAGGCGCCTGGGACCCAGGAGTGGGGGAGTACCTGTAGGCGTCATCGGAGGACATGCCCATGGTCTTCATGATATAGGCGATGGCGATGGTGGCAGAGCGGGAGATGCCAGCCAGACAGTGGACGATGACTTGGCAGCTGGACAGCTTGGCTTTATCTGGGAGCAGAACCATGGGGACCGGGTGAAAGCTGAGATCACAAGACCCCTCCCTACCTCTGGGAGCAAACCTTCCCCCTACAGCAGTCCCAGCTACTACCCAGGGACCCCTCCCTTGCTTCGCAGAGTGGCCACGGCACCTGGCCTCCTGGGCAGGGAGCATCAGCACCCAGCCTCACCGATGAACTCGATGGACTTGTCCAGCCAGGGCAGCAGCTTCTCGCAGTAGTTGTCGTTGATGGGAATGCGCATGAAGTGGCTCTCGCAGATGAAGTCTGGCTTGGGGCAGGAGCTGCTGGCGTTGAGGACGTAGCTTATTCCATTCTGGGTCATCAAATCCTGGAGGGGAAGGAGGACAGGGTGGAAGGCGTGGCAGAGAAAAGAGAAGCCCCCTGGTGGGGTGAGTGGACTCTTCCTCTCTGCAGCCCTCGGACCTGAGTATTGGGAAGCTCCCCAGCCTGGCTCCTATGAGTCAGCTCCCATCCTGACCAGGGCCCACAGGCCTCGTGCCGGGGCTGGGCACTGCCGGCCTCCTCTGCAGCCCCGCCCACAGTCTGCGGTAGGCTCCCAGGAATTTCATGGTTGCCTGGGTGGTGGCTTTACCCTTTTCCCTCGTCACCATTTTTAAAACACGGGATTCTTTCAGAGCTGGCAGGGGCCCAGTGACATCAGCAGTTTGGCATGCAGGCTCCAGCCCCACCATGGAAGGGGCTGGGCGCCTGCCTCTCCACCCAGCCCTGCCGGGTACCTCCCCCTGCCCTGCTCTGCTCTGCTGGGCTGAGGCCTGGGTTGCCTGTGCCCCCACCACATGCTCTCCCACCCCTGCCTCATCCATCGCCCCTGCCCGCTTCCTCCCCAGACTACCCCAGGAGTTAGCTCTTGAACCCCTGCCTCTTTCCCTCATCAGCCAGAGCCCCTACCAGCGCACACACCTTGTTCAGGACATCTTTCTGAGAGCCCAGGTAGAGGTGAGGCAGGATGCGGGTGAGGCCCACACTGGGCACAGGCAGGCAGGGCTGGGAGAGGCTCATGGGCAGCAGGGCGGCAGGCTTGCCCTCGCAGAGGCCAGGGAAGCAGGAGGAGAAGGTGGCAAAGCCGCCTAGGAGGAGGCACGGGAGGCACGTCAGGCCGGCTGGCCAGCTGGGGCGGGAGAAAGAGCCCCGGGCGCCGCATCTGCTGCCTAGGCTCAGCCACACCCCGCCCACCCTGCGCAGAGCTGGCCGGCCTCTGGCCCGGGTACCTGGGCTCCTGCTGGCAGGCCTCTCTGCCACGCTGGGGGCGCGTGCTGCCACCCATTCACAGCCTGCACCTACGCCCACATTCCTCCTCATGCTAATTAAGGGATGGCCGCACCGTGGACGCTGCTGTGATGCCCATAAATGTGGGGTCCAGGTGGCCAGCCAGCACAGAGTGCGACGGGCCCAGGCAGGGGCTGGCTCAGACCTCCATGGGGTCTCCTGTTGAGGGCAAGGGTCACACAGCCTGGGGAGAAGTGCCCTCCTCAGTCCCTGCACACCACTGGCCCAGGGCCAGGCCAGGCCTTCTACCTCCTCCGCTGCACTGATGCAATCCCTCCCTGACTCCACTTGGCTGGCAGCCCCAGGCCTGGGCTCCAGTGCCAGGCCTCCGAGGTAAGGGCTTCTAGAGGGCCCTTCCCTGCCCCAGGCATGACATCACCCACTAGAATTGGCACAGCCCGCAGGGGCATTTGTGTTCTGGTCCCAGCTCTGCTCCACCCAGCAGGAGACCATGGAGGAGCTGAGAACCCTGGGCACAGGGAGCATGCTGCCCCTTCCCCATGGCAGGCATGTGCCCTGCCACCTTCCATGTGTGCACAAGTCCCAGGCCCCAGACTGGGGACTTGCCAAGGGCCGGAGAGACTCCAGCACGAGTTCCTGGAGTGTCTGATTCAGCCACAATGGGCAGAGCAGGCCTCTGGCCTCAGTGTCCTTATCCTGCCTGCCACACAGCATTGCTGGAGGCCTAGAGATGACAGTGACCAGGAAGACATGAGAATGGCCCTGGCCACACCTGACCTGGCTGGGGTGATGGCTGAGTCTGACCAGAAACCAGGCAGTGGCCACCGTTTCTTGGTAGGGCAAGGTGAGACCTGTCTAGCAGCATCTGGGGTTGCCCATACTCTGGGGAACAACCCCTATGGCGAGTGGGCTCCTGTTTCTGGCCTCATTCCAGTCATCCAGCAATGAGACAACAGCTAAGGGCCAGCCTGTCCCATGGGGAAGGCAGGCAAGGGGAGGCAGTGTCCTGGGCCCTGGGGATGCCTGTGCCAATTCCTGCCTGGTCTGCAGAAGTGGGTGCTGGCACCTTTGCCTTCATTCCTGGCCCAGCCCACAGAGGTGCACCCTTCACCCAGAATGCCTGCTCTGTGGGCTCCCCTTGTGCTCAAAGAAGGCTCGACTTTGGGGGGCCGTGGAAATGCCCTGGAGGTGTTGAGGCACCAGCTTTGGAGGAGAAGTGGTCCCTCCCTTAGGAACTGCTGCCTGGACAGGGAGGAACACCTGTTGATGGAACACCTGGTGATGTGGGCACCCTGCACTCACAGGTCCCGAGAGGCGCCGAGCTGGGAGCCGTGGGGCTGTGGGGAGTTCCTGCTCACAGCCCAGAGCCAGGGGAGCCCTGCATGTTCCCACAGAGGCCAGGACCTGGGCGGGCGGGTCTCCCCAGCCTTCCTCCAATGCGGGCTTGCTCCTGCCTCTGCTCTCCCTGCCGCCTGGCCAGTGTGGGGCGTGGATTCCATCAGAGCCCTCCCCACCTCCAGCTCCTCCCCAAGCAGGAAAGTTACTGGAGGTGTGGCCTTCCAGCCATTCTCAGCGAAGCCTCCGCCTCCGGGACCCCCAGCAGAGCCAGGCAAACTGGGTGTTTCTGCGGAGTCCCTCTGGATGCCACGCCCAGGAGGAGCCCTCAGGCTGCAGGGAGTTCAGAGCTGTCCAGGCTCTGGGGATAGGCGACAAGGAAGGGGCACCAAGTCTGAGTGAGTGGGCGTCTGTAGGTCCCAGGTCTCTGTGGGACCTCAGAAGCCCCCAGCCTCCATTCCCCAAGGACACCTTCCTAGAGCTGGCTCCTGTTCCCTCGGTCACGGAGGGCACCTACAACCCACCTGCTACTCAGGGAAACCCCAGACATGCCCCAAGGTGCAGGCACTGGCCCGCATGCCGCCAGACAGACCCTGGCCTGCTGCCCGAGAACCCGGCACAGACATGCGGCTGCCCGCATGGGAGCAGAGCGCCTGGACAGGGTTCCCAGCACCCTCTGCTCAGGGAGGGCTCTGCTGCAGCCGCCCTGGGGGCACAAGGTCTTCTGGGGTGTGTGGACTAGTTGCAAAGGCTGGGTGGCAGCACTGTCCCAACACCACCACCCTGGCAGGCACTGGCTCCCGGGAGGGCCAGCAGCTGCTCTGAAGAGCCTGGCCCTCTTCTGTCCCTGCCCCTGCTGGACTTACAGCCTGTAGCAGTGATGGAGCTGGGGGGGGGGGAGCTGGGTCACAGTGGCAGACCCTGGGATCCCAGTGCTGCTCCAGCTTGCCACAGATCTGCCCTGCCAGGGAGGGGGTCCCCTTCCTGCCACTGTGCCACCCTCTTCCTCTCATCCTCACCCAGGAAGGGTCTGAACTATGCTGTCCCCAGTGAATAAAGAGGAGCGGGCACCAGGCACTCCTCCTGCCAGTGATCGCTGGCTTCTTCCCTCACTACTGGCTGGCAGCACCCCTCTCCCCACTCCCTCCCATTCTTACTGTTCAGGGCAGAGGACTGGTGGGCAGGGCCAGGAGGCTGTCCTGGACTGAGTCCTGACTTGGTGTCACCATGAGGTTACCTCATGTGATGGGACCATGCCTCCTTCTGGCTTGGCCTTTGGAGAATTGGGGATAGACCCGAACCTCGTAGGGATGGATACCAGAATGGGAAGAGCAGGTGGAAGCTGAGAGCTGATTGGGGTAGGGGAGAGTCAGGACCCACACGCGCCCTCCAGGCAAATCCCAGTCTCCCACCCTGTGTCCACCCTGCCCGCCTCCCTGAGCAGATCAGGGAGATGTGTTCTGGAACCTCTTCTGACTCCCAGAAAGGCCTCATGGCTCCCATTTCTCGCTAGGGTGCAAGCTGGGCCCCAGAGGGCTCCTGTCATGCCAGGACACAAATGAGAAGCCAGCCCTCCTCCTTCCCTCTGCTCTGGCTTGGCCTCCAAACTCTGCCCTGAGTGGTGAGGACTGGGGTGGCAATGGAGTGCTGCGTTTCCAGTTCCCAGAGCTCACACATGGCCACAAACTACAGATGCACCCAGACATCAGAAGGGGGACACGTACAGCTGCGGTCACCAGGTGCCCAGTGCAGTGGCCACGCTGGCCAGCAGTGTGGCCAGTCAACTCATCCAGACACAGGAGAGAGAGCAGCAAGTACCCCGTGTGTGGTGAGCCACCCAAGTCTCCTAGGCGCCCTCAGGCTGGGCTCTGATGGCCCCCCACAAGGTCTGCCCGCCAGTCTGGCTAGCACAGTCCTCAGGTCCCAAGGCCTGAAGCCCCCTTCTCTGTGCCCACTGGCGCCAAAGCCAGAGGGCTAGCCTGGCTGTTCCGATGGAGGGTCTGCTGTCTTCAGCCTCCACTCCACCTGCCTGCTCCGCCTGCTGGTGCAGAGGTTGAGAGGCAGGAATGCTGATGAAACCCCCAGACCCTGGTGGGGAGGGCAGGCGTTCCCGGGACAGGTCAGCTCCATCTGGCCATCTGGTTCCTCTGGGACCTCAAGGCAGATCCCACAGAATCCCTCTCACCATTACCCATGAGTGTGCATGAGTGTGCATGAGCCCAAGTGTGTGTGTGTGTGTGTGTGTGTGTGTGCGCGCGCGCACGCACCTGCTAGGGGCTTTCAGTTTCCAGTGTGGAGGCCACAGGGCCAGGCTGCTTTTGGAGCACAGGTAACCCCAGGCAGCAGCCCTAGCCAAGGAGGCTGTTGCTAGGCAACCTGTGGTTACCTGAGACTTTCAGGGGGACCCTCTTGGTGCAGACCAGTTCTAACTTAGACTGGGGTTTCCCAAGGGTGGGAACTCTGCCTCTGCCCTGTGACCCAAAGTTTGGTCCCTTGCCCCTCTCTACCAAGAGCTGCCCTTGGGGTTTCCTGCTGTCTACCTCTCTGCCAGTCAGCCTGGTGCAGGCCTTGATGCATGGGTCCCGAGCGAGAGGGCCCGAGAACTAGAGCTGCTGAGGTCTCCCCACTGCCCCAGCAGACACTGGCCTCCTTGGACACCCCCATCCCAGCCAAGTGGGCAGTGGAGCAGGCGGGGAGGGAGGGTGTCCTGGCAGGGCCCCTGGAGCTCACCTGTGAGGATGGCCACACTGTCGAAGCAGCCGTCCAGCTTGCTGAGCAGGATGGACAGGAAACTGTCTGCTGCCAGCACACTGGCATCCCGTGTGCTCTGGTCATAGACCACCACGTCCTGTGGTTCTGAGGCCTCCACCTGGGGGCCATGAGGGCAGAGGTCAGGCACCCTATCCTGCCACTGCCAGCTCCTCTGGTTCAGGGGAAGGGTGAGGGGCGGGAGGCCAGAGGAGGGGGTGTGGTCACCTTGCTGCCTGAGGGTGGGCAGGTACCTGCCATGAACCTCACGCATTCCCTTCACCTGCCTGGACACAGATACTGCCCCACCTGGACAGGTGCAAACACCCATTGCCACACAGACAGCATCAGACCAGGGAAAGACAGGGGGAAACCTGCTGAAGGAAATGGACAGGGTGGCTGTCCACTGCAGTCAGGCCCATGTCCTGGACACACAGGAAGAGTGACAGGTCCCGTGGCATGTGCATGGGGACTGAGCTGGATCCCAGGGTGGTGGAGGCAAAGGGAAACCCATCCTCGAGGTTCTTAGAAGGCAGGTTTCTGGATTCCAAGCGGTGCCTCCGGGTCTGGGCTCACTGGAGCTGACTGCTAGCCCACCTGACTTTTCTCCCCACCAGTCCTTGATGGAGGGACTGAGGCTGCAGGAGGACCCCCAACACGCCAAGCCAAGAGGCAGGGCTGGAAGCTGGGGTTCCCGCTGCCTTGCTCCCCACCCCACGGGCCAGCCTTGGGGCCAGATGTTGAGCGTTTCTGCTTAGACAGGCTGAGGTCCCCACCCGCATGCACACTCAGTCCTTAGGCCAGCTGAGACACCAACCCCGGCTGGATGATGTCATCGGCAGCCAATGGGATTGCACTCTGGCCGGGAGTCCTCACTGGGGGCGATTAATCACAGGATTGCCTTCACTGGAGCCACGGGGGAGCCATTCTGGCTTTGAGTGGGGACTCCTGACAAGCAGTCATCCCACCTGGGTCCTCTTACATCCCAGCTGGGAGTGGGGAAGAACTGTGACCAGGACCTTTCCTAGCCTCGAGGCTGCTGGCATGACACTTGTCACAGCCCCAACCTAAGGTGGTGGGAGGAGGTGCTGCTGCCTGCATGGGTCACTGGCTCAGTGTCCCACCCAGCAGCTGATTCAGTGGTTCTGGGGGGAATGAACTGTTCCTTCCTGCAAGGACATTCCTGGGAGGCCACACAGAGAATTCTGCTCCCTGAAGACCCCAGGGGGTTGGGGAAGAACCGGGATGCCAGAGATATGGACCGCTCGGCTGGGCCCCCAGACCCATAGCCGCCAGAGTGGCCACCCCACTGTGCCCGTCCATGTGTATCAGCCCCTGCCTCCTGCATCTCTCATGGCTCTCACACTCCGTGAGGGGCCACGCCGGTGTGAGGGCAGACCAAGGGACAAGCCCACCGCCTCCCGGTGACCTAAGTGGGGATAGATGAGTAGGAGGCCGGGAGGTGAACATGGGAGAGCCTGACAGCGTGGAGGAGCCCAGTGTGGGTCCAGGGGCAGCGGGAGGGCGCCTCCGGGGGAACTTCGCTGTGACCCCAGAGGTGCAGCAGCGCTCCGGGAGGGCAGGTACCTGGACGCGCGCAGCGGGCTGGATGAGCTCCGCGATGGTCACCTTGCCCTGCTGCAGCCGCCGCTTCACCAGCTTGGAGCAGCAGATGTTGACGGAGCTGAGCACGTGCCAGCTGTTGTACTCCACGAAGGAGCGGCTGTCGATGACCAGGGGGCCCCCAGGCCCACCCCGCAGCAGGCTGGCCAGCTTCTTGGCGTCCATCACCTTCCTTGGGAGCCGGTCCCCGGCCATGGTGGGGCAGTGTGCTTGGGGAGGGTGACCCTGGAGCAGGAGGGTGCAGACTGTCCTAGTGCATGGTGCTGGACCTGAGGGAGAGGCAGCCGTCAGCGGCCGGGATTAAGACGCCACCCGTGGAGCACTTGATCCCCATGAACCAGTGTCACCCGGGGTGAGAGTCCACAGGAGACCCTGTCCAGCCCTGCACTGTCCATTCGTGGTGTCAGCAGCAGCTCAGGGCACAGCAAGGCAGAGGAGGGCAAGAGGGACCTGGGGACGCATCATGCTCCCGTCTTTTGGAACCTCTGCCCTGCTGGCCTCTTCATCTACCCACCCCAAGGAAGCCAGGACCAGAGCTTGCCCTCGGCCCTCTGCCCTCTACCAGCTAGCTGCCCTCGCCCTGCCCTCCCTTCCTTGGCACAATGCCACAAGGCCAATCCCTGGAGGCTCATCTCCAAGTGCAGTTCCCTAAGTCGATAATCCCAACCCGGGTGGATGGTGGGGGCTGGGGCTGCCTCCGCGAGCTACTGGCTCCTGGATGCTGCAGGCCAGCGTGCCAGAGGGGGTGTCCAGATGTGAGGACAGGAACCGCACTGTCCCAGTTCTGCAGGCTGAGGTTTGACCCACACTACCTGCTGCACAGAGGTGTGGGGAGAAAGCATGGCCCCTGGGGGTGGGCATATGCTTGGACAGCAGTGGCCTGGGGTCTCAGGGCCCCTGTAGGGGCAGCCTGGAGATGAAGGTCAGAGCACCTGGTGTCCTCAGCACCTGGGGACACTGGAAGCCCTTCCTGCAGGCTTGGTGACAGGCCTCTGCCATTCCCCCCACCCCCATCAGGTCCTATCTCCCCTGTCACCTGCCAGCACTAGGTGCCTCAAGCCTCACAGACCCTTAGGACACGCAGTGTCAGGGTGACAAGTGTGCTTTACATGTGGGGAAATGGAGGCTCAGGGCAGGGGTGAGACCCAGCCAAGGTCACATACAAGGAGGCTGGACAGAATCCAGGGCCCTGAGTGGCCCCAGTCCCCCAGTGCCATGGCACCCTTTCAGTGGGGCTCTGCCGTACCATGTCTGTACCAGGTGAGGGTGGACCCCAGGGCCTGCAGCAGAGGGACAGAGTGGGCAAGGCCCCTCGGTGGGCCCTCACCCCGCAGCCACGGTGGCCTGGGATGGCACACTGACATTCAGCACATTACAAACAGCCCCATGAAGCTGGGGACCACAGTGACAGCTGGCACTGGTTCCATCCCCTGGGTCAGCTCCCAGACCAGTGGACGCAGGCTGCTGGAAGAGCCCCAGAGAGGAGGAGCCGAGGAGCCAGGTGGGTGCATATGCAGTGGGGGGGGACAGGGCCCTCCTGCCCTGGGCGCTCCCACAACTCCTCTCCCCGCACACTTCCAGCTCAGCCTCCCTATCGTTCCTCCAGCCCTGCTGCAGCCAAGGCCGTGGCTCTCCGGGCCTCCCTGGGCCAGGTGGGCAGCCTTATGCTGAGGGGTTGCTGGGCAGCACAGAGGCAGCAGGAACTTGGAGCCCAATTTAAGGAAACCCGTGCCCCACATCTGTGCTCAGTGCCTCCACTGGGGTAAGGCCTGGGCCACCCCACCCCTGGGGCAAGTTCCACGGCGACAGTCCCTGCCTGCTGAGGGGGGTTTAATTCCCGCCTACAGATTTAATTCCTAAGTGAACTGTCCTGGGAAGTTCTCAATCCTAACCTGAATCCCGCACGCACGAGCTGGGGAAAGGCCAGCGGGTCCTCTGGTGCAGAGAAAGCAGCTCGGAACCCCAGCCCCCGCCCCTCAGCTTCTGCAGGCCTGGGCAGAACCTGCTCTGGGCGGCTGGAGCAGGAGCACAGCCTGAGGGCCACAGTGAGGCGGGACACTGGGTGTGGGGGTCCTTTGCTGAGCTCAGCTTGCCACCCTAGAGCCTCAACATCCCCACCCGCTGGATGGAGAGTGCTCTCACCAGAAGCAACAAAGCAGAGAACTCCCAGCACAGGGTGGGCAGCCGGGATAGGCCCCAGCACTCACACTGTCCTGGCCCTTAAACTGCCCTGAGGGCAGCTGGGGTGGGCAGGTGACCATTCAGAAGACAGGCAGCCAGGTGCAGGCCTAGGAGGTGGGTGGGGGAAGGCCTGAGACCCAAGGGAAGGGCAGGGGAGAGCAAGTCAGGCTGCAGGCCCTGGGTGGGAGCTGGAGGGGTGGGCAGAAGGCTCAAGGCCTAGTACCTGGTCCCTGCCCTGCCTCCCAGGGAACCCTGGAGCGGAGCTTGGCCCTATTAGCCACTATAGTATTGTTATTTGCAGCCGCCGAGGGGGACTCATTAGCAACTTAGCACCTCCATGGTCGCCATGGCAACTGCAGAGGTGCCAGGCAACGGCTGCTCCTGCCCCAGCAGCCACAGAGCAGGCTGCTCCCAGAGCCGCAGGTCACCCAGGTCACCCCTCCAGCTGGCTGATACCCCTCACAGCAGGTGACCAGTAGCCGGGGCCTCCACTGGGCCCCCACCCTGCCCTACCTAGTCCTAATTCCCAGGATCCACCTCGCACTGCAGTTCACAGGCTCCCACTGGCTGCCGCCTCCTCGGAGGCTTCCCTGTTAGCATGGGGAAGGTCTGGCCAGAGCACCCCCTCCTGTAGGAACGTCTGCACTGTGTTGCCTGCGGAGTGCCTGCTCACGGGTGGAGGGGCTCCTTGGACCTCTCTCTGGGGGGCAGGCCCTCCCCTTTGGCCTTCCCAGATGCTCTGATCAGAGTCGGAAGCTGAGCGGAGGGTGCTAGGGTGGGGAGCAGAGAGGTTGGGTCAGCCCTGAGCAGGTCAGTAGGGCTAAGACAGGCAGGGGGAACTGAGGCAGACCAGCACCCCGGCAAGCCTCCCCAGGTCTGATTGCACCCCATTCCTGGGAACCCTGCTATTGCAGAGTCTGGGGCAAGACCTGCAGGCACAGCCCATAGACGCTTATTGAAGGGCTCTGAGGAAAGGGGGTCCAAGTCCAAGGTCCCAGGCTGTGACCCTCCAGCCCCCTCATAGCTCAGCCTGGCTCCTCGGCCTGAACTGCCCTCTGCAGGTGCAGGAATGGTAACACACCCCTTGCACACCGGCTGTACCTGGAATGGCCTTACAATCTACCTCTTCCTGTGTGCAATTATTCACACAGGGCTGCGGGTGCACACGTGAGGCACTGGAGCGTGCACACACACATGTGCACATTTGCACACACATCCTCACCCTCTGCGTACCAAAACCCCCTGAGCATCTCAGCACACCTACACCCCAGCTCTGCCACCTCCTCACACACTGGGCTCCTACACCTAAGGCCGCCATACATTTGTGTCCCTGAGCATGCAGGTGACCAGCAACAGCCAAGTGCTGCACCCTCACCAAGGCACCTCCTGTTCACACCTAGTGACAGGGATCTCACTGCCAGAGATGGCTGCTGGAGCCATCAGCCACTGGAGGACAGGAACAGTGTCTCCCTGCCCCTGCTCACACCTAGGCGGGCCCCCAGAAAAGAGATGACAGTGGAGGACTAGCTGCCCAGATGCCGGCTCATTGTCACCCAGCAGCAACTCTGGAGGTCAGGAAGGGTGACTGGAGGGGTTGTCCAGGAGGCAGGGGCTCCAGTGCTCACAAGGGTCAGCCCAGTGCCCTTGCCCCTCCTCCCCCTCAGCTCCCTGGGGCAAGTGAGGACATGGCTTGCTTTGGCTGGGACAATGGTAAGGCCATGCAGAGCCAGCACTGGGCTGGGGAGGCTGTGGACCCCAAGGGATGGAGAAGTGATGTGGAGGCCTCCTCAGTGCCCAGGATCAGAAGTGGGCCCAGCTGGGGTGGGAGGGGCACAACATGTAGGCCCTTGAGAGGGAGGTCAGAGGTTTCCCTCCTTTCCCACCTGGCCTCTTTGCAGCCCACTGATGGGCAGGGCTTCAGTCAGGCACTGTCCCCAAAGGTTCAGAGGTGGCCTCGGTCCATGAAGTCTTGGGACCAGAGCCCAGCCATCTCTCCTTTGCTGTGGGTTTGGTCCCTTCCCTGCTTCCTCTAAGCTGCCCATCAAGGCCTCCCAGACCTGCCAGGAGCCCGGCAAGACTCTCCTGGGTCTCCTATGCAGTTCAAACCTCTGGGTGGAAACATCACCATTAGCCCAAGAGAACAGGTGCTGGCAGGAGTCCTGACACAGGTGGACTAGAAGCTCTTTCTGCATCTCTGTCACAGAACTCTGCTCCGGGGCAGCCTCTAGGGTCTGGAAGCCTCCCCAAGGGCTGAGGACAGGAGGGAAGAGAACTGCTAGGCAAATCTCCTGAGGCCCCACTGGAGGTATTTCAGTCAGACCTAAAGATGAACTTCTACCTTCTGGGCACAAGATCTGCCCATCAGTGGCAGGTGCTCCTCAACTGAGGAGCAAATGCTTAGGACTCTGTTCTCCCTGTGCAGAGCCAGGCACTGCAAGCTACCCTCATTCGAAAAGCTGCTTTGGGAGCAAGCAGGTGTGAGGGTGGTCTGTGGGGACCCTCTGGATTTCTACTCAGACCCCGATGGCCAAAGGCATGCAGCAAGAAGACTACTCCCCTGCCCTGCAACACCCCACCCAATCCCGAGGCGCACAACAGAACCCCGCAGTGCTAAGCCGCTCCCACCACTAGCCTCTCCGTCCCAGAATACCCCCACCCGCAGCACTGCACCACCGAGGCCCCCAAATCCCCCTGCAAATCCAGGGCACCTTTGCAGCGGGGAGTCAGAAGGCAAATTCTCCCAGCAAGGATGACCTGGTGGGGGCTGGGTCTATTGTTGCTCCTCCCTCTCCTGGCCAGGCTGTTCAGCACCCGCAGCTGGCCCGCGCCCCTCCCCAGGTGGGCAGAAGGCCTAGGAGGCTGGCTGCGCGGGCCCCTCCCCCAGCGCCGCGTCTGCTTCTGCAGCCGGCAAAGATGGTCTTTATTCCGCAGAGGCTGAGCACCCTAAGGTGCGGGTGTGGAACAGCCTGGCCAAGAGGAGGATCTGCAGGTCTTCCCCGCGCAGATGTGAACTGAGCCCTTTCCTGAGGCTTCCCGTGGGCCACAGGCCGTTCTTCCTGCGGCTGAGACTCCGCATCTCCCAACCTACCCGCAGAGGACGACCTTCTCCCATTCTGGTCCCCAACTGGGGTGCCGCGCAGGGGCTCGGACAGCTTCGCGCTGGGCATCAAATGACCCCTCTGGGTCCTTAATTCAAGCCCCCCTCCAAAAGAAGGAATTTCGAGGAGAAGCAAGGCAGCTCCCGGGTGTCGGCCGGGCGGGGGTCCGCAGCGCGTCCCCAGCGAGCTGAGGCCGGGACTGAACCCTAGCTCTGCACCCGCGGGCTGGGGCCGCCTCCTCCTGGCGCTCGCCGAGCGTCCCC
>JAJEJO010005612.1:242380-254516 GCA_020662805.1 Glaucomys volans
GGCATGATGCCCTCTGGTCCATCCTGGCAGGTCTGTGTCCTGCGGCATGATGCCCTCTGGTCCATCCGTGCTGTGCATGCAGGACCACCTACCTTTTGAGGCCAAGTACTGCTTCTCTGCACAGAGCACATTTCCTTTGTCCATCATCTTCAATGGACACTTAGTGTCCTCTCTTGGCTTTGACAGTGCCAGTGCTCTTCAAGACCCTGGTTCCGCCTGGATGACCCCTCAGAGGGCCCAGGTCCTGTGCAGCTCCCTGGCTGTGGGAACCTGTCTGGGGGTGCACAGCTGCTGCCCCATCCTGTGGGCCACCAAAGCACCAGGCCTCCCTCTCCCTCACCTCCTGGCGGCCCCCCTCACCTGTGCCTTCTGGACAATGACCGTCCCCATGGGTGAGAGGCACGGCTCGCTGTGCTTTGGATGTGTTCTTCCCTGGTGATCCAGCTCAGCTGTCCTTGACTGCAGACACACTGGGCAGCTGTTGGCCCTCTCTGCTGTGGCCACACAGGCTGTTCCTCCTGTCCCCACTGAACTTGCTCTCCTTGGACCAGTGGAGAGAGGCTGTCCTAGGTGCTGAAGGCCGAGTCTGGGATGTTAGGATGCTCACGCCCCGGCTGTCACCTTTCAAAGCTGACTCCGTGTCAGAGTCACTCTGCTCCCACCAGCTCTGCTTCTTGGACAACCTCACCCGTTTGAAGTATCAGAAGGTCATTGTCAGTGTTCAGGGTACCAGGAAGGAGGCCTGCCTGGGCCCATGGTGCTCTCTTCCAGGCATCTGAGGTCTTCCCGGTGCCTTGGGCTCACGGGTTCTTGGAGGCCTGGCCTGCTCAGCCGCCCACAGCCCAGGCAGTAGGTCCTGATGGGTTGCAGCATCCTCCCTGCCTCTGCTGAGCCATGCCAGCGACCTCAGGACCCCTGGAAGATGCAGGAGGTCCCCTCTGGTCTGTGACTAGCCTCAGGGGCCCACCCCTGCTCCAGGTGAGCAGTGCGTTCACTGAGAGTGACCAGGCCAGAGCAGCCCTCCCCTGCTTCTCCAGATCGTCCAGGGATTCCCCTGCTGGGCTCCTGGCCCCCCTCTCAGAGTTCTGAAAAGACACAAAGCAGAAGTCTCCTCCTCGTGGCAGGGTCTGTTCCCATGGCTTCCACCGGCTGTCTGCTTTGCCTGCAGTTTCCACCCACGAGCAGACTCCCATTCTGTAAACCGAGGAGGTTCCCAGGGTCAGGGGAAGCTGCGGGCCTGAGACTCCGACTTGCCAGTGTCTGCTCCAGGACGGGGCTGCACTTGGTGTCCTCATCTCTCCTGCTGGTCCTCTACTGGCCTGCTGGGAGACTGCACTCCCCCAGTGGTCCATCTGTCCAGTCTGTCCCTCCAGCAGTGATGGCCGCATAAACTCAGAGACCACTCTGACTTCATCCTCTTCATCCTCCTGGGCCTAGAACAAGCTTCGGTGTCTTCCTCATGGGTGCCAGGGTGAACCTGTAATGACTCCAACTGGCAGGAGGCTGCACACAGACACCCACACCCCCTGCACTCTCGGGGGAGAGCGGCCTCCTGTGAGTCCTTCTCCTAAACCTGCTCAAGACACGAGGCCTCCTGATTAGAGACACAGGTGTCGGTGGCCCAGGTCTGCTGCCCAGCTGCTGCTGACGGGGCCATTGCTGGTTTCCAGAGGCCCCAGACACCGCCGTAGTCTCCGGTCAGAGCTGAGGCCATAGTTCTGGTGCCATCTTGGCCTAAGCATGTGTCCCAGGGGACAGGAGCAGGACGGGAGCGCAGGTCAGGAGTGGTAGCAGGAGGAAGGTGTCAAGGCTAGTCTGGAGGAAGGAGCCAGGGAGAAGCCCCTGCAGCTGCCCACGCAGTGCCCACCAGGAGTCCATGAGGGCAGCAGGAAGGGGCTGGGGGCAGCGTCACAGTCATTACCACCATTCAGACCAGAGACCGGGCGACTTTCACCACATCCCAGCTAAGTGGTGGTGTCCACGCACACCAGGCAGGCCGCGGAGTGGCTGTGGGCACCGCGGCATTGGCCGCACGTGTGGTTGCAGCCTGGCCCCGGGAGTGACGTGTTGATAGCAGGATGCAGCAGCCGTGGCCGCGGGTGAGTGGTTCTGAGCCAGCCATGCTCCTGCCCTCGTCCCTGTGTGGAAGGGAGGCCCAGGAGCACTTGGTCTGCCAGGGAGGGTGCAAGCCGGTGCTGGCAGTGTCTTGTCCCCGCGTGCCACTCTCCTACGCTGTCAGTGCACACTCCGAAGCCAGCTCGGTTGCTGTAGTGGCTCAAACGATGACATTCGGGTAGGAATGTGCCACTGCTGAACCCTCTCTCCACAGAGAACGCTGGGCATACCAGTGCCCAGCATCTCAGTGCTGCTGAGCGTGGACAGGGGAGCGTGGCCAGGGGTGCGTGGCAGCCCTAGAGGCGTGGGACTGGACAGCCGCCGCTCTTTAGTGAGAACAGCAGCATCTGTGGAGTTCTGGCTGGGATGTTCCAGGCCACCAGGACCAAAGGGGCTGCTTGGGTGTGGTGGTGACCCCTGGGGGGCAGGCATGCAGGAGAGGGCCAACATGGGGGCTCTCCGCCCTGAGGGGGAGCCGGTCGGGGCAAGCTGAGGATGCACACTTGTGTGGTAAAGAGCAAGGAGGGCAAGCGGATTGCCCACCCAGACCAACCTCACGGCTGCGTGGACGGCCGTGGACAGCCGTGGACGGCCGGAGCAGCTGAAATGCCTGGTGGGCGGCAGAACTGGGGAGGAGCTCAGGTGCCATGCTCCCCCCAGCTCAGGCCCAGGACGCAGGACAGACCCCAGCCCTGGACCACAGACATGCCAGGTCCCTGGGAGGCCAGGTTGAAAAATTGAATCAGGAATACAAAAATTTAGAACCAGTGAAGACATTAGGAAGGCCTCACAGATGAGTCGACGCAAGTCCCTGAACAGACCAACCGACAGCTGCCGAACAGCCCTGGTGCAGAAGCCCAGCACTGCTGCAGCAGGCCGTCTGCGAAGTTCACGGGAACGACACGAGTGAGGAGGAGGAAATGGGCCCAGGAAGGGCCGAAGGCGGCCACAGCCGCTCTGAGTGTCCTTGGGACTGTAGGAGCTGACAGCAAAGCAGGCTCTATGCTATGCTCAGTCGGGCGGGAGCACGGCCGGGACTCAGAACGGAGCAGGGCAACAGTAGCCAGCAGAGGGCGCCTCGCCCACCGCAGGTGGAGAGAAAGGAGCCTCCCAGCGATTCGAGGCTGGAGAACCAAGGGACTGAGGGGAGGTCGGTGTGGGAGAGGCAGAGTCCGCCAACGTGAGGGGGCAGGCAGACACCTCCAGCCTGCGGAGCAGAGCTGCAGTGCCCAGGCCACGGCCACAGTGACCCCAGAGCCTCAGAAGTCACACTGTCAGGGAGCCAGACATGACCAACGCGTGGGGAAGACACTTGCAAACCCTGGTCTGAAGAGAGGAGAGCCCTGGGTCAGGAGCAGACGAAACTCCCTTCCACTCACACTGGAGAGTCGGCCGGTTGGAGTGGTGTTCCCAGGCTGCACCAGTGGCCAGCACACTCCTGAGCAGGCACTTAACCACGGGTCACAGGGAAAGGGAAACCAAAGGCAGCCGCGGGCCGGACTGAAGTGCAGACAGCAACGAGGGTCCTTGTGGAGTGACAGAGGGTCCCTGTGGAAGTAGGTGGCGGTGGCTCCGTAGCCCCGCAGGATCTTTCTCCACCGGGACGTGGAGTGGTGGGTGACCTGCCGGTGCACCTGGACGGCAGGAGAAGGGCAGAGGAGCCCCCAGAGCCCGGAGCATCACATCCACTGCAGCACTGGTCACGGCTGTGAGCCGAGCAAGTGACCTGTGCGCCACCAACTGACCACGACGAACGGTCCCTCCAAACAACAAACTGCCTGGCAAGCAATTAAAAATATTCATGATGTTAATACAAAAGCATTTCTTTCCAACATTTTTCATCTTCACCCCCATGATGATTCCTGTTGGAGATGGATGGAGAGGGTCAGAGACTCGGAGCGTGTCTCCCGCTGTGCTGGGTGCCCAGCCCCGGGCTGCCCGCTGGCATCTCCCTTTCCACCCCGGTGTCCTCTGAGGCTCATCACAAAAGGTAAATGGTGAGGTTGGAGTGACGTATTTACAAAAAAGTGAATAACCACGGACAGCTGGACAGGTGTGCAGGAAACAGGAGGCAGGGAGACAGGTCAGGAGGGAGACCAGGAAACAGTGCAGACCCTGTCCCTCAAGTCCGACAAGCGTCCACCAGCAGTGGGCGTTGTCGGGGCCACCACCGCGACAGCTGCTGGGATCTGTGCCCGGGGATGACGAGCTGCGGACACCAACCCCCAGTGCTCCTACCCTGCTGATGGTACACGGGCCCTTTTGAAATTGGAGGACACAGGACCAAAGCAGCAGTTGCTCTGGACATTGAGGGTCCCTTGTCACTCAGGGGGAGGAGCCGTGCTGTCCCACAATGTCTCCTTCCCCATGTGGCCGGGAGGTCTTCCCACTCTGCAGGCAGGAGGGGTGACATCAGTGGTCACACCCTGACCACGGCACCCTGCTCACTGTTGAGCTGGACGGACGTCACCTGCCGACAGGGACTTCAGGGGAGACAGAGTCCTCTGTGAGAACGGGAGGCAGCTCCAAATGAGAGAAGCAAAACTGGCTGAGGAAAGCGATGGCAGGAGCCTTGGTTTTCCTCACCCGAGACCCACAGGGACAAAGGCCTTCCGTGGGATGACGGCGCTCCCTCCCTTCCGAAAGCCACAGCCGCAGCCTCCTGCTGCGTCCTGCCGAGGAACCTGCTGGCCGAGGCCCTCGAGTGTCCCAAGCTCCCTCCGTCTCTCATGGGATGACCCAGCCAGGTCAAGCACGTGTGAGCCAGGCCACGCAGAGGGCGAGGCGGCTTCAGGCCTTCAGAACGGCTGTGTGACTGAGAGTTGGTTGGGCTCCACGCCACAGGGCCCTGGTCTGCGACCTTCCTGAGGGGTGGCTTCCTGCTGAGGCCACCGATGTCTGCCTCTGGCTTGCCACACCCGCAGGTGTGTGGGGACAGGGCTGAGGGCACCATTGCCCTCTCTGGAAGCACAGGCCCTGGCGGGTCGGGACCCCGGGGTCGCCCACTTGGTCTCGGCAGCAGCCGCAGCGTGCTCCCAGCTCCTTCTCGTCCCCAGCCGGCCACCAGCACCACTGCTTCTCACTGGGTTTTATTATCTCCTCCCTTAAATGGACATTTGAATGGACACAAAAGAACATAAATCCGTGTGTCCTGGCTGCCGCGTGCAGTGGCGTGATGCTTAAATCAGCTCGGATGCCATTCCCTCAGACCTCGCCCTTTCTCCGCGGTGAATGCCTTCTTCCTTCTAGCTGGTGGGGTACACGGGACCTGCTCATTGTCGACAGTCACCTGCTGGGCAACAGCACCCAGGCTTCTTGTCCCTATCAGCCTGGAGCTTGCTACCCATCCATCAGACTCTCCCCCGACTCTCTCTCCCCTCCCAGACACTGGTTGCCCCCATTCTCATCTCAAGTTCCATGAGACCACCTTGTTCAGACTCCACATGGGAGTGAGGTCCTGCGGTCCTTGTCTGTGTCTGGCTTGCTTCTCTTGACGCAATGACCTCCGGTTCCATCCGCAGGTCACCCACAGGCAAATGTCAGGATCCCACTCTTCTTTATGGCTGACAGCTATTCCCCTGTGTGTCTTATGTTCCTCCTGTTCTTTATCCATTCATCAAAAACAGATGACCAATGAAAACTGGAAAATAGACCCAAACAGACCTTTCTCAAAAGAAGACACACGTGGCCAATAGATATGGGAAAAAATGCTCTGCATCCCTGATCCTCAGGGAAAGGCAGAGGCAAGCCACAAAGAGACTCCTCTTCCCTCCAGAAGAATGGGCACCATCAAGAAGACAAAAGCTTCCTCAAAAACCAAAAGTAGATCCAGCAGCTGATCCAGTGTCCCACTGCTGGGCCTTGATCTACAGGAAATCAATCGGCTGGCAGTGGCCTCCGCAGTCTGCTTGCTCAGCACTAGACAGCCCGAGATGGGACCAACACTTTCACTGCGTTGAAGAGCCCAGCCAGCAGCTCCTACCACCAAAGGCCACAGAGGGCAGTGGCCATCAGCATCTCAAGGTCACCGCAGGCCCCACCTGGCTCTGCGTGCCTTGGTGAAAGGCAAGCACTCTGCCTCCTCTGGGGGCACAGCGGGAGGCAGCTGCCCGGCTCTGCAGCCACAGGTGCTCTGGGTCCCCAGAGTGTCAAGGGGGTGGTGATTCCTTAGAAGTGCTGCTCCCAATGTCCCAAAGCCAGGGATTCCCACACCACTGACCCTTAACAACGGCCAAAGTCCCAACAGTGCAGAAAGGCAGGCGGCGAGGTGAGCTCACGAAACTCCACGGGAAAGCACCCATCATGTGGGTAAGGGCGCCCCACGGAGAGCGATGGCCAGGAGAGCCTCTGTCCCAAGGAGGGGGTGGGTGGACCAGGGGAGCCGCCTCCCCAGGAAGGGGGCAGATGGACCAGGGAGCTGCCTTCCTAAGGAGAGTCAGGTGGTCCGGGATTGCTTCTGAGCTCACAATCTCTATGAAGGAGCTTCTCTACATGATTGTTTCCTTACCCCAAACAGGCAGGTCAGTTTGTAAGAAAGCATATTTATTTGTTCTCATTAGTTGTACATGAGAGTAGAATGCGTTATGCATTTTTTTTTTTTTGGTACTTGGTATGAACCCAGGGGCACTAGACCACTGAGCCACATCCCCAGCCCTATTATCTATTTTCTTTAGAGACAGTGTCTCACTGAGTTGCTTAGGGCCTCGATAAGCTGCTGAGGCTGGCTTTGAACTTGAGATCTTCCTGCCTCAGCCTCCCAAGTGCTGGGATTACAGGCGTGCACCACTGCACCCAGCACGTTATGCATTTTGATAGATCATACATAAATGGAGTGTCATCTCTCATTTTTCTGACTCTACACATTGCAGGATCACATGGTCATGCAGTCACACATGTACTCTCCTCTCCTTCCTCTTCCACACCCTTCCCTCCTGTCCCTCCCTCTACCTAATGTAAAGTGACTATTCTTCCCTATCCCCCCCCCCTTATTGAGGATTAGCTTCTGCATATCAGAGAAAACATTCAGTTCAGGCTCACACTTGTTGCCATGTAGTTAGTGGATATTTTTGTTGGATATATTTCTAAGCACTTAATCTTTTTACTCTTATTAATTGGGTCTTCAAAGGAATTGATTTGCCCCGTTCCGGTTTTTAGCGGGACTGAGGAGTTTTTCAGTCACTATGTGGCAGCTAGTGTGAGCCTGGGAGCCAGACGCACAGGGGCTCCCCTCTGACTGGCCGGACGGACTCGGACCATAAGACCATCCTTCTTCCTCAGTCTCCTCAACGTGCTTATTCAGAGCGCCATGTTCCCTCAGAGATTCTCTGACGCTTACGTGGAAGGGCGCTGGCCAAGCATGGCTGAACCCTGAGACACTGCACAGCTGTTCTGACTTGGACCATGCGGTATGTTTGTAAGGTGGACATTTGGTCAGTGGGGAGCGAGCCCTGGTTCCAAGGCCATGATCTCACATAGCCTGGCTCTGGGTGCCCCTTAGGCAGGAAGGGGTTTCCAGGGTGTGCGGGAGTCGGGCTCCTCGGGACCCCTAGAGGAAGCGGGCACCACCCCACACAGCACAGGAGGGGCTCCTGGCTCCCGCTGCAGAGGGCAGAGCTGGGCAAAGTTCCTAGGAGAGGCTGGATCCCACGTGGTTGGCCCCTGGGTGGGGAGGGTCCTCGCTGGAGAGCCTTGGAACACGAGCGAGGAGAGCACACTGGTGAGTCTGAGTTTAGAACTAAGCCCTCTTCTCCCCAGAGACACAACAAATCAATGAAGAAGTCACACAAATCAAGAACCTGGGCTGCAAATGAGCCAGAAATCCCCTTCGCAGCAATGCAGGTTGTTGACTTTGACCCGCAGTGGCCCTCAAGGCTCAGTCACTAACTGGGGTGCCAGCAGTAAGGGAGGAGGAGACCTACCAGTCTCACACGGAGTGCAGGGCCCAGTTCCAAGGAGGCTCACGCAGGTGAGAGGTGGAACTCTAGGGGCTGTAGTAGGAAGCGGTCTCCACCACCTCCCTGTGGGCACGGAGGCGACAGGAAAGACCCCTAGGTGCTCAGCTGTGGGCTGGGGTCACCTCAGTGGTGCCCCTCTGCACTCGTCCTGGTCCTCTGCTGAGGTCACTGACCGCCCCAGTCGCAGGCCCAGGGCCTCCTGGAGCCTTCCGGAAGATTGAGGGGAGGCGAGTACGCGGTCCTGCCCCAGGGCAGATGCAATGCTGGCCTGGCCCCCGGCTGGCTGGCATCTGGCGCAGGGGAGGATCCGAGCAGGACAACCCTCGCTGTGGTCCGGACTCGCGGGCCCTCTGCTCAGCCAGGACTCTTGTGATGAAAGAGCACCAAGCCCCGCGTAGGGTTCGGTTCCCTCCTTAGATGACACCTGCGGTCTGGGCTCCCCGGTCTCCGGCTCCGCAGCCTCCCTCCGCCCGCCCGGGATCTGGAGCCCAGTCCTCCTCGGGGGCAGCCCCGTGGGGCAGAGGCGTCGCGGCCTTGCCAGCCGCTTCCCAGCGCCACCCGCTCGGTTCTCGCAGCGCCCGGTATCTAGCGGGCGAGGCGGACACCTGCCGTCCCTGCCTGAGGTCGACACCGCGCCGGGGTCGAAAGTGCACGGCCCGGACTAGGCACCGAGGTCCCGGTACCTCCGCGCCCGACCGAGCAGGGAGACAAGTACTCCTGGGTGGTGGGGGATCCCGGCGCGGTGAGAGGGGCGGAGATGCATCCCGGGCACAGGGAGGGGACTCCCTGCTCACGGTTCCGGCAGCCGAGCAGGGAGCCGGCCGGCGAGGGAGGAGGCACCCGGGAGCAGTGCGGGAACCCCCAGGAGCCGGGTCGAGCCTCAGGAACCCGAGACCGGAGCGAGATGCGGAGTAGTTCAAGGAGCCGCCAGCAGGGGGCGCGAGCCTCCACCCGGAGCCCCAGGCCTGACACGGAGTCAGCTCAGGAGGAGGAGGGCCGGCAGGGGAAGGGACAGCGCAGTTCCCCCCGAGGCCCTCCAGCTGCATGAAGACTGGAAAGGCGACCCTGGGACGGGAGGGAAGGAGAAGCCACGGAAGATAGCGAGCTGCTGTTTTATTGGCCCTCAAGCTCTGTCCTCATCCTGCAGGGTTGTGGGCAAAGTTTGGGCAGACGAAGGCTGGGCATGTCGGCTGTTGACAGGGTGCCCAGGGAAGCCTGGCAGCAGAAGCACAGGCCTGCTCCCTGAGGGACAAAGGGCCATGGCCCTCTCTCCTCTTGGGATTGCTAAGGCCAGGAAGACCCTGGACACATTCCGGGAGGAATCAGGAGAGGCACCTCTTGCCTTCCCCGCACACTCCTGGGGGCGCAGCTCCTGTCCAATGAGCAGCAGAATGCATCTCCTCCTGCCCTGGAGTGTTCCAGAGCGGGCAGAGAGGCCAGCGCTGGCTGCAGAGGCCTCTGTCCCTCCCCAGCTTCGCACCCTCGCTGCCTAGACTAAGGAAGGAGCCAGAACAATGCACACGGATGTTCCAGGTTTCCCTTTCCCCAGAGAGAGGTCTGGTTCTCCCCCTGCCTGTCGTCCTTAGTGAAGTTCCTCTGAGAGGGGAACCCGGTTCGCGGTGCCCCTCCTGGTAGACGTCAAGGAGAAGATGAAGCACCAGCAGAACTTGTGAGGAGATTGGAGGAATGGATGAGAAGACACTCTGGACTCCATGACCCCTTTGGGCAAGGAGTGTCAAACCACCCTTTGTGAGGGATGCTCTCCTGACCCTGCTGGGTGTGTTGGAAGGACAGAGGACTCAGGGAGGGTGGCTCAGGAGTATGTGTGAAGAGGGTGAAGAGAAGTGGACACGGAGGGCCAGATGACGCTCTCACCACAGGACAAGGACTCAGCCAGAACCAGGCCCTAGATCAGGGGGAAGGGGCCTCGCTCAGGACCCCCTGAGACCCAGGCCACAGGAGCCCAGGGCACGGAGGAAGTAAATGCAATCAAGGCAGCAGGAAGGACACTCAGGGGGAATGTCCCAGATGGGAGGGAGGAGGGGACTCCCCTGTCCTTGACGAGGACCAGGGAGGCCGGGGGCTCTTCCACACAGAGAGGCTCCCACCAAGAGCCCTGGACGCACATGGAGGTGGCACCTGAAGTTGGGGAAGTGGTCTTCCTGAGCGACTCTGGGCAGCTGTGCCCCTTGGCACGTCACCACCCAGGGCAGAGGTGCAACAGGGGCAGAGGGGAGGGTCCTAGTGTCCCCATGCCGAAGAGGCCCAGGGAGGAGCCTGCAGGAGGCCCCAGAGAGCTCCTGTCTGTGTGTGAAGCAGGGACCAGTCTCCCTGGTCAAGACTTAATGTCTGCACTGGGAACAGGGTCAATAAGCAGGCACAGGGAAATTCAAATCTCCCTTAACCCTCTAACTGCTGAGGAGGAGGAAAGGCTTCTTCCCAAGGTCTGGACAGAGGAGGGAAATCCCAGGAGGTTCAAGGTCACCCCAAAACACAGTGAACTAGGAATGAAAGGAGAACCAGTCAGGAGAAAACAATCCCTGCTCTCTCTGGAAGGGAGGCTGGATTACAGCCTGGGATACAGGGGCTCCTCAAATACGGCCTCCCTGAACCCTGATGTGCCCCGAGACAGCCCCGTCCTGCCAGGAAGGAAACCTGGTGGGTGTCATAGATCAGTCCAAGCTTGGGGACAAGACATCTTGTAGACATCTTGTAGTCCCCAGTCCTTATGCTCTCCTTGGAAGACACCCAATGACCGTGGGTGGTGCAGTGTGGTGGGTCTGGATGGTGCTCTCTGGGCGTGTCCGGCTGCTGAGGAAAGCAGAGGCTGGTTTGCTTTTGAGTGGGAGGGTCCTCAGACTGGGAGGAAACCACAGTGTGGAGGGACAGGCCTTCCCCAGGCTTCACAGGGTCCCCAACTTGTGTGGACAAATCTTGAACAAGTGCTAGAGAAATTTCAGCATCGACCAGGAGCTAAGCTCCTCCAACACAGGGATGGTGTGTGAATCTCTGCAGAGAAGAAGGAAAGTGTAACCCAGGCCACCGCTGGCCCACTTAACTCCCTGGGACAACAAGGCTGATCAAGAGTCTCAGAACTGAATCACAGCCTGCAGAACGAGAGGCCAAATACTTGGGACATTTAAATGGTGAAGGGAACAGAGATTCAACCCAGAAGAGATCTCAGGGATAACTGGCATGCCAACACCAAGCACTAAATGAGCTCAGGAAATCCCTGGGCCAAACAGGACATGGCAGGTCATGGGCAGATGCCTGTGCCCTTGGAACTAAGGGGTCGTATCTCGGACTTTCCCATGGAGAGCCTGGCGCTCTCCTTTGGAAACCTGAGGGGCTCCAGTCTCTGGATGAACTTAAACAGGCCCCATCACTTCTCCTGGGTCGGCTCTGGCCTCCCCGAAGCGTCCCCACCTGTTGGCCAGTGTAGATAAGAGGACAGCTCTGGGGTTTTAACCAGGTTCACGAGAGGCAAAGACAACCTGCAGCCTATCGATCTAAATTCCTGAATTCGGTTTCCAGGGGATGGCCTAATGTATCTGCTCAGTGGTCCTTTTAGTCAAAGAAAGTTGAAAATTGACCTCTGGGTGGGGGTGGTCCAGAGTGAGCACACCCTGTTAGGTTGGGACCATCCTCCACCAAAATCTTGGCAGATGGTGGCCTGACTCCAGAAATCTAAAGTACGAGCCCATTATCCTGAAAAGGGATGTCGTGACACTCACAACTGAGAGCTGTCGAAACCCAGCGGCATCCTTAACTCGGGGGGAACCTCAGACCCCACTGAACACCATGCATGGACCTAAGAGAAGACAGACCAGCGTCAGCCCGACCTTGAGAAATTCCTTCTCAATAGCCTTAGGCTCTTTGTAGATGGGTCCTCCGGGTCACTCAAGGAAAGGGACACTATGGACATTCTGTACTGGCCAGGACACAATCCAAGTAACAGAGTCAGGGAGGCTGCCCAGTGGAGGCTACCCGACCTGTGAGCTGTTTGCTCTCAATCAGGCCCTGAAACTTCTAGAGGGAGAGGAGGGGACATGCACACAGATTCCAGA
>JAJEJO010005613.1:0-13438 GCA_020662805.1 Glaucomys volans
AAACAGACCAATGTCAAGCAATAAAATTGAAGACATTTTCAAAAACCTACCAGCCAAGAAAAGCCCAATACCAGAGAGACAGATACTCAGGCAAGTTCCACAGGACCTTCATAAAAGAATACCAATACTCCTCAAATAATACCATGCAAATAAAAGGAGGGAACCCTTCCTAACTCCTTCTATGAGGGTAGAATCATGCTGATATAAAAACCAGACAAAGACACGTCAGGGGATGAAAATTTCAGATCAATATCCCATATGGACCAGACCAAAAAATCTTAAAATATTCTGTCAAATCCCATAAAAAAACATATTAAAAAGCTGATGCAACACAATCCAGTGAGGCTCATCCCAGACATGTAAGGTTGGGACAACATATGGAAATAAATAATCATAGTTTATCACATCAGTAGACTTAAAGATGAGAATCATATGATCATCTCAATAGATGCAGAAAATATATCTGACAAAATACAGCATCCATTTGGGTTTTTAAACACTAGATAAACTAGGGATAGTAGAACATACCTCAACACTGTGATAGCTATATATGCTAAGCCCAATGCCAACATCATTCTAAGTAGAGAAAAATTGAATGCTTCCATATAAAAAAACAAAACTGGAAGAAGACACCACTTCTCTTTGACATAGTCCTTGAAACTCTACCCTGAGCAATTGGACAGATGAAAGAAATTAAAGGGATATGAATAGGAAAAGAAGAACTCAAATCATCACTCTGCCAAAGGCATGATGCTATATTTAGAAGACCCAAAAACTCCACCAGAAAAATTCAAGACCTAATAAATTCAGCAAAATAACAGGATATAATATAAATACTCATAAATCAAATGCATTCCTATATATCAGTGATGAATCAACTAAAGGAGGAAATTATTAAAATTACTCCATTCTCAGTAGCTGCAAAAATAAAATGCTTGAGAATCAACCTAACAAAATAGAAAAAAAGAACTCCACAATGGAAACTCCAAACACTACATATGAAAATTGAGGAAAATCTTAGAAGATGTAAAGATTTCCCATTCTCTTGGATAGGCATAATTAATATTGTCAAAATGATCATATTGCCAAAACTGTTATACAGATTTAATGCAATTCTTACTGAAATCCTAGTGGCATTCTTCACAGAACTAGAAAAAATAATCATGAAATTCATTTGGAAAATAAGAGATCCATAATAGCCAAAGACATCCTTACCAAGAAGAAGGAAGCAGGAGGGATCACAATGCAGTCCTACAGATCAATAATAACAAAAACCAAAATAGACATGTAGAACAATGGTACAGAGGACACAGAGACAAACCCAAATAAATACTGTTATCTTATACTAGAGAAAGGCACCAAAAACATACATTGAAAACAAAAGGTAGCCTTTTAAACAAATGGTCCTGGGAAAAATGGAAATTCATATGTAGCAAAATGAAAATAAAACCCTATCTCTAACCCTGAAGAAAAATCAGTGGATTAAAGGTGCAGGCACTAGAGCAGAGAGCCTCTGCTTAATAGGAGAAAAAGTAGGACCAAATGTCCACCATGTCAGTTTAGAAATGGATCTCCTTAACAAGACTCTTAAGCAAAGGAAGTAAAATCAAGAAAAAAATAAATGGAATGATCTCAAAATAAAAATCTCAGTGAAGGAAACAATCAATAACATGAAGAGAGAGACCACAGAATGGGAGAAAATCTTTGCCCCATGAACCTCAGATGGAGCACTAACCTACAGGAAACATGAAGAGCTCAAAAAACTTAGCACCAAACAAACAAACAGCCAACAAATAACCCAACCAATAAATGGGCTAATGAACTAAACCGACACTTCACAGAAGAAAAAAATACAATTGATCAACTCACATATGAAAAAAAGCTAATCATCTCTAGTGATTAGAGAAATGCTACTGAAAACTCTAAGATTTCATCTCACTCCTAATACAATGGAAATTATCAAGAATAAAAGGAACAATGTTTTGGTGAGGATGTGGGGAAAAATGTAAACTATACCTTGCTGGTGGGACTGCAAATTGGTGTAACCATTCTGCAAAGCTTTATTGAAAATTCTCAGAAAATTCAGAATGGATCAACCATTTGACCCAGTTATCCTAATCCTTGTTTTACACTCAAAGAATTTAAAACCAGCATACCACAGTGACTCAGCCACACCAATGTGTATAGCAGCTCAACTCACAGTAACTAAACCAGGGAAACAGTATAGATGCCCTTCAAGCATTGCATGGATAAAGAAAATGTAGTATATACACACAATGGAATGTTACTCAGACTTAAAGAAAAATGACTATGGCATTTGCAAACAAATGGATGGAACTGGAGAATATCATGCTAAGTGAAATGAGAAAAACCCCCAAAATTTGAAGGCCAAATGTTTTCTCTGATAAGTGGACATTGATCCATAATGTGTGTGGGGGAGAATGAAGGGTTTTCAGATTGTGCAGAGGGGAGTGAGGGCAAGGAAAGCAGTAGAGGGAGGGGAAGGACAGTGAAAAGACATGGACATTATTGCCCCTGTATAAATACATGATAACACTACCTTTCTGTCTATGCAGCATTTTCAGTCTGTGGAAGGAGAATTTGTTCTCTGTACAATTTGACTGAATGCATTCTATTGTTCATGTATAACTAATTAGAAACAATTTTAAAATAAAAAAGTAACAAAAAAGTTCATCACATCACACTCTTTATATTTGTGGGGCATCTTTTCAGAATGATTTCTCTGGTCATAAATAATGCATACTTTTGTATAGAAAAGTTTGCCACATTCTTTCCATTCATAGGGCTTCTCTCCATTATGATTTCCCTGGTGGTGAATTACGCATAATCTTTCATTAAAACTTTCACCACAATCTGCACACTCCTAATGCTTCTCACTAGTATGAATTTATTAGTGTTGAATAAACATGATGTTCAATTAGAAGCTTAATCACACTCTTTAGATTCATAGAATTCTCTGGTGTCAAATTAAAGCTTGATTTTGCATTAAAAGTTTTTTCACATTCCTTACATTTGTAAGGTTTCTCTCCAGTGTGGATTCTTTGGTGGTGAAGAAGGCTTGATATTTATTAAAAGTTTTGTTACATTCCATACATTGATAGGACTTCTCTCCAGTATGAATTCTCTGATGGCAAAAAAGGTCTGATTTTGCATAAAAACTTTTGTGACATTCTTTACATTTGTAGGGCTTCTCTCCAGTGTGAATTTTCTGGTGCTCAGTAAGGTGTGATCTTTTATTAAAAGCTTTGCCACATTCTGTACATTTATAAGACTTTTCCCCAGTATGAATCCTCTGATGATCAGTAAGGTGTGGTTTTACATTAAAAGCTTTGCCACATTCTTTACATTTGTAGGGCTTTTCTCCACTATGTATTCTCTCATGGCAAAGGAGGGACACTTTTACATTAAAAACTTTTTCACATGTGGTACATTTGTATGGATTCTCTCCGCTATGAATTCTCTGATGGTAAATAAGGTTTGATTTTTGATGAAACGCTTTGCCACATTCCTCACATTTGAAGGGTTTCTCTCCAACATGAAATTTCTGGTGGCAAATAAGGTTTGATTTACTAAAAGCTTTGCCACACTCTTTACATTTGTAGGGCTTTTCTTCAGTTTGAATGATCTGTTGATGAATAAGGTCTGATTTAACATAATATGATTTCTGATGTTCACTCTCACAGTTTTCCATATTGTCCTGTGTTGTAAATAGTCAGGTTCCCATTTTCCATATTTTCCATTAATCACTTTCTGAAACATATGTCTTATGCCATAGTCTGGTAAAAGTTCTTTGGTATGATGAGAACTCAAGGCTGAAATAAATGAAAAGTAAAAATATTTTACTTAATAGTCTGGGATGAACATATTTTGCAAATATAACATGGGAAATTATAGGGATGTTAGCAATGTTAAGACATCAACAACATAACAGATTAGTAAATTCTAGGTCATCATTACTACAAAGATGTGTTAAATAAAAATGTACAGACACAATTAAATTGCAAAATTTACACAAACTATAATAGGGAGCACGGTATTCAAGATGAGTACATTACTATGGAGAGCAATATAATAGAGGGAAGGAATGTATTTAAATTTCATCAACCACAGACTTTCCTACTCCAAAATATAGCCTTGTTCAGTTAGAAAAATCTACAAGCTACCTTCACACTCGGTAAAAAAAGGGAAATATGAAACACAAACATTTCTGATGTTTTTGAAGATTGTGTGAAAACTGATTTCTGTCTCCCAAGACACAGAGATCTGGAACTAACAGGTAGATTTTGGATATTCAACAAAGTTAAAGAGTGTAGGGACTTTTATGAAAAAAATGCACAAAATTTTTAATGAGAAAAACATACACGTTTGGCTAGAGGATTCTCCAAGAAAACAAGTTTGAGAGGCAAAAATGCCTTGCACAGCCTATGTCAATATTTTTTGGATGAAGCCAACACACGGCAATCAAGACTAATAAATAGCTTTTTTAAAATTTGTGTTAACTGCTGATTTGTATTGTTAACAAATTCAACTTTATGTATTTACTAATTATATTTCATATTTTAGCAGATATATATAAGATGAAATGACATGTATTTTTAATAACAAATATTATTTCATATAAGTTTCAGTTTTGTGCTTACAAAGTATTGCATTTTTTCTACAATTATTTATCAAGAACATATTATATAACAGCCACCACATGGTACAACAAAACTCTCAACCACCTTATGCCCATTAAAATAAAAATTTGTAGACTTTGAATAACAATACGCCAATATTCCACAAAACACAGTACCTGGTGATGACAATTATAATCTGAATCAGACTTTCACATGCAAATCAGATGCTCCTACAACTGACTTTATGTGTCTGCTACATTTCACTTCATGCTAAGTCCTGCATATTAATCCTAGGTCACTTTAAATTACTATATATTTGTTTTACCTAAATACTAATAACATAAAATACCATAGTTTTAGTCATTCAAACATTGATGGGCGCATTGTTTCAGTCTACATCTTGACTACTGAGAACCATGTTTGCACTGAACATAATAGTGGGACTATGTTTCAACATGCTGACTTAATCTACTATAGATACATATTATGGACTGGCATTTCTGGATCCTGAGGTCATTCTACTTTTAATGTTTTATGTGTGGTGCTTGTGATTAAGCCAAAGGGTGCTATACCACTAAACTACAACAAAAGTCCTTTTAAAGTTGTTTGAGACATGGTGTTTCTAAGTTTTTGTGACTTGCCTCAAATTTGAAATCCTTTTGCACAGACTTCCAGTTAGCTGGGATTACAAACATGTAGCACTGTACTTGACTATTTTTTTATTTATTTAAAAACTTCCAAAGTGTTTTCCCAAATGTCTATTTGATCAACAGTTCACTGATTTTTTAATGGACAAATCAATTAAAAATAGTACAGAATATGTGGGCTGGGGTTGTGACTCAGTGGTAGAGTGCTTGCCTGGCATGTGTGAGGCACTGGGTTCGATTCTTGGCACCCCGTATAAATGAATGAATGAATGAATGAAGAAATAATGAATAAATAAATGTCCATTGGTAACAAAAAATATTTTTAAAAAGTACAGCATATAAAGGTAAAGGAAATCAAGTCTTAATCAAAGTAACAAAACAAAACATTAGGAATTGAATATTAGAATAGTGAGTTATGAACTACCCAAAGAACACTAAATAACTATTTTAATGAGATAAATTCAGAAAAAAATGTTAATATAAATAAGCATACGTTCTGTATGTGAAGAATTCCTTAAAAAACTTTTCAGAGAGTGGCATACATGGTGTACAAATCTTTATCCTAGCAACATGGGGGAGGCTGAGCAAGGAGGATCATAATTTCAAAGCCAGTCTTACCAACTTACTGAGATCCTGTGAAAAATTAAAAACTGATAGAATATACAAAGGGATATTTAAATAAAACATTTAAAGGGACATGAGAGGAATCAAGCATGCCACAACGAAAAGCAATGAACCAAAACTAAAACTATTAAGCAAAGTAGGAAAAACAATTATAAGAAATACAGAAAACAACTTATAAAATAGGAGTAATGACTTCTTCATTTTTAAAATTTCATTTGATTATTACTGCACTATTGTAAAACCAATTAAAGCAACTTGACTAACAGAATGAAATCTAAAAGAAGAAACTGCCTAGTCGGTTCTGACAGAGAGAGAGTGGCAAGAAATGGGGCCTGACCTGCTTCTAGGAGCCTTCTGTGGCCCTCCAGCCTGAGGATGCTGGGTAAGATGGGGATCCCAGGGAAAGGCTGCAGCCTCCACCCTGCAGACCCCCAGAACTCCCACTGTGACTGCTCAGTGGTTGGCCTAGGCTGTGAAGGGACTGGGAGCTTTTCCCCTGCTGGTTGACCAGATGGTGGCTTTCAGTTTTCAGACCCCAAACCCAGGAACCCTTGTCTGTCAAGGCTCCTAGCCCAATGCTGTCCATCCTAGCTGAGGCCAGCACTGAAAAGATGGCACCATTGGATGCTGGGGGCATGGTATTTCAAAAAGAATGGTGGTCAACTAAAGTGTCAAGTCCAGCAGAAACTTTGAAGACCCAGAATGGTGAGTAGATGCCAGAAAGTTTGGCCAATCAGCACAGATTGGACCCTTCATGTCCACTCTGTGCAGGCTCCATGAGACTGCACTTTGTGCTTAGAGGGAAACAAAGGCCTTGTCCATCTCAGAGGGTGAACAAAGATGTGGAAGTGTGAGCACCTTAGGACAGTTGGTGTTTGTTCTACCAAAGGGAGAAACTGTAGGGCAACAAACTATTTGACAAACTGGAAATGCCCAACACAATTCAGGAAGATGTACTAGCCATTTGTAGAAGACCTGTGTACATATTATGAAAAAAGCATTTATCTCATAAATACTCACTTGTTTTAAAAAGTCAGAAATGTCTTCTGGAAGTGACTTTCACAGGGAGTTGTTACACCTCCTCTAGGAGTGATATTGTCTACATTTATTCAGTGTTAGAGGACATAGAGAAGATGTAAGAGTCCTATGACTGACTGGTTATATGTAATAGATATTTTTCATGTTGCAACCATTGTTGGATGTGTGCATTTTACTTGTCATTACTGTATATATATAGTTGACAATCCTAAGTTTTTTTGGAAATATCGACTTTTTAGATATTCTGAAGTGCTTGATATATGTTAAAAGTAGGAGTAGTGAAATATAACATTTTGTAAATTTCTGTTTTTTAAATTCCTATGAAATATTTTGGGGAGGACATTATCCAAAACCCGGTGGAGCACTCTGTGCTGGTTCTATGGAGCACCATGCCAATCTGTTTACAATGAGGCAAAATAAACCATAATTCCTATGCCTATGAGTTTTGTTTTACTTTGCTCTGTATATAGTGTATATAATGGACAAATTAGTCCTAATTTATATCTAGCTTTTCTAGATATTAAAGAGTCTGCTAGCATACGCCAATAGTAGAATTAGTAATCAAATTTTGTATGTTTTGTGTTAAAATTCCTACAAAGGATTGTCTTCATAAAATTGAAGCATTATAACACACTGGGTTGGAGAAGGACCAGAATGCTCAAATTTTAAAGACATTTTCAAATCAGAACTTTTGTTATATGTGTGCAGTTTCTTTAAAACTGTCATGTACATAGTGGAAAAACTGAGTCATTAATTAAAACATCTAGTCTAGCTAGATATTTGGAAGTTCCTGGTGAATTTAAATGTAAAGGTAGTAAAATATCATTTTGTCTGTATATTCTCTGATATGGGATGCTACCACACGATAAGGTGGAGACGGAAGAATAAAATGTCAATGGACTAGACAAAGAGGAATTAAGGGAAGAAAGCGTATATGGGTAAAAGAAAGACAATAGAATGAATCAGACATAACTTCCCTATATTCATACATAAATACACAAGCAGTGTAATTCCACATTGTGTTCAACAACAAAAATGGAAAGTCATGCTCCATGTATGTATATGTCAAAATACATACTACTGTCATGTATATCTAAAAAGAACAAAAAAGTTTTAAAACAGAAAAATAATAAATCTAAAAGAAATGCAAATATATACAATCTACATGTAACCCTGAATGTAAGGAAACAAGAAGAATGAAAGCAAAGGAATAGAAAGTGTTACATATCAAAGTGACTCAAAGAAAGCTGGGGTGGCCAAATTATGATATGGAAAACAGTTTAAAGCAAGAGGTTATATGAGATAAAATGTATTTTAAATTAAAAAATATTAAAAAGAGGCAACATGGAATATTATATAATATAGAGAAAGGACCTTTCCCTAGAATACTGCAATAAGAACAGATATAGGTTCAACTCACATCATATGACCCAGATGTGTGTAACAGTATTATTCAACAGAGCTGCCATGGGGAAGCAAATCAAATATCCCTTGAAATGAGTGGATGGCGTAATTTGGAATATAGAAAATATAGAAAAATTTTCAAGTTAAAAAGTAATAATTTTACAAAATGTATAATCAGATAAATTTTCATTATATTATGTTGACTGAAACATGTCACTACCAAAAATAAAACTATGGCAGAACTCTACTTATATGAGACACTTAAACAATACAAACAAACAAACAAAAAAACTCCGAACAGAAATGAAAATCTCTAAGTGATGGAAGAAGACAGAAATGCACCCTTGTTTACATGGGAATTGATTTATTGATTTTTGGATGTAAACTTTCTACTGATATCTTATGTAACAATTTGAATTAACATTGCTAAACAATATACATGATGTGGTGGAGAGAGCAAGTATTGTTTTGTGGGTTCAATCACAATTAAAATTTCAAACAACATGTAAGCATAAAAAAGAATTGCAAAATATTTGAAACCTACCTTTAAAATTCTATGGTCTTTATCCTCTAAATAGGAACAAATTCATGAATATATAGATAATGGGCATGCAAGTGATCCAGGTACTAGGAATGCTGAGGCAGGAAGATTGCAATTTTAAGGCCATCCTCAATAACTTAGTGAGAACCTTTCCCAAAATATAAATAGAAAGGGGCTGGGGAATGTAGTCCATTATTAGAGTACCCTGGATTCTACCCCAATTACATTCATGTATACAAAGTGTACATTACTATGTACATAGGGATGATAAAAAACCAATCTGGGTAAAATATAACACTCATTTAAAAAGGCATAATATTTATACAGAAAAGTAAAAGCACATATAATTTACTGGCAATAGAAACAAGAATCATAAATATCTTAATTTCAACAGTGTCCTGATTTGTGAATTAATGGAAATTGCCATGCAATCATAAAATATCGACAAAAATAAAACATTGTTATGTGAACTGAGGAAACCTACTCTATAACATGAAACCCAATCTATAAAATGAAAGAAAACAGGAAAGGAAAATTTCATCAACAATTTATATAGATATATTATTTACAAAAGCTCTCATAAAACTACAATTTGAAACTATGATTATACACCCCAAAAGAGATCCTTCATTGTGAATCATGACTTTCATTTCAAAGAAAATCCATTATAAGTACTTAAAAAGAGTGCAGACAAGGGAATTTTAATGAATAAATGGATATATAATATTAGAGAAGTTCCTTTAGGATCTTAATTTATTACAATCACTTGACCTAGAATTCTCCAAAAATGTGCACAAATTGCCTGGAGACCAAGAAATAACAGATCTTTTAGATCATGCTGACACTCAAGAGCAAAGGGGAGTTTTGGTGGTTAATTTAAATGAACTGTGGCATCACCAAAGAAAAACAGATTTTAAAAAATTTGAAAACATAATAAACATAGGGCAGGACACATATAATGGTAACCAAAGAAATAAACCTAAGCTTCTAAAGAATCTTTTCTTCTAGATAATTTCTCCTTCAACATTTTGAGGTTTGGCTTCCTTGATATTTGGGCCACTCAAATGTGTCCTCTGCTATGTGTAGGCCACAATATTTTAGATCACTGAATTACTCTCGGTACCACTTTTCTGAAGGGAAGGATATATAGCATGCCAAGGGAGGGAGAGACAAAAGACTAAAAGGAATGTCATTAACAATTATCTGTACCAAAAGATGCCCTTTTTAAATGAAAGCATAAATCTGAAACTCATGCTTACAGAGAAGTTCCCAGGAGATATTCTGCAAGGGAAGGGAATTAAATAGACTTAATTAATAAAAAATTCTTAAGGGAAGTTATGCTTATCCAGGAAGACCAAGTTTCTGTAATTCTCTAACATCACATCTCTATTTTTGCTGAGCCAGTTGCAGACATTCCCACACCTCTTCAGTGAAATCAATGGCCACATCCCTGAATGTCAACTGTACCTGAAATAAGAGTAGGTAAATAAGTAGCATATTGAGTACTTGATCATTCACAGAGTTTTTAATTCAACTGAAGTTGCAATGAGAGTTAGTAGAAAGATTCACATATAGATGATGACTTTATTTATAAGATACTTTTACACACAATGCTACTATTACATACCTCTGAAGAAAAGTGATGTAACTCAAAAAAGCATATTAATTCCTTTTATGAAATAAAACATATAACTCAGGTATCCACACAAGAATATACATTTTGTAATTTTATACATCATGAACTAAATTTTACACATTTCCCATATTAGATAGTTATGGTATTTAAGGTATTTGAATTCTCAATTTTAATTATACAACCATGAATCAGATATTTACTAAAATGTAAATTCTCATTCAGTTGTTCTGGGATAGAGCTGGATTTTTCTGAATATGTAGCAATTTCTCTAGTCATTCCAATTCCAGTGGGATTAGAAAAACTTTTGAAAGGCAATGAGGTAGACAACTTAAAGTGAATAAATTTTACTAGTGAATTTCAGTTCAAATATTTTGTGGTACTTATGTATGTTATTAAAATATCAAATAGCAACAACAACCCTATTAGAACTTTTTGTTTGTGCTTTGTTTTTTCAAATTTAAACCTATTTTAATATATAAAATTACGATTATACATATTTATGCAGTGAAGTTTTGATACATGTGTATATTGTGTTGTTTATAAACATCTAGCTCTTCAACAATTGTCAGGTTTTTGGTTCTTTTTCACTCTACATGACAGTAGAATCCATTTTCATAATATTATACAAGCATGGGTTATATCTTTTTCTGATTAGAATGGCAATTGTCTTGTGGGTGGGCAACATGCTGGGACTCACTTAGATATTTTTATATGTATGCCTAATAAAATTATGTTAGATTTATTCTACTCTCTTTCCTATTCCTATCCTCCTCCCTTCTTTTTGACACCATTGTCTAGTCTAATGAGTTTTTCTAATCCTCCCCCACTTTATGTGGTTTAGTTTTCACATATCAGCAAAAACATTCAACATTTGTTTTGGGGAATGGGTTTATTTCACTTAGCATAATATTCCCCCGATCCATCCATTTACCGGCAAAAGTCATGAAGTCATTGTTCTTTATGGTAGAGTAACAATCTATGGTGTGCATATGCCACAATTTCTTTATCCATTCATCTGTTGAAGAGCACCTAGGTTGGTTTCATAGCTTAGCTATTGTAAATTGTGCTGCTACAAACATCAATGTGACAGTGTCACTGTATTATGCTGATTTTATGTCCTTTGGGTATATATATATACACACATATGTACATATATATAAGTGTATACACACACACAAATGATATCTCACTTGAAGTGAATATATTCTGGAAAATTAATTCTAAATATTGGAGTGAAATGACACAATCTAGGTAGTAAAGACTACTGCATGGCTAGGCTATTTGTCATGTCCATTCCATTGTTGTACATGAACTCTTTCACTGACCAAAGGCATGATGCCACAAAAGACTGATGTTATGAAGTAAAAACAATCAGTATAGACCTCATAATAAAATGAATACATGATGGAACTCAAGACAAAACTCTTAATAAGCCCCTTGCTATTTAGACAGTTATAAATCATAGAGATTGCAGTGCAGGGAAGAGGAAAAATGACATTCTTCACAAAGAAAGGTGCAGAGATATTGGGATATTTGTGTGATAATAGAAAAGCTATTGTACCTTCATTCATGCCACATAACACATTGTCACATACTAAGTACTGAATATAAGAATTATGAATAAATAATATTAGTGAAATATAAAAGAAAATATGAGGCATCCAAAAGTTGACATAAGCAAGAGTGAAATAGGATGCATGCGGCAGTGCACACCTGAAATATCCAGTACTCCAGAGGCTAAGACAGGAGGATCACAATTCTATGGCCAATCCAAGAAACTGAGCAAAAGTTGTCTGAAAGTAAAAATTAAAAAAGAGCTGAGGATATAGCTCAGGAATAGTACACTGGTTTCAATTCCCAATATCACAAAAAGGAAAAAGAACAAAAAATATGATTCCTTTCAAAATCACATGAAATAATATTTTTAAATTCATAAATCATAATATTAAAATAAAAATTTGACTCATGAAGTGATTCCACTAAATGGTGCAAGGAAAAATGACAGAGTGTGAAAACTAATTGCCCCACATATAATCAAACACTTATGAGAAGGAAAAGACAGACTGCAAAAGAAAAGCAGGGAAGAGACTTGAACAGGAATTTTAAATAGGAGATAATTAAGTGTCCAAAGATCCTGAAAATCTAAACATCTTTAGAAATTATGTAAAGTAAAATCACATCACATTCACAAAATTAATAGTATTGATGAACATGTGGAATAAAGACGTTCTCATAAAAGGAAGATATAGTTTAAGCTGTTATTTTTCATTTGAAGAAACTTTTTTGTTATTAAACATACATGATATACCGCACAACAGAGACTAAAATTACAACACCTGTAAATAAAAGGACATAACCATATTCCTCCAGAGCTGAAACACAGGGGCATAGTTACAGGGGATATACATTTGAGAAGAAATAAATAAACTGTGGAAAATAATGGTTATAGGAGCCAGACACATTTTTTGTTATATTTTATCAGGTTTGACAAATACTATAAAACACCATGTATATTTTATAAAGATGTCACATGAATGTTGCATTTCATATGTAAGCATATTTTTAAAAAATGTGCAGAATTTGGGAAAACAAAAATACAAAAAAGTGCATCAAAGAATCAATTATGCACCCTATGTATAGATGGTAAATCTATCCTTTTAAGGATGACCATTTTCTCCAAGTCAATCTATTATAATACCCCATCAAAATGTCACTACGATTTATTTTTTAAATAAAGAAGGGACCAAAGCAAAAACTTCTACAATTCTCCTGGAAGGTTAAATATAAATGAAATTAGCCAAGAACTCTGTGAAATATAAAAACAAAATTAGCAACTATCATAACCTGGCACTAACATATGTTATAAAATTATAATATTGTGGTAATATAAAGACCAAGAAATCACAAT
>JAJEJO010005614.1:0-18812 GCA_020662805.1 Glaucomys volans
TTTGAGACAATGTGGGCCACACTGTATGTGAACACAGCTAGAGAGGCAAGTCAGCCACACATGCACTGCACATCAGGGAGTGGTTATTTAATATTATGTCTCTTGAATAAGTTTCCAGCACAGAAAGTCACTGCCACTTGATTTTTCCATTAGAAATTTTGTTCTCTCCTCAGCAGTCTCCTCAGGGCTCCTTTCACGTCCTTGTTCCTCAAGGTGTATATGAGGGGGTTGAGGGTAGGAGTCACAACTGTATAAAAGAGTGTGAGGAACATGCCCTGGCTGTGGCCATAGGATCTCTGCGGTTGGATGTATATGACTGAGCTGGTCCCAAAATAAAGGGACACCACTAGTAGATGAGAGCCACAGGTCCCTAGAGCCTTGCGCCAAGCTTGGGCTGACTTGATTTTTATCACAGCATGTGCGATGAATCCATAGGAGATGGATATCAATGCCATGGGAAGGAGGAGGAGAACTAATGTAGCTACAAAGAGCTGGACTTGGTTTGCATGGATGTCAACACATGCCATCTTGATCATGGCAGGCACCTCACACAGGAAGTGGTGGAGGTGATGGTGCCCACATCAAGGACGCTTCAGGGTGATGGTACTTTGGATGAGAGTGTTTCCCACTCCACTTAGCCAGGCTATTCCTGCCAAGGCCTTGCAGAATGATGGATGCATGACAGTAGTGTAGTTGAGAGGTCTGCAGACAGCTACATAGTGGTCAAATGCCATGATAGTAAGGAGAACGCACTCAGTGGAACCTAAGGAGAGGGACATGTAGAGTTGGAGGGCACAACCAGTGGACGTGATGGTCTTGGCTGGTCCCCTCAGGTTCCACAACAGCTGGGGCACTATGCTGGTGGTTAAGGCAAGGTCAAGAAAGGAGAGATTAGTGAGGAAGAAATACATAGGTGTGTGGAGTTTGGAGTCCAGGCAGGAGACAACAACAATGGCTGTGTTGCCCACTAGGGTCAGAAGATAGGATAGTAAAACTACCACAAAAAGGATGATTTCCACCTGGGGCTGGTCTGAGAATCCAAGCAAAATAAAACCTCCCCCAGAGGTTTCATTGTTTTCTTCCATCAGTCTTCTAAGGTAAAAGAGAAAACTGGCTATTAGGAATTCAATTTAGGGAAGTCTCATTATTACTATTTACCTGCAATATTTGAGATAAACTCTTAGATAAGGTTTTTAACCAGTGAAATTACACAAAGAAGAAAAGATAAATTATTAAAAAGACATTCATATGTGCAAAGACATTTTTGCATCATTTTTTGTCACAATAAATATTTGACAACTCCTCTTTCTTTCATGAACTATCTCTTTCCCCTAATTGTCAAAAGCTATTATTAAAGACAATCTACTTAGGAAAAGCTTCCATTTAGTCACAGTGACAAAAATCTGACTGACACACCACTCAAACCTGATAATAACAACTTATAGGAAGAAAAATTTACTTTGAACTTAGAGTTTCAGAAGTTCAGTCCACAGTCAGCTGACTCCATGGTTCTAGGCGTGAGGGGAGGTGGAGCATCATGGAAGAAGGTCAGTGGTGGAGGAAAGTTGGTACCTCAAGGTGCAGAAAGACAGAGAGGAGCCAGGGGGAAAAGATATAATCCTCAGGGCACCTCCCCAGTGACACACCTCCAGCCACACCCCACTTGCCTACAGTTACCACCCAGTACAGTAGACCTTTTGATTGATTAATTCATCAAATAGATCAGGCTATTGTTCTCATAATCTAGTTATATCATGTCTGAACATTCCTGCATTATCACAGGAGCTTTTGGGGAGACTCTTCATATCCAAACCATAACAGTGGCTATTTAAATGGCAGGGAAATAACAGGTGGATGCTGAGACTAATTTAAAATGACCATTGAATGGATTTTTAGTGATTATTGTTCACAGTAATAGAAATTGAAATACAAAAAAATGGGATAACAGTGAAGAATTTTTTCAGGAAAATAAATGGAAAGTGTTTTGTGTCTTTTGTGTCTCACAGGCAAGGTAAATTATAATGATGTTTCTTACATTTAATTATCTGATCAGAGTGAAATGGGGTTAGACCCAGGTAAGTTTCAATACAGGGGGAAACTAAATAATGCTATATTTTCTTTAACAACATACTTAGGAGTGCTTACATAAAATCTTTTATCTCTTAAAGGTGATGGACAAAATAATCAGGCATACAATCTCAGATGTGCACACATTTGTTGAGACAGATAACCATGAGATGTTTTTGATAAAAAGAAGGGGAAAACTGTAACCAATTCATTTAAAGACAAGATGGTGGCATTTTAAAAATCATTAGAAGGCAAATTATATCTTTTCAACTCACTTTACATTGCTCTGCTTAAAAAGTAAAAGGAGAGTGGATCATAGTACAATCCCTCATGCCTCTTCACTTACAATTTTTTTGATGTTATCATTGTGCTCCCAAATTTTGTGCTCTGGTGATAGCGTCTACTTGTAGCAATATTGAAGGCTCTGTTTTTTGTTTTATTCAGATATGTTTATATTCAAACAGTAAAATTATCGAGGGGATAATGTTTAAATGCTTTAAATTCTGGAGCTAAATGATTAGATATGCATAGATAGTAATGAATTCTACTCAGAAAGTCTGAATATTATGCTATATAGATTCCCACATTCTGTATATTGCTAATGCTGCTTAACATAAAACAATAAAGGTCTCAGACTGGTGTGTTTTTAGTTTTAGTCACTAAAGTAACTAAAGTAGTTTAAACAAATACTTAGATCTAATGCAAGTGTAAGTTATTCCCATTGACTTAAGAAAATAACACAATATACATACTTTCAAAACCTTAGAATCATCTTAAATGTGAACTCTTTCAGAATGTAATATTTTCTTAATATGAATTTATTCATAAGCACAAATCAAGGGATTACCAATTTTCTAATATTTTAAAATCACATAATTTGATAGACTGTTAGGTTTAAAAGCGTCTTTAGAAATAAAATTCTAATGTTTCCTTTTGTAAGAATTTAAAAGCAGAACCAGGACGTAACACATCTGTTGAAATTAATACAAGAATTTAAGAGTTATATTAAAATCCATTGAATTTACAACTTCATTATGTAAATATTAAAGATAATTTTTGTTTGTGCAAATCATATCCCACATTTACAGCAATTTTGTTTCATAGCTTTACTGAAGTACTATTGACAAATAAAAATGGAATATATTCATAATGTACATGATGTTTGATACATGTATACATTGTGATACGATTACCACAAAACAGCAATTTAATTTTAATTTTACATAGGGAAATAACATTAGTTTATGTGCTTATGAGTCTACAAGAATCCTAAATGAAATAAAAATCATCTAGTTTTTCCTCTCACATCTTCCTTTTACAGTACTCAAAACATTGTTAAAACATTTGGATTTTAAATAATATTTCAAGAAGACCTTTTCACTTCTACCCATAAGTTATTCTTTTTGTACTCTGATTAGGTTGAAGAATAACTCTGTTCTATCCAATATCCTGAGAACTTGCTCATACCTCTGAAAATGACATGTGTAGGAATTTGCTTTCTCCACATTTCAAGTCTGCCTTGTGACTTGAATGGAGTCATTGAACAGGACCTAGGAAGAGGAGTGATCAGAAGTGTGTGTGGGTGTTTTCAAACCAAAATAGAATTGTAAAAACCTATCTTTTCACATCTTGTTTATGAACAAAGACTATCAAGTACTATTTGGAAAACAGTTGTCCAGAGAAAAACCCTTTCTCTTTTGGCAAAAAGATCAAGAACTTTATTCTCCTCAAGCCTTTTTCTGATTGTTCTTGTTGTATGAACACAATTAATTTAATGAATATTCTGAAGGAGAAACACTGACTCAATCACGGAAGTAGCTACTGAGTTCATGTTGACAATTGTGATTGGAGGCAGCTCAGAGTGAGAAAGACATTGCCATACAAGAAATTTAGAGGGTTACTTACGTCCTCTAGGTCATCCCTCTGTCTCCCTTTCACAATTATTGGCATGTAGAGAATATCACCAGTGATACGACTTCAGACTAAAAGCGTTTCTCTCCTGGAGTGAATATCACTGCCCAATACCCAAGTGAAAGTAAATATGTCTTAATTTTCCCTGGAGAAACTTAGATTAGAACAAATGAAAAATACATGGGATATGGATTCTCTCAAGACCTTGGGGATCTGTATTTCCAAATTTCTAATTATCATGGAGTTGATTAGTGTCCAGAACTTTGCTCTCTCTCGAGAGACACATAAAGGAAGGCATTTCTCGACAGAACATTTTTTGGTTTTTCTGACAGACAACATCATAAGAAAATTCTCTTACCACATTCAGACCTCTCAATTGTACATGTTCCTCAGTTCATTGCTATGGGCGCTGAGGGTAAAATCCACGTCATTGCTATTAGAAGTTAGCTGCATAACTGGGTAAATGAGCCTGGTCTCCTTTGTAACCAGTTACTTTCACTAACAAGTATAAATATTTTTCAGTGTCAGAAAATATTAACCATAACATCAGTGCATCAATAACATTCCATCTTAAGGGTATACCAAATTATTTGAATAAATTCCACATTTATAGTCATTAGATTTGTTTATAATTTACCTGTACATTATAAATTATTGAAATAAAATATTTCTTATAATTGTGTATGCATACATTATTGTATATTTAATAAATGAATTTCTATGTTATCTGTCTTAAGAAAATATTCCAAATTCCAACTTTATGCAAGTATTTATGCAGGTATTATTTGTCTTAATTTTATCCCTGTTCACTTATATTCATAAAGTTAAATCTTTATTTAATTCTCTCATGTATATTTTTGTTAAACTTGAAAGACAGAAATCTAATATTGTCATTATTTTGGTGGATCATCATTTGATCCACTAAACAATATATTTCTTTTTTTTCCTTTTATTTAATTTTTTGATTCATTGAACACAAATGGAGTACAGCAATTGTTTTTCTGGTTGTACACAAAGTAGAGTCACTCCATCTGTGCATTCATGTATGTACACAGGGCAATGATGTCTGTCACACATACTGTTATTATTCTTACCCCCCAACCTCAACCCCACCCCTCCCTTCCCTCTATGCTCTCTATTCTTTCTCCATTCTTGCCATCATTCCACCCCACATTATGCATCATCATTCACTTATCAGAGAGACCATTCGGCTTTTGGGTTTTTGGGATTGGCTAATCTCACTAAGAGCTAGATTATGGAACCAACCTAGATGTCCTTCAATAGATAAATGGATAAAGAAATTGTGGTATATATACACAATGGAATATTACTCAGCCATAAAGAAGAATAAAATTATGGCTTTTGTAGGTAAATGGATGATGTTGGAGACTATTATGCTAAGTGAGATTAACAATATATTTCTTATTTGAAATATTAGTTTTATGGCATATTGTTATTTCAGATATTTGTATTTTTATTACAAAGCTAATGAATTTTTTAGTATAGATTTTCCAGGGATAGATCCATTGATTATATCTATTCATACAAATTTTATGTTATTTTTGTTACTGTTGCCTTTCTATGATTTAATTTTTTAGGGGGGACAAGAGGGACGAAACCCAGGGGCACTTAAACCCTAGGCCACATTCCCAGCCTTTTTTAAATATTTTATTTAGAGACAGGGTCTTGTTAAGTTTTGAGGCTGGCTTTGAACTCATAATCCTCCTGCCTCAGTCACTTCAATCACAGGCATGTGCCACCACACCTGGCATTATGATTTAATTTCACATGACTTGCAACATATGTATAAGTCCACTTCTCAGAATTCTTATCCAATTACTGTTTTAAAACTACTTGGAAGAATGTCTTTGGTATTTTGATGGGGATTGCATTGAATCTGTGTAACGACCACAATATCAATTTTGTCCAAGAACATAGGCAGTTTTTCCAAGATCTTCTAAGATCTTTCTCAATTTCTTTGATTTTTTTTCTTTTTGAGGTTATAGGAAAGCTATTAATTTTTTTATGTTGATCTTGCATCCTGACACTTTGCTATATGGGGAAATTAAATTTTAAAAAGGAATATGAGGTTGATAAAGAATAAAAATATGGTAACACAACATAAAATAAGAGAATATCTTTGCACTAATTATTTTTATATGTCACACACATAAAAATATGATTTATATTTCTGCCTTCAAGGTCATAGAACTTCTGAATGAAAATTAAGAACCTTTTAACATGATTAAAATGAATCCCACTATTGGGTATAACTATAATGCACTAACAAAAATGTTTAGAACGGAATTCCATTTACAATAACAATTAAAATATAAAAACATAGAAATGAATATAATAAATATTTAGGTTGACTATGATAATTATTCAACTTAACTCAATTATTGAAAACTTGAGTGAATGAAAATATTTTTATGTGAAGTGTCAAAATACAACACAATTTTCTGTAATGTCTCATAATTCTATAATTCATCTGGAATTAAATGTCAGATAGGAAAAATAGATTGCAAGGATAGGAGTAGCACAGGAACTGGTGTGGAAGTAAATGTTCATGACATAAAATCACAACTGCTTTAAAGCTCAAATATTTTAAATAGAATTGTGTTTTGAAAACATTGATTTTTCTGATTGTATAAGAAGAATTTCCCTTCCATTTATTTAAGTCATTTTCATAGAGTTCTTTTATAGAAAGTCATGTGGCATAACAAAAGTAGGCAAAATGCACAAAGAGTCTCTAAATGTCAATTGTCATGTTCCCTAAGTCAATCCTTTAAAATATGATTTCCAGGGAAGAATTATATTAAATATTATGTTGAAAATGCAATTTTAAAAACAACAGAAATGACAAAATTAAAAGTTGAAATCTCTAAGAGAAAATGAGAAAAAAATGATGAAAAAAGGATTTTTGTCAAAGAGGAAATAAATATCCAGCATAAATGACAACACATTAGCAGTCTAACAGCCATCATCTTACCACCCTAATTTATCTTGAGTTAGGTCAACAATTTTACTACATGGTTTACTTGCATTATCTCATATAATCCTACTTTAGACATCTAAGAAAATTATTATATACACTTTACAATGGGAAAATGAAGCTTAGGCAAGTGAGTTGACTCATTTCAAAATGAGCAAGCAACTCTTTCAGGATTTGGTCCCAGGGGTTTCTGGCTTGGGATCCTGAAACCATTTAGAAATAAAACCAACCAAATTGAAAAGGGATAAGGTTTAGTTCAAAGGTAGGGTAAAAGGTCATCTGTTTAATGAGCTGAATAAAACAGCATAAAAATAAAAAAAATAGATTATAATATCTCATTTTTAGAACTCTGAAATGGAAGAAAGAAGAGAGGTTGAGATTGAAGACAGTTCATCTGTTCTTTAGCAGAAAAAATAATTTACTTACATCTGTAGTATGTAATTAAGGATTATGACCCATTTTACCTTATTACTCAGGTTGTTGTGCTGAATATCTATTAATTACAAATGGATGTATATTTTTTAGAGCTGTAGATATTGTGATAGTTTACTACCTGAGAATCCTCTCTGTGGATCATTATCAAATGTGCAGCAAAGTTCAACATTAATGTATACTTCTCTAACAACCATGATTAATTAGTATGTACTCAATGTATAAGTAAAAATATTTGACATTTACAAATCTATTTAAAATTTTGCTGAGTTTCTTAAAAATAGAACTCTATCAATGTCTGGCTTAGGTATTATACTTGATTTTCTAATTTTTTTATTATGTGCATGAAAATAAAAACAGATTTAAGAATCTATCCAATTTACTTCTGAATTCATATATTTTACATCTCCAATTGCCTCTGGGCATAATGGTACAAGCAAATTTATTTATTTTCTAAAATGCAAGTGTTTCTAAGTTCTAAAATATATCTGGCCCTGAGTTTTGGGAAAAGAATTGGGGGCTTAGTAAGTAATTTTCCCTTAAAGGTTTTATCCATTAACTTTTAAAACATGTTCTTATTAGTGCATTGTAGTTATACATAATTGTGGTGTTTATTTTGATATAATCATGCAAGTATGGAATATAATTTCCTCCATTTCAGTTCCCATCACCTACTCTTTTCCTCCCTTCTTCCTTCCCCCTGTTTTCCTTCCTCTACTCTATTGGTCTTCCTTCTATTTTTTTATATATATATATATATTTTTTAAATGGTGCTTTCTATATATACATAAAGTATTCATGGTGATATATTCATGTATATGTAGTTCACATAATTTGGTCAATTCCATTCCACAGTTCCTCACTTTTCCCATACCTCCTCTCTTCCCCTAAATTCCCTTCCCCTGTTGCACAGATCTTCCTTCTACTTTCATGGTATCCTTATTTCCTACTCACTCCAGCCCCCCTTATTTTGTTCTAGCTTCATTTGAACTTTAACTTTCTAACTTATTTCACTTAGCATGATGCTGTATAGTTCCATCCATATACTAGAAAATTTTATTCTTATTTATGGCTGAATAAAACTACACACACACACACACACACACACACACACAATTTTCTTAATGCATTTGTCTGTTGATGGGTACCTGGATTGGTTCTATAACATGCCTATTGTGAATTATGCTACTATAAATATTGATGTGTCTTATCACTGTAGTGTACCAATTTTAGTTCTTTTTGGACAAATACCAAGGAAAGGGGTAGCTGAATCATTTGGTGGTCCCATTCCCAATCTTCTAAGGAATCTCCATACTGCTTTCCAAAGTGGTTACACTAATCTGCAGTTCCACCAACATATATGAGTGTACCTTTCTCCCCACACATCCTGGCAGAATTTATTATTATTTGTATTCTTGATGATTGCCACAGTAAATGGAATGAGATGAAATCTTTGATTTGCCTTCCCTTGATTGCAGGTGATGTTGTACATCTTTTCATATACCTGTTGGCAATTTTTGAGAATGTCTGTCTAGTTCTTTTGCCCTTTATTGATTAGCTTGTTGTTGCTTTAATTCTTTATATATTATGAATATTATTCCCCTGTTGGGGGAGTTGCCAGAACATATTTTTCTCCCACTCTGTTGGCTGCCTCTATACCTCCTTAATTGATTCCTTTGTGGTGCAGAAGCTTTTTAATTTGATGTAATTCAATTAATTGACTCTTTGTTTTATTTCTGGAGCATTAGGATTCTTGTTAAGGAAATCAGTGTGCCATTATGTTGGAGTGGTGAGCCTGTGTTTTCTCTAGCAGTTGCAAAGTTTATTGTCTAATTTCTAGGTCTTTGATATTTGAATTGACTTTTGTTCAGGATCAGATATAGGGACCTAATTCCTTTGACTATAATGGTTTTTTATTCTTCCAAATGAAATTTAAGAATATATTTTCTAATTCTATGAAGAATGTTGTTATTTTGATGGCAATTGCATTGAATCTCTATAAAGCCTTTGGTAGTAAGACTCTTTTAACAATATTAATTCTGCCTATCAAATAACATGGGTGGTATTTCCAACTTTTAAAGTCTTACTCAATATGAACTTGCTGTAATTTCCAGTCTCTAACACCACTTTGAGAAGTGGTACTAATCCCCAGTGTTTACAACCACTTCAAACAATGCCTTAGACTAAGAAATCTTTTTTAAAAGTTATGAACAATGTTCATCGCCAGTCCACTTTTCTGTCTGGTAGATGGGAATGATTTTCTTGAATTGGGTGAGAAATTATATGACAAGGAAATTAAAATTGCTTTTAAAATGTATTTGACCCTCTGGTCAGCCCTTTTACGCCTGTGATTCTGGACTGGAAAGGAGTCTAGCTAGACTTACTATTTCTCCTCCAACATTTTCTGGAAACAACTTGATTGACTGATTTTTTTTTCTGAAGTTTTCTGAATTTTAGTTTCTTTTTTCTGGGGTTTCAGTTATTGAGCAGTTTGTTTATTCTCAACTCTTATTCAAAGCGATCATACTTGTTAGGGGGATTTGTTTGCAAATTCCAAATAGAATTTTGCTAGATTTGGCCTAGTTTTAATTGAGCTCATCTCCCCAGCCTCCAGTGTCAGTCAGACTCCTTACCCCAGAGCTCAGATCACCTGTTTGAAGAGACAGGATCCTTCACTTTTCTCAGCTTTGTCAGTGCTGAATTGCTATTTTGAATCACTCTTGGAGAGCTGCTAGAAAGTGTCTTCCTCTGAACTACCTTTATTCCATTCCCAGAGGGATAAAATACATGGATTAAATGGAAGTTAAAGATATAGTTCATTAAGAATAAAGAAATTGGAGTATTAAGGCACAAGGAAGGTTGGAATATTCAAAAGGTGAGAGGAGAGAAAGTGGGTGACAGTCTGTGATGAAGACTCTCAAGAGACAGTGAAGTAGGAGAGAAGAGAGAGCAGTGTATTTTGCTATTTGAGGGAGAGGTGAGGAGAGTATGAGCAATAAAGCAAGAAAATAAGTAGGGCAAAACAATACCAACCCCCACTCAACAAACAACAAACTAAAAAAACCCAAAAAGGCAAATAATCAATAAATCAATAACTCTTATAAAAACAAAGCCAAATAGTAAAATGTTAATATAAGGAAATTTAAAAATAAAATAGGAAAAGAACTCAGAACCACATGTATGTATGTATGTACATGACCTATTCAAAAACTAGAACTAAACAACTAAAAAATAATAATGATGAAAAAAAGAAAAATTTTTAATTAAGAATGCTAGAATTTTTTCACTGAAGTGGCTGAAGTATTTCCTTTATATTCTAGACTGTACTTCTTTCCCTTTCTTCTTAGTCTATGAACCTCTTAGACAACGCAAGGGACAAGTGTTAATAAACCAACCTCCTTTTGGGATTTTCACCGGTCTGCATACTGGAGTGGTGTGGAAGTGCAGCTAGTTGAAAATATGCTCATCTTTTCTGCTCACTGGTGCAGAGGGAATGGATCTGGACCTTTCAACTGGGTTTTGTTTGGACATCTTCAATCACTTCTCTTTCTGGTTGGAAGTGGTACAGAGATCTATTTGGGAAGTTCCAGCTGCTGTGGTTGAGCTCTAAATGGAACTTGGAACCTTTGTTAGGGGCATCTAATCCTAAGCATTTAAATCCTTGCATACCAAGGGCTAAGCAGATGCTAATCCTGACCTGGCATCTAGGTTTCTAGAATCTCCCCAGAGTTCTACTTATAGGGTTATAGGGAGGGACAACAGACCACTCTGAGTGGATGGTGTCCAGCAGGTTTCCTATAGTGCCTCCCTTTTCCATCACTAAATATGAGGTTTCTGTCCTTAAATCTAATTATGGCCACCTGTACTATTTCCCCCTTTCAAATGGTCTTTTCACAGCAAAGTGCTCAAAAAAATATTGGGTGGTAACTGAAGGCAGGTAGAACATGGCTGGAGGACCTGGGTCACTGGGGCTTGCCCTGTGGCCCTCCCTTGCTCTCTTTTTCTTTGCTTCCTGATCCTGCAAGGAACTGAGCAACTTTGCTCTGCTGGGCCCTTCCCCCACATTATGCAGCCTGATCTTGGGCGAGAGCAATGGAGTCAGAGATCTATGAACTGAGTCCTTGTTGTACTCCCCCAAAGAAATAAAATTCTCAAATACCATCAGGAGGGAGAGACATCCCCACACTAATCCCTTCCCATCCCTAATTCAGGAAGGAGGGACCGCTCACCCTAATTTCTCCCCCTCCCTATAAGTACTGGGAAGGAAGGAACTGGCGGGTGATTCCCCACACCCTGCTTTTAGGTGTATGGGGGTCTTCGCTGACCAACTTCTTTTGGTTTTATGTTAACGGCTTGGATGATCTTGTTTTCGTGGGTATACATCCTCTGAAACAGTGAGCGTCAAATAAACTTTTCCTCTTCTAAGTTGTTCTTGTTGAGAATTTTGGTCACATTAAGGTGAATATTCTGTTTAAAGGTCAATAAGCTTTCTTTAATTCTACTCATGGTTAATTAATATATTCATATATTGTACAATGATAAAATTTGGTTTTCATGCATTTTTTGAAAATAGAGAAATACCTCTTTACATATGCTTTATGTTTTCTTTATATTGTTTAATATTAAATATGTGGATATGGTAAAACCTATGGGCTCAATACATTTATGAAAAATGTTATAATTGTTTTGGTTCTAAATCCTTTTAAAAGTGTCAATAATTACATATGTACTCAAAGTTTTCATTTTTTTACTCTCAAATCACTTTTTTAACATTGTTTCCTAAAGCATCTATCATTTTGAAGTTGATATGTTCCCTTCCCAATCATTTGTATACTGTCATTGCACAATGTGTGTGCAGATGAGTATAAAAGTTCCTGTCCATCAAAATGATGAATAGTTGAAGATATGGAAATGCTTATTACCTGTATTGATTAATGCACATTGTATATATGGTATATCCCTAAAGATGCACAAATTTAAAAAACAACAAAAAATTTTAAAATGATCTCAGAAAAACAAGAATGTTCACAAGTAATATTTAATAATGTTTCACTGGTTGTTAAAATTTCATTCATAGTATATTGTATATTTGAAAAATTTTTTCTCATTCTTTATACTTCAGAGATTTAATCTTCCCACAAATATATTGTTAGTTTTCTCTAAAATTTAGCATGTAACACTTTTCAAGAATATGGCACCAATTATTTTTAATTACTCTTCGAGAAGATAGATTGCTTCCAGTTTTACTTTTTTCATTGAATGCATGTATACTTCCTTTTTTCTGTGCATATGAGCAAGAGTTTTTCATGTATTGTTATGTTAGAATTCTGACATGTGAGTTTTGAATATTTAAAAAATTTTTGAACATTGCCAAATTGCTGTCCAAGTTGTCTGTACAAATTGACACTTCTTGTCGCAGTATGTTTAGATATGGATTTAAACTGATCTGATTGCTTGAAATTTACCACTGTTTTGTTTATGCTGCTCAATTATTGACTACCAAGAAGGCTGAGCAACGTAATTATGTATTTAATGTATTTACTGGTTATTCAGTTTTCATTTTCTGTTACCTGACTCATTTTACATGGTTCTTTTATCTATTGTGTGATTTTAGAGATTCTTTGTGCATGTTGTGTCTATAATCTAATAATGATTTGTTGTATTTTGGGTTTTGTATAAAAACCTTCCCAGTTCTCACATTGAATTATTTTCATTTATTGTGTTTTTATCATATGTAAGATTAAAAAAAAAAATTGGAGGTGGGTACTGGGAATTGAACCCAGGGGCACTAGACTCTGAGCCACTTCCCCAGGCCTATTGTATTTTATTTAGAGACAGGGTCTCACTGAGTTGCTTAGCACCTCTCTTTTGTTAAGGCTGGCTTTGAACTCATGATCTTTCTGCCTCAGCCTCCCAAGCCACTGAGATTACAGGCATGCACCACCGCACCTGGCAAGATTTTAAAATTTTAATCAAATTTGAAGTAATTTTTGCTTGTAACATTTTTATGCTATTTTGTCCTATGAATTTTTCCTCAAATATTACATATTTGTTTGCATGTTTAAATTTTCAATCCAAAGAGAATACAGATTTTATTTTCTTCCATGTTGCTAAATGTAATTGCCAATGCATTTATGCAATTAGACTCAACATAATATGATCACTTCTTATTCTTCTTATAGTTTCTCTTCATATAATCCTGAAATATAAATCATTTTTATGTTTCTTTTAAAAAGTAATGCTATTGCTTCTTGAATTCTGTGAGTGAATAGTAGTACCTTTCAAAATTGAATACCTTTCAAAATTGAATCTCGTGGCTGCCAATGGCATATCTATTTACACATTCAGGTATTGTATTGGAAACCATCTTCATGAACTTTCTCAGATTCCTTGATGAAGTACCTCTTTTCTCTTTTCATGCATGCCCATGTTACTAAGTTGACACTTTATTTTTGGCATTGATGATAGGTCAGATGGTAAGGCAGGAAAGTCTAACTTGCTGACCTAGATGTTGGGTGCTGAAATCTAGATACTTGGGGAAATTACCTCCCCCTAGGTAAACTCTGACCCAGAAGAAACTGAAGAAAGAAAGACCAATATATTTCTTCTCTTTTCTCTTCTCTCTGAACTGCTTTGGTAGATTCTCCTCACAAAATTTCCAGTGAAATCTTACATATCTCTTGCCTTTTGACCCTCCCTTGCTCTCTCTTTTTCTTTGCTTCCTGACCTTGTGGTGAACCCAGAAGCTTTGCTCTGCTGGACCCTTCCCCCATGTTATGCTGCCTGATCTTGGGCCAGAGCAATGGAGTTTATGGTCTATGAACTGAGTCCTCTGAAATAGTGAACTCCAGATTAATTATTCCTCCTCTAAGTTGCTCTTGTTGAGAATTTTGGTCACATTAAGCTGAGTATTCTTTAAAAAAGGCAATGAGTTTTCTTTAATTCTACTCATGGCTAATTCATTTGAAAAAATAAAAGACCAAGAATAGGTAAAGCAATCTTTAGCAAAAGTAGTAAGGTTGGAGGCATCATAATACCAGACCCTAATTTTTACTACAGAACTATAGTATTGAAAATAGCATGAAGACAGACTTGAAAATCAGTAGAATAGAATAGAAGACACAGAGACAAACTCACATGAATGTAGTTATCTGATAATAGACAAAGGCTCCAAAATTATACAATGGAGAAAAGATTGCATTTTCAGCAAACTTTGCTGGAAAAACTGGAAATCCATATATATAAAAATGAAATTTGACTTCTATTTCTCACTCTGTAGAAAAGTAAACTCAAAGGGGACCGAAGACCTAAGAATCAGATCAGATCAGGAACTGCATCTCCTAGAAGAAAGTGTAGGCCCAACACTGCAATATGTTGGCACAGCCATCAGCTTCCTTAAAAAAATTCCTAAGCACAAGTTATAAAACCAAAATCCATAAGTGATACATAAGTGGGAAGGTATCAAATTAAACGGCTTCCACTCAACACAGAAAATAATTAAGAGGATGAAGAAAGAGCATACAGAATGGGGGAAGATTTTTGCCAGCTGTTCCTCAGAGCATTACTATCCAGAATATATCAAGGACTCAAAAAATTTAACACCAATAAAACCCCAAATAACTAAATAAATAAAAGGGCAAAGGAACTGAACAGACACTTTTCAGAAGAAGAAATACAGTACAATTGGTCAACAAATATATAAAATTGTTCCACATCTCTAGCAATCACAGAAATGCAAATCAAATCTACACTGTTTATGACACGTTTAGCAATACAATATAACAATTCTTATGTGATGAAAATTTGTTCTCTTTTGATTCCTATTTCTCCTAAACAATGAACCATGTGAACAGTGATGTCAACAATGATTGTGTGGATGTTAGTAACCATTCTTTATTTTGTACCTAGGTAAAGGTCATTTTGACCCACTTCCCCCTCTGCTGATGATTTCATGATGCAAATTTGTAATTTTGAATCATAGCAACAGACACTTATGATTGATGTGATCTTTGGTGTAAGAACCCCTGCTGCCCTGTGGTCGGGGCTGTTCTCCCAATAGCCATTTTTGGGGCATTGTGTGAGATAGTCAGCCAAGCCGGCCTAATAAAGACTCTCAAATTTGGACTTCTCAGTGGTGATGGGTCTGTTATTAAGTCGTGCCCCATAACAGGACAGGTAGCTGAGTATCAAAGAAAAGGAAATGAGGAGATAACTCTCTCCATCACCCAGTTGCTGACAGCCTCGGGGCAGGGGAAGGCTTTCCAACACAAGTCGTCACCCCCTGAATGGCTCTCGTCCTGCCCTTTTGGTCACTTTTGGTCACCTAGGCAAGACATGGAAAACTAAAATCTACAAAGGGGCAAGACACCCTCACTCCCCTGGGCACCAGATCTGGACCCCCTCCTCTCTGGAGGAGTTAGTTTCTCTCTTTCTCTCTCTCTCCTTTCTCTGTTCTGTTTCTTAAATAAAATTTACTTTTTGCACTTGCCTTGGCATTTCTCAGGTGTTTAACCTCTAATACTGGAGGAACAAGGACCTGATCCTGATTTTCAAGATGGGTTTCACAATCAGAATGTCAATAATCAAGAAAGCAAATAATAATAAATGTGGTTGAGGATGTGGGGGAAAAGATAAACTCATACATTAAGGGTGGAACTGCAAATTAGTGCAACCACTCTGGAAAACGGTATGGAGATTCCTCAAAAAGTTAGGAATAGAACCACCATATGACCCAACTATGAACTTTGTGTATAACCAAAAAAGTCTAAAATCAGCATATTACAGCGAGACAGCCACATCAATGTTCATAGCAGCACAATTCACAATAGCCAAGTTAAAAAATCAACTAAGGTGCCCTTCAACAGTTGAAGGAATAAAGAAATATGGAATACATACACAATGGATTATTAGTGATAAAGAAGAATGAAATTATGGCATTTGCTGGTAAAGGGATGGAACCTATCATGCTAAGTGAAATTAGCCAGACTAATTCTAAGGAAATTTTAAGGAAGCTAGTCCAAAATAAGAGGGAAAAAGAGAAAGATAGCAAGAAGGGGGAAAAGGGAGATTCTTCAAAATAAGAGAACGATTGGTGGACTAGATGAAGGAGATTGAGGTGGAGTTTGGGGGAGAAGGGATTGGAGAATGGAAGAACAGTGGAATGATTCAGACCTCACTTTCCTATGTATATATCTGAGTAGACCACAGTGAATCTCATCATCTTGTATATCCATGAGGCACTAACAAAACAACACAAACTCTAGAAGTTAATAGCAGAATGATCAGTAGAGTAGAGGGGGGGAGGAAGGGAAGGAAAGGGGAGGTACTGGGCAGAGTCACAGAGCTGTCCCAACACAGGCCCAGAGTACACAGACCTGCTGGCCAAGGTTGTGCTGTCCTGGTCTTCACAGAGGGTGATCACATCTAGATTTAGGCAGACCAGGCTGCTCAGGCCCAGGCATGCAGAAACAGGGCTACTCCCCAGAGCTGAGGAAGCAGCACTGCAGCACTGTTGGCCTGGAAGCCAGAGCATCAAGTTAAAGAGGATTACTGTTGAACCTTAGAATCTAATCACATTTGTTTTGTTAGGCTTTCAATTTGGCTGGGACCCACCACTCCTTTCTCTTTCTAATTTCCCTGTTTGGATAGGGATGCCTATTCTATGCTGGCTCCACCATTGAGTTTTGGAAGAACTTTTGCTTTCACAGTTTAACAAGTAGATACTTGTCTCAGGATGAATCATAACTTGAGTTTCCCTCATTTGTAACTTAACCAGTACTTAGATAAGATTTTGGACTTAAAGTTGATGCTGAAAAGAGTTAAATATTAAGTGATAGCACTTCCATACATGTCTTCCAGCAGACATCAACTATTTCATTACAGGAGAGTTTAGGGAAAATTATGCCAACTAAAATCAAGGTCACTTTGGAGCATTCAGGGTTTTTATTTTCCTACCAAACTACTTGGCCAAACAGATGTTAAGCAATGTGACCACCGGTTTACAGTGTCAGTTTTCTTCTTTTTATTGTAATTCTGGGAGAAGGACTATCTGTATTCAAAATATGTCATAATTTCTTGTCTGCTAAATTTCATCTCTGCACGCAATTGATTATTACCATGAATGCCAAAGAAAATTAGGCACACATTCTCTTAAATCTGGGCTATTTAATTATCTGCATCGGGACATAGCAATCTAGGGTTCTTAGATTTACTTGTTTTCTAGTTAGGCTGTGTGATGTCTAATCAGAAATTTTCATTAGAGAGGCTTTCTTAAAGGAAAAAAATTTTTCCGTAAATTTAGCTATCATAGTTAATCAACATGCTGAAGTCTTTTTTGGGAACCCTAAAATTGACCAATCAGAAGTACATATTTTCATAACTGTATTTCTTAATCTTTGTAAGTTAGTTGTTTAAATTATATTAATGCGGTCTATATAATTTATTTTATAAAAGGTCAATGGATTATATTAGTTCTATTTTGTGTAGTTTTTCAATAAAACCATATTAAAGTGTGTGGCCTTGACATATTTTAAAATGAATTAGATTTTTCTAGAGAGAAATATTTATAAAGCTGAGCAATGTCTCCAATATAGAGACCATAGAAACTTTCTTTCATTTGATTTCTGGTTCTACCTTCAGTAATTGATTGCTTCATAGAAAAGCGATGAATATGAATAACTGACATATCTAATTGCTCCTGTTTATTATTGTAATTATTCTTACTGTACCCCCAGCTCTAAATCCCCTTTCTCTCAAAGTCCTACTACTCTGTGTATTTCTCAATCTATGTATCTATTATATCTATTGTGTATCTATCATGTATCTATGCATATAGAAATCTTTTTATTTTCATCTTGCTTTGCTTTTTCAGTTAGGACATTGATGGCCTATGTATTTCATTTTTAGATAGTTCAGCATATGTCTCAAATCTGTTTTTCTATATGACCCTAATGTCTATTCTGTGTTTGTATTTGGCATCTTCATGGTATGCATTTCTCTCATTCTATGTAACAAGTGATTTTATAATTTATTGCATTATTTTACCTGTGTATGTTGTTTCTTTGTATATAATTCCTGTATTGAAGTGCTCGAGTTTTACTTCTTTATTTTTCTATTGGTCACAGTACAGGGTGTTTCTTCCCACAGGAATAAAATAGGAATTATCAAGAAAGATGACTCACAATTAAGGAACAATATAAAGACTCAATTTTAGCAACCCAGCAGGTTTTATCTTACTAGGATTTTCTGACCAGCCCTGGCTGGAAATGGTTCTTCTTCTGGTCATCTCTGTCATCAACATTTTGACACTGCTGAGGAACACAGCGATCTTACTTGTTTCACACTTGATCCCCAAACTCCATACTCCCATGTATTTCTTCCTCTCCAATCTCTCCTTCCTGGACCTCTG
>JAJEJO010005619.1:0-10565 GCA_020662805.1 Glaucomys volans
AACAGGTGTTGGCGAGGATGTGGGGAAAAGGGTACACTCATACATTGCTGGTGGGAGTGCAAGTTGGTGCAGCCACTCTGGAAAGCAGTGTGGAGATTCCTTAGAAAACTTGGAATGGATCCACCATTTGACCCTGTTATCCCACTCCTTGGCTTATACCCAAAGGTCTTAAAATCAGATTGCCTCAGTGATGCAGCCACATCAATGTTCATAGCTGCTCAGTTCACAATAGCTAGATTATGGAATCAACCTAGATGCCCTTCAGTAGATGAATGGATAAAGAAACTGTGGTATATATACACAATGGAATATTACTCAGCCATAAAGAAGAATAAAATATGGTATTTGTAGGTAAATGGATGATGTTGGAAACTCTTATGCTAAGTGAGATCAGCCAATCCCCAAAATCCAAAAGCCGAATGGTCTCTCTGATATATGAATGATGATGCATAATGTGGGGGGGAAAGATGGCAAGAATGGAGGAAAGATAGCTAGCATAGAGGGAAGGGAGGGGTGGGGGTGGGTGGGGGGTAAAATTAATAACAATGTGTGACAGATACCATTGCCCTGTGTACATGCATGAATGCACAGATGGTGTGACTCTACTTTGTGTACAACCAGTGAAACAATAGCTGTACTCCATTTGTGTTCAATGAATCAATAAGTAAATAAAAAAAAAATAAAATAAAAAAAAAAAAAGAAGGCAAATCACATTTGAAATAGACGTCTATTTGAAATAGAAATAGACAAAGGACCTAAATAGTTATTTACCAAAGAAGACATGCAGATGGTCATCAAGTGTAGAAAAAATAATTCTCTACAACAATAACCAACAAGGACATACAAATGAAGACCATGGAGAGAGCAATTCACACGTTAGAATGGCTATCATCAAAATGAAAAAAGAGACTAAAGCCACCTAAAAAAAAAAAATGGAAAAAGATAAATGTTGAGGATGTAGAGAAAAGAGGACACTTGAGCACTGTTGGTGGGGATTTTAAAAATTTCTGTAAATTTTTGTTAAGTTTGCATAGGTTTTTTAATATTTCCAAAAATTTGCCATTAGGGAAAACAGTATGGAGTATCCTTAAAAAATTAAGAATGAACTACCATGTAATGCAGCAAAACCCACTATTGGTATATAGCCAAACGAGTGAATCAATACCTCAAAGAAATGCAGGTACTCCCATGTTCTTTGCAAAATTATTCACAAAGGCCAAAGATCAAGATATATGAACTATCTACATTTCTATCAGTGGACAAATGGGTAAAGAAAATGTGGTATACATACACAATAGAATACTAGTTAGCCCTTTTTTAAAAAAAGTATATATTGTCACATAGGACAACATGGATGGTATTTGGAGAATATTATGTTAAGAGAAATAATCTAAGCTGAGAAAAACAAATGCCCCATGATCCTACTCCCTTCTGGAACTTAAGAATGTTGACCTTATAGGAGTAGAGAGCAAAATGGTGGTTATCAGGTGCTGGGTGAGAGTTGGGGATGCAACAATGTGGGTGGCAGGAAATGAAATTTCAGTTAGATAGGAGGAAGAGTTCAATGGATCTATTTTACAAAATGGTAACCATAGTTAATCACAATGTATTTTATTTTGAAAACTGCTAAGAGATTTTATGGTCTAAATACACAAATACACACACACATACACACACGTATGGGAGATAATACTTAAATTTGCTAGTTCCATTTAGCCATATGCATTTCAAAACGTCAGGTTGAATAACATAAATATACAAAATTTGTTTGGCAATTTTAAAAGACATAAGTAAAGCAAATATTGTTTTAACCATTTTACTAATGAGGCAACATAGGGTTAGATATGTGGGAATGTACAAGGCAAGCCTTGAACTCTGGTCAGTAATTCTGTTTTAAACACAAACATGTGAACTGACATAATAGTTTAATTCTACTACTATTCTTTATCCCACACATGTAATGTAGAATCAACCCACTAATCATGAAACAAATTTATTAAAGAACAATCTTACATAGAAACCATTATGTGGATTTTCTTTTAAACTGAGTGTTAAAAAACATTTTGAAAAGTGTTATTCAGTAGGCCCTCTATGAAGGCTAAATGAAGACTTAATTAGAAAACTAATAATCACTGATTCCTCTGTGACTGCCACAATGCATGGGCTAGTTTGTTCATTCCTCTTGCAGGGTTTTTGTGTATAATCCTGATTTTTCTGATGAAGATACTTGGTTACAAAAATGAAATATGTTGCCCAAGCAAAACCTGCGGTAAAGAGAGAGAAAGTTCAGATTGTAAATTTGATTCATGTGACTTGAAGGATGGTTTGCTTTTTTCTTTGAAGCCTCCATCCTCTCAGGGGGTAAATACATAATTTGTTGGTAGAAGACCCCTTCTCCCATGCAGTTTCTATTATGTGATCAGGACACCCAGTCAATCCTAGGGACACCATGGAACCTGTGATGTATTTGCCATAAAACATGCCTATTTTCTTTCTTGTGAGGCAAATAGCATTATCACCTTATATACATACCACTGCAAGGGTATTGTGTCTTAAGAAAGAGACAGGAAGAACTGAGTCTAAAAGGAAAAATAAGATGAATTAGGGGCAGAGGACAGCCTTATCTGTGGATATATTCAAAGAAAACTGGTTAAATCCCAGGGCTTCCAGAAAGGCAGACAACTCATTCCGGTTGTAAATGATTAAATCGGGGAAGGTTTTTCCTAATGAAAAAGCTATCACTTTTAAGGATAATTGATTCACTAATCCCCAGAGGAAGAGCATTCTCAATCTTACATCCTCCAGAGAATTTGAACCACTCTGCAAAGCAGTATCTGGATGACATGGAGAGAAACTAGACGAAAATTAATGATAAATGAACTGACCACTGGGAGCCTTGTGCAGCCATTATGTGAGCCCAGGAAAGCTCCAACTAAGTAGCAGGACAACCAGAGCTCCTGCATCTTGCACATGAATTACCAAGCCTATTTTATATTCTTCAGGGTTGTGTGGGATTAGTTTTTTCATTTCATTCTGCCTAGGAAGTGTGGAATAGTGAGAGGAATAGCTTCAGAGTCAGACATATGAAGATTCAAATCTTTCACTGCCATTTACCAGTCAGAAGCCAAAACTCAGACTCATGCTTATGAGGTTCCAAAATCCATGCTCTCTCTCTCCTTGTACACATACTGCCTTGAAAAGGACACATTTCCTTGCAGTCTGTTGCGAAGTCTGCTATACTACCATCAGATAAAAATTAATACTTAAGAAAAGGAAAACTAGTGTTTATTGACTGCCTATGTGCCCAGCAATCTGCTAGGCACATTCACATGTAATATCTTACATAAGTGACTAAAAGTCATACATGTGTGGTTATAAGAATTAATGTTTTGCAGTTAAGGAGTTGTCACTGGTATTTGGTTTTAGGGAGGCTTCATTCCAAACTAAATTTGTCCTATCATAGCATGTTGCCTTAGGATCAATCTCGGTTAAAATCAAAAGATAATTCTGGAGTGTTTAAAAATATCTGAACCACTAAATCCTCGAATGGTCCCCAGAGATGTGTGCAGGCCCTTTGAAGGCAGGGAGAGACTGTCTGGCATACGCTGCATAGCCCTCATGTTCAATGAATGCACAAGAAATCACTAACAGTAATGATCATTTAGAGTTTGTTAGCCTCTGGGATCTGTTTGAGCAGCACGTGTCTGTAATTATGATATTTTACAGTTAAAAGGTCATGAATCTTGCTTTAAAATTTACAATACATATATGTATATATAAAATGTCCCCTGGGAAGTCCGTAAATGACAAATTCGAATAGTTAGTTTCACTTCTGCTGCTTCTCCTTAATTGCTTTTATTTTTCTCAAGCAGTAATAATTTTCATTTTAATTGGGCTTTTAGCAAAAGTGCAAATTAGTATTAGCAATATAGAGCAATTTTCTACAGCTCTCCCTTATAAGTCCAAGAATCCCCTCTTCCCTTATAGAAAGTAATTATGTATCCCAATGCATAGATGAGAGAAAACTATGGTCCCAGCTAAATGTGAAACTTTTTCTTCAGAATACAGATGGAACAGGGATACAGCTGGGATTATAGACTCTAGCTTTCTGATTTAATTAATTGATTCTCTTCTAATTTGGAAATTCAGCCTTGTAGAAACTCTGTGTGTGTGTGTGTATTCATTTATAACTTAAACAGCAGTACTTAAAATCTTAACCTTCCTTCCCTCTCTATCTTCCCTTTTTAATTTATAAAATGCATTTATGAAAAGGGAAGCCACACTGGACATCCAGAGGGATAAGATAGGGTTTTCAGTCTCAAAGAGAACTAGTCACTCTGCAGGGTACCAGAGAATGAAATGTGAATGCAAACTCTTAGATGATAATGGACTTGTCCTCTTTCCTTTGATTTTAGTTCTATTCATGACAAAATTATTCAGCACTTACACTGCTACAAAGCTGGGCAACATCCCTGGCATGGATATCACATGATATATACTGTAGAATCTTGGGCTATATGTGTAACTACATGTATTCTGCCGTTTGCATCATTGACAATTATTGGTCCCTATGCTACATCAAGATCATTTGTTGAATGGAACAGGAAGGACACCAACTGGTGTTGGGGGAGGAGATTAAGTTGTTAAGTGGAAGCACATGATACTTCCAAAATTCATTGTTTACTTTGAATGAAAATTACAAGTGAAATTCAAAATCTCAATTCAAAAGAGCAGATATACACATCGATTAGTTACAGATTTCTTTTTTTTTTTTGTCTTTCTAATGGAATTCAGGGATTCCCTCATGTAAACTTTTTAAAACATATTATTTGAAGCACATCTAAGCTGAATGAGAGAGAGACTATAAACAAGGAGAAAGCCTAAATAAGAAGATGTATGGGGAAATAGGAGGAAGGGGCCAGAGGGGTGAGAGGGACATAGAAGGAACTGGTGTGTGTGTGTGTGTGTGTGTGTGTGTGTCTATGTGTCTGTTTGTGTCTGTCTCTGTGTGTGTCTGTGTGTGTGTGTGCGTGTGTTAGAGAGAGAATGTTAAACTAAAAGTCCCTATTTGAAGAATGCCAAAGAGAACCAAGCTAATCCACAAGTGTGTCAGTCATGGGAAAGAGGAACAAGGGGCCTTCTCACCAGGTGTGTTAGAACTGCAATTCATGATAATAGACATTCTAATTGGCATGAGAAGGATGGATTGGAAAAAAGAGGGGTGGGGTTGGGGAGGGGGTAAGAATAATTACAGAATGAGACAAACATCATTACCCTATGTACATCTAAGCACATCTAAGCTGAATGAGAGAGAGACATGTACATGTATGATTACACAAATGGTGTGACTCTACTTTGTGTACAACCAGAGAAACAACAGCTGTACCCATTTGTGTACAATGAATCAAAATAAATAAATTAAAAAAAAAAAAAGAACTGCAATTCAGAAGATCTGTCTGGTTGCAAAGTCCTTGCCCTTTTCCACTGTCCTTCAAGGTTTCTAGTCATTTTCTATGAGTTGACACAGAGAGACACCAACATCAATATTGGTGGATCCCAGATAAAGAAGGAGGGGCGCAGAAACCAAAAAAGAGAGGAAGGATGGTGGATGAAGCCAAACAGGGGAATCAGAATCAATAGGAAATACCGTCTGTGGAAAATTCATGACACAGGTTTACTGTTCCATGGACTATTTATTACACAACCATAGAAGTAGTTCTGAATATGCATTATGGCTTAGCATGAAAAGATATTCACGATATATTAAATTTAAAAAGCAAGTTAAGAGCAGTATTCTTTTACCTTGATTGTGATTTGTACAAAAATATCTGTAGAAAAAGTAGGAAAGTACCTTAACAAAATGACAACAATTTTTTTCTCGTGTTATAAGATCTGTAAATGACTGTATGATAATAGTAATGAAGTTGAAATGTCTGAAAGCATGTGGGAGTCTCCTGATAAGTTCCAGAGAGGAGACACCATGCCAGGGCTACTTTTGTATTTACGTACATTCTGCTATCTTTATGTGACTGGGTGTGCTTATTTGGAGTGACTGATAGGCTGCTCATAGGGATCGTTGGCATTCAGATTGTTCTTCCTCCCTCCAGCTGGAGCATGTTCTCCTCTCTCAGTGTTTTCACATTTAGGCGTGGAAGCTCAGAAGATGGAAAGGGAAGAACAGAGTTAAAACGTAGCTAGTTCTCCTTGTACAAAAGGTTTCTGATCTCCTCCCAACCCAGGTGTTCTATTAACACAAAATACTGCCATGGAAATACTGCCTTTCTTTCCCTCTGGGACTTAACATCCCTTCTAGCAGTTCTGATTTTGGTAGTAGCTACACCATTAGGGAGCTGTAATAAATATTTCAGGATGTCTGGCTATTACGTGAGATGCATATGAAGAAAGTAATTTTAATGAATAAATGGATAGGTGGATGAACGAATGAATGAATGAATGAATTTGGAATCAGAGGTCTAGGTTATAGTTTATCTACTTACAGTCTGTAATGTTTTATCATCTATCATCTTCCCAACTACATTGCTTTAATAAAATCATAATGATACTATATAGAATTCTCAAAAGCGTTAGGAGAACTAAATGAGTTAACATATAAAATCATCTTCAGAAATTTTGAGAAAAAAATCTCTTACTTACTTGGCTGTGTCTTTTGTATATTTAAAATATTTTCTTTGAATTCATCATATACCTCCAACAAGATTCTAAATTAATGTTTTTATCTGCATCTGTTTGAAAACTGTCTCCTCGTGTGTGTGAATGCATGCATGCATGTGTGTATGTGTTTCTGTGTGTGGGTGTGCATGCACATGCACATGCGAACACACAGGGTGTTTTAGTCAAATTGCTTTGCTTCATAAATGGTTTCCAATAAATGTTATTTTATTTATCAAACACCTGCATCACAATCATGCATCCCTCTTTATCAAAAGTGTGTTCTAAAGTAACTCATTTAACCCATCATAATCTATGAGGCAGCTGCCGCTGTCATTCCCTTATTACAAATGAGCAAACTGGGGTACAGAGAGGTAATCTATCTTGCCAATGTCTACCCCAGTGTTGAGAAAAGAAGCCAAAATTCTAACCCAGTTATTCTGACTCCAAAGTTTACTAAATTTAAAGTATAACATAAAAAAAGCATATTAAGTTTGCCTCCAAAGTGAAGACAAATTTAGTATTATCATTATTATGTCACCAGAAATAGCAAACCCCCCCCCCCCAAAAAAAAAAAACACTACTTAGAATGAATAGTATAGTGAATGCAGTTTATTTAGGAGCTTTTGTCTTTCAGGCACTATTCTGCATGATTCATATTAATCATTTGATTTAATCTTTTGAGATAAATATCAACAGTCCTATTACACTCTCTCTTCCATTCACACAGGAAAAGGTAATATAAATACATGGGAAAAATTTGACCTCCATAGCCTATTTTTATGACAAAATATTTTAAAAGTATAATCAGATTTTGCACAGTAGCTTTAAAAGACCATATTTAGTCTAGATACAGTTTGGGCATGTACCTGTAGGGGAACTAGATATAGAGGAGGCAAGGTACATTCTTAGATTTCAAATGTTGAGATCACTCACACTGCCCTCAATTTTCCCCCCACAAGTTAATAGAGATAACATGTGCATTGTGATGCTCATATTTAGAATAGTAAACTGAATGGATCAGGAAATGGGCTTTAGAATCTTACCTGGCTTCAAATCTTAGTCTACTCTTTCTGATTGTGGGTGTTTTTAGAACAACTCAACTTTTAGTATCTTCTATAAACTGAGCTTAATAGTATTTGTACATTTAAGTTATTATAAAAATAAACATGGTCATATAAGTTAATGGTTAAAGTTAAGGGCTAGGCAAAGGGATGATCTCCTGCACAGGGCAGAGGCGAGAAAGCTGCCTTGAAGAATCTGAAAGAAAACACGAAGCCATCAAAGAGTGTGGAGAGGGACACAGTTACCCAGAACCTCAGGAACTGATAGATCACATAATAAGGATTTAAAGTTAGTTCAATAGGAAGCCCGGGGTGCTTTAAAGAAGTAAGTGGCATATTGAAAATTATCTATTTCTTAAGAATGCTGTAGTTCAAAGTATGCATGAAAAAATATAGCATTTTACTTTAAATATATACTCATTTTGAGTTCCTACAAAGTATCAAGTAGTTATTATAATTTTTAATATACAGTTCAATGTCATGACAGTCTAGTGAAAATTTTAACTAAAGATATTACATTGTACAAATGACAAAATTAAGTGATAGGAGAACTAGAATTTAGATCTGGATTTGTCTACTTCAAAGTCTACTTGCCAGCATTATTTGGCAAGTACAGTCTCTGGGACTGGTTGTCTTATAAAGGACCTGAATGAGAGTGGTATAGAAGGTGAATGGAGGGCATTGTGGATGTAGACACACACCCAGTGAGCCCCTTCACCCAACTTGTGTCAGTCCTGTCTCCTGGTGCAGGAAGAACAGAGGACTTGCTTCTAGCCAGCAGAATACAGCAAAGCTATTGGGATAGTCATGCCCAGAATTGTGTTATGTTAGAAAAGACTGATTTAGCAGACTGGAGCAAAAGAGTTGCTGGCTTTGGAAAAGTAAGCTGCCATTTCATGAGAAAGTTATAAGTCAAGGAAGTGCATTCAGCTTGTACTTGAGAAGAATAATTGATTGACAGCCAGCAAGAATATGGAATCTCAGTCCAATCACCTCAAGGAAATCAAGTTTAAGCAAGTACTCTTAAAAGTGGTTCCTGAGACCCAAAATGGAATGTGAACCTGCTAATACCCTGATTGCAGCTACGTGAGACCCGGTACAAAAGCCCCAGCCAAAGTGATCTGGACACTGGGAACATGGAAGGCAGCAATCCTAAATTGAAATAGTGCCTTCTGCATCAAGCACCAAGACAAAGAGTGGCTATGGGGATGAGGTCCTGGACCCACAGTGGCCCAAATACTCAGGAATAGAAATTGACATGAGAAAAGCAGAAAGTCTCCAGAGAAGAGTCATGCTTCACAGACCTAGAGAGAAATAAAAATGAAGATCAGCATGAAAATAGGAACCATGGCAGGGTCACCTGTATTGTGAGTTAACTCAAGAAGGGAAACTCTTGGTTCTTCGAAAAGATAAACAAGATTGATAAGCCCTTAGCAAAAATAACGAAAAGAAAGAGTGAAAATTCTAATTGATAAAATTAGAGATGAAAAAGGAGAAATAACCACAGACATCAGAGAAATCCAGTGAATCATTAGGGACTATTTTGAAAGTTTACATTCCAATAAATGTGAAAACCTAGAAGGAATGGATACATTTATAGACAAATATGATTTGTCAAAAGTCAATCAAGAGGACATAGAAAACCTAAATAGACCAATAACTTGCAATGAGGCAAAAGCAGTAATAAAAAGTCTTCCAAAAAAGAAAAGCCCAGGACCAGATGGATTCTACCAAACCTTTATTCTCAGCTGAATTCTATCAAACCTTTAAAGAAGAATTAATGCCAATCCTCCTCAAATTATTCCATTAAATACAAAAGGAAGGAATATTTTCAGATTCATTCTGTGCAGCCAGTATCACACTCACATCAAAACCAGATAAGCACACATCTAGGAAAGAAAACTCAAGACCATTATTCCTGATGAACTTAGATGCAAAAATATTTAATAAAATATTATTAAGTCCTGTTCAACAACATCTTATGAAGAGTTAGTTTTACTCCAGAGATACAAGGATGGTTTACTATGCACAAATCAATAAATGTAATTCATCACAAAAATAAGATTAAGGACAAAAATCACTGAGTCATGTCAATAGATGCAGAGAAGACCTTTGACAAAATTCAGCACTGATTTGTCATAAAAACACCGAAGAAACTAGGGATAGAAGAAACTTACTCCAACATTATAAAGGCTATATATGAAAAACCCAGGGCAAACCTCAAAAGCAATGGGGAAAAACTGAAAGCATTTCCTTTCAAATCTGGAACAAGTGTGTCCACTATCACCACTCTTGTTTAATGTAGTGCTTGAAATTCTAGCCAGAGCAATTTGGCCAGAGAAGAAAATGAAAAGGATAAAAACAGAAAAGGAAGAAATCAAGTTATCATTCCTTGTAGATGTCATGATCCTACACCTAGAAGATTCCAAGAACTCTACAAAAAAAACTGCTATAGTTAATTTTAAAAAATCTGGCAAAGTAGCAGGTTATGAAGTCAACATACAAAAATCAATGAGTTCACCGAGAAGCTCCAGAGGCTGAGGCAGGAGGATCTGGAGTTCAAAGCCAGCCTCAGCAAAAGTGAGACATGAAGCAACTCAGTAAGACCCTGCCTCTAAATAAAATACAAATTAGGACTGGCTAATTTGTATTTAGCCAGGGGCTTAGGGGTGGAATGCCCCTGACTTAAAAAAAAAAAATAATAACAACAGTGGCTTTTCTATATACCAACAATGAATCTTCTGAGAAAGAAATCAGGAAAACAATTCCATTAAAAAAAAAGAAGAGAAAAGAAAAGAAAAGAAAAGAAAAGAAAAGAAAAGAAAAGAAAAG
>JAJEJO010005619.1:10575-96344 GCA_020662805.1 Glaucomys volans
AGAAAAGAAAAGAAAAGAAAAGAAAAGAAAAGAAAAGAAAAGAAAAGAAAAGAAAAGAAAGACAACCTTAATCAATAATGTAGACATTTACAATGAAAAGCATAGAACAGTGGAGAAAAAAAATTTGAAGAAGACTCCAGAATATGGAAAGACCTCCTATGTTCATGTAAAGCATAATTAATATTAAAATAGTCATACTACCAAAAGCAATACACAGATACAAGGCAAATTCCATCAAAATACCAATTATATTTTTCACAGAACTAGAAAAAAAATACAGTCCTAAAATTCATTTGGAAGAATTAAAGATCCATAATATCCAAAGCAATCCCAAGCCAAAAAAGCAATGCTGTAGGCATCACAATACCTGACTTCAAATTATACTACTGAGCTATAGTAACAAAAATTTCATTGTACTGGCATAAAAACAGACACATAGACCAATGGTACAGAATAGAAGAGAAGGAGACAAACACACTAATCTAGTCATCTGATCCTTGAGAAGGTGCCAAAAACATACCTTGGAGAAAAGAAAGCCTTTTTAACAAATGGTGCTGGGAAAACAGGTTATCCATATACAAAAGAATGAAACTAGACCTTTATCTCTCACCTTGCACAAAAATCAACTAAAAAGAGATCTAAAATCTAGGAATCAGTTCAGAAATTTGCAAATTCTAGAAGAAAATGTAGGGTCAACACTGTAGCATATAGAAACAAGCAGCCACATTCTCAAAAGGATCTCTTAAGCTCAGGAAATAAGGCTTAATAAATAAGGTTAATAAATGGGATAACATCAAATTTTAAAACTTCTGCATAGCCAAAGAAACGATTAGAATGTCGAGAGAACCTAGAGAATGGGAGAAAACCTTTGCTAACTACTTTACTGACAGAGGATTTATATCTAGAATATATAAAGAACTCAAACAATTTTATTCCAAAATCTCAAATAACCCAATTAATAAATGGGCAAATGAATTAAACAGAAACTTCTCAAAGGAAGACATAAAATAGTCAACAAATACATATAAACATATATATATATATAAATTTTTGATCTGCATTTTCCTAATGTTAAACTTTATAAATCTATATATAAATTTAGCATTAGGAAAATGCAGATCCAATCTAAACTGAGGTTTCATCTCACACCAGTCAGAATGGTAGTTATCAAGAATACAAATAATAAATGATGGAGAGGATTTTATGAAAACTTTTTATACTGTTGGTGGGATTGTAAATCAGTACAACCACAAAGGAAATCAGCATGGAGGTTCCTTAAAAGGTTAGGTATAGATTCACCATATGACCTAGCTATCCCTGTACCATCCCTTGGTATTTGTCCTGAAGAATTAAAGCTACCATACTACAGCAATACATACATACCTATGTTCATAGCAGCACAATTCACAATAGCCAAAATATGGAGTCAGACTAGGTGTCCATCAACTGATGAATGGATAAAGAAAATATGGTATATATATACACAATGGAGTTTTATTTAGCCATGAAGAAAAATAAAATCATGGCATTTGCAGTAAAATTGATGAAACTAGAGACCATTACATTAAGCACAGTAAATCAAACTCAGAAGGTTGAGGGTTGTATGTTTTCTGTCATATACAGAAGCTAGAGAGGAAAGAGAAAAAGAAAGATGGGAGTGCATCTCATGAAATCAAAGGGAGATCCTTAGAGGATAGGGACCAAGAGGTAGGAGCTGAGGAGGGATGGGGAAAGTTCTGGGGAGTGATGTTGGCCAAATTATATTGTTATACTGTGTATTATGTGCATATATGCATGTGTAACAAGTCCCATTGGTTTGTACAACTATAACCAACTATAATTGGTTTATCCCAATAAAAATAGTGAATGAAAGGGAGTGAGGAGAAAGTCAATTGTACATTCTTTGCTTTTGCCTCTTGCACACACTCTGAGCTTGAAAGAACAATATTGGGTGGCCCTATGTATGATATAGGAAGGTCAGTGTCCAGATATTAACTCTCTTGCACCAGATGGAGACTTCTCTCTATATATCATATATTTATACATATATATGTATATATACACACATATATATACACACATGCATGTATGATACATATTGTATTTTACATATCTGTTAAATAAACAATCTGAGAACATACACAAAAGTCATGTGTTCTATTGCATAGCTGCAAACGTAATAGAAGTTCTAAGGTACCAAGCACACCCATATCTAGAATAGACCTATCATTCTTCCATTTTCCTTTGAAAATACTATTTAATAGCAAAATATTTTAACAATATTTAAGACCCTTATTTTTCATATATATGTATTTTTCCACTCATTGTCCAAATGTCTTTGTGATGTAGAATGCTATGGTATTAGAATGTTTTCAGATGAATGAAACATAAATTCCATCTCAAACTGATTCATATTGTATCTGATGTATCAGCAAGTCCAGAGGCAGAGAGGGTTTGTTTAATGTCAGTTTAGTCAGTGTAAAAAGCCAATAGAGATACAGAAATTCTTTTACCAAAAGGAATAAAAATAGTTATAGAGGTTGAGGTCTCAGGTGTTCTCTCTACAAGCAGCTCTATTCAGTGTCAGTTTCATTCTCTAACTGCAAGATGCCTACAGTGTTTAGAGGTGTCACAATGTCCTAAGGAAGCAGAGAGAGCTCACCTTCTCTTGCAGCTCCTTCTTAACAGCATGGTCATTTTCCCTAAAAGCCCCTATCAGATTTACATATGATTCCTTAGAACCAGGTTTCATACCTATTCCTAAACCAATCACTGGTAACCAATCCAGAAGTCACTTCCTACAAGATAGGTGAGGAAGGTAATTGAACCAAATCCAAAAAGAACAAAAGCAGAAATGGATGCTGAGCACTTTACAGTATCATGCATATCACAATTTTCTTCATTTTTAAAAAGCAATTTTTTCTACATCATCTTAAAAATTATTCTGACAAAACAAAATGATCTGATATCACTATGCCTCAATTTATAAATTTTTGCCCTAATTATTTGACTTTAATAGTTTCATAAAATAAAATGTTACAGGAAATTTTCTAATTTCCTTAATTTATGCATTGGTTGGTTAGGAGCTGGAGACTATTCTCCTGGAAAGGAAGAGTAAGTTTTTATGAATTGAATATGAGAGGTATGATTCTATTATTTTAGAAAATCATCTTGGCATGTTAGCTAACCCCCAAACAGATGAATAAATTATTTGTCTGAGATTAAAAACACACAGAATAGTTGAGGTCCATGATGAATTAATTTCCTAGCAATCAGGCTCTGGTAGCATTTAATTTATTTGTGTTAAGTTGGGTTCTCAAACTTTGGAATTTCCCAAAATAATTTACTTTAAAGTGGTTTTTGTTTGTTGGTTTGTGTTTACCATTTTTTACATCAAGAACACAATTTCTTCCATTTACTATTTTTAATATCAACAATACAATCTCTTCCATTTATTAATTACCTACTACTTCTCATACTATCTCTTGTTTTTATAATTAAGTCTATGAAACAGTATTATATTCTTTCATCACTGGAAGTCCAACACTGTATCCATTGCACACAGAGATACCTTATTATATTCTTGAACAGAAAATAGCTCATAGAATTCAAAAGGATTACAAAACAATGCTTTCTGGACAGTCACATAAAAAGAAATCAAGCCTGTTAATTCCAACATTCATAACATGATTGAACTAAATTGCCAGAATAGTAGCTACTCAATAAATAGTTTGCATCAGTAGATGAACAAATTTTAAGCTCAAGAGAGTGTTTTGCTCCCCAGGATTATTAAAATGTGATTTTAAAAGCACACATTACATTCTCTACCAATTAAAGTACATTTAGCAGAATATGGTCTGTTTTTAGTTTAAATCGATACACTTGATTTGATTTGGTTTGTTATAATAGGCTAAAGTCTGGCCCTCCCTGGAATTTAAATAATGTTCCTAGTTTCCCCTGTCACTTTACCTAAAGTGTAGTTAATTTAGAAGGGGGAAAATAAAAAAAAAAAAAAACAAAGCAAAACTAAACAAAACCTGTTTCCACAGCAAAGTGCTTTCTCTAAGCTGGCTGTGGTCGATGGAGTTGATTAGCAGAGAGGCAATGTAATGAGAAGGTGGTGAGCATGGTTGACCTTTCTCATTAGGCAAAAGGACTGAAAAGGCATGGGATTGTTGAGAGATCTTTCCATCCTTTCTACTTTGACATGAAGAATGCCATGTTAGCATTACAGGATCCAAACAACAGCTCCCATGCATTATGTTGTCACATGCTACGATCATAACTGAGCTACTGCATTTAATTCAGGTAGCCATGTTCATGAAATATTTACAGACTTGTGGTGCACAGAGAAAAGTGCTCAAGGAATAAAGAGTTCCAAAATCCAACACTAGCATTGGAGAATTGGATGCTAAAGGCCAGAAGAGTGAACTCCCTTTCAGAAGATCACTGATCTTTCCACTATAACCAATGATAACAATTGAAACAATATTAGGAAAAGTTTCTTGGAAAGAGTTGCAATTTCAGGCACATTTTAAGTCAAAGGTCTTGTTTCCAGGGTTTATTTAGACTCTTCCCTCTGGTTAGAAAGTCATATCCAGCAAAAACAACCCTATTCTATAAAGTCCCAAGGAGAAGGGAATGGGGACCAGTGAGAAAGGATTGCGAAGAAGCCAAACTTTGGCAGATCCATATCTAGAAGAATTTTATAAAAAACTAACCATCTGACAACAAAAGGGGCAAGAGGAAAAACTAATATTCTCTTTTTTAAGACAAGTGTTCTATCAAAACAGTATTGTGAGGTGAAATTATAACTATCTCAAAAGGGGAAACTATAACTAATTGGAACAAATAAAAATTTAAAAAAGGGGAACTAATGCACAGTGTTAAGGTTTTTTTTAGGATAAAACTATAAAGTGTCAGAGATAAATATTAACCCTGATCTGTTCTGTCCCAAGCATGTGCTGTGATTTCGAGTCACCGGCTCCCAGAAGGCCTTTACGTGGAAGCTATTCAGTTGCTTGTCAGGGGTGTGTTGGAAAGGACTTCACATAGGGAAATAGACTAGTCTTCAAGGCTGCTTGGAACTCTTCCATTTCTCAGCTTTTATTTTAGGGTGCAGATGGATGGCATATGTACAATAAGACTGAATTACTCCTGAAAATACAGCTTTCGAGCTTTTTACTTACCTTGAAACTTTCTGTTTCATTCTGTGGATGACTGGCATTTGACTCCATTAAGGGTTTATATAACATGTGCAAAATGTTAGGAATTGCTCCCTCCAACTCTATTATAACATGGTTCTTGGCAACTAAGCCACATGCCAACTCCAAAGTGGCTTGCTTGGTGTGAAGATAATTCATCTGAGGTTAATTACAGAATCCTTCCAGCTTTATTGCACAGATTCCTCAGAGACAGAGTCTATTTTTGGATATAATATGCACAACTGACTACATATTTATGTGTGGCATTGTTTGCAGTCATGAGTTCATGTCAATCAATAAATAAACTTCCAAGGGGCCAAAAGCAAAGTGCTATTGCTTGTTCCATTCCTGCACCTATTCCTTTCTCCAAAGCTGTAGGCAAATAATAGTATGCATTAGATATTGCCTGGATTCATCATGGCTCCCCTGGCCAAACAATTTGGGTGTCAGAAGTTTACATCTGTATTTTTTTAACTAAAAATTCCTTATCTGAAGTACTTTACTTAATACTATTGAGAAGTACCTTTCTAAGACTTTCTGCTTGTTGCTTCTCAAGATAAATATTTAGGAAAATTTTTTTGTCTTCAAGTAAGAGAAAATTTAAATGGACTCAAATAACAAATATGGATGTTGGAAGAAAACTAATGGATGGTATATCAGTTGCCTGGCTCTGCTTCCCTGTATTCCCATTTTTATGCAGTTCCATGAACTTTATGTTCAAGGTGGCTCATATGACTGCAAGCTGGTTATCAGTTGTACCTGGGGAAATAAGTTTTCCAGTTCATATCCAGTGTGAGATGCATAGAAATGTTACCAAGACATGGAATATGAATTCTCATTTGCAATTTTGAGAACCAACCTATGTGACTGAACAAATAAAGGTGTCTAGAGAAATTTTTGTTGATTTGGAATGCTCTAGAATGGTTGGAATTCATTTCTGAAATTGTGAATGCATTTAGATCTCCCTTTGTCATCTGAAAAGGGCAGAGTAAATACCTGAACATAATTTTGGGAAGTAAATAAATACAATATATAACAGTAATACCTATTTCACAAGGCAAAGGACTTTACAAAGATTGTTGCTATTGTCACTTTCATTTGCAAATAAAAACTATCAACACAAGCTAATATGGACAACACTTTTATAAGCTACACAGTGTCGTTATTATTTTCTTCTTTACATTTTATAGACAAGAAAATGGAGGTTCCAGAATGCTAAATGGCAGTTCAATTCATGACAGTCATATGATACCAAAATTTGAACTCAAATCACCTAACTCCATACATTGTGGTTTCATCACCATATTATGCTTTTGTAATAAGAATATTTTTATCACTTCTATATTTCTTATTTTATGAAACTGGAACCCCAACTTTTTAGTATTAATGGTCAAACTAAGAAATAAAGTGCAATATTTTCACCAGATGGTTTATTTAGATTATAAATCATATTATTTATCCTAGTATCTGTATGAGGATCCTGCAAAGAGACAGAAGCAATAGGATATCTGCATGTATGTGTGTATATGTACATATGTGTAGATGATCATGCACTACAAACATGTTTTAGTCAACTGCATCTGGTAGTCTTATAAGATTATATTGCCTAGTGACAGTGTAGTAATTTTTGTATAAGTCACTGCATTGTGTTTATGCAATGATGAAATAATCTAAAAGCACAATTTTCATAATGCATCCACGTTGTTAAGCAATGTGTAAGTATATATACAGAGTCATATGTATTTACAGATATATGTTTAAGTACATGAGGGAAGATTTATTGTGGATGATGGCTCATGTAATTATGGAAGCTTTGTCCCACCATAGGCCATCTGCAAACAGGAGACCTTGGGATGGTGGTAATTTGGTTCAGTCTCAGTCTCAAAGCCTAGAAGGAGCAGTGTAGGTGTTACAACTCTCAGTCATGGAGGTCCAAGATTCTGTGGGTCCCCTGGTGTGAGACCCAGGTTCAAAGGCTGGAGACACTGGGGTTCTGATGTCCAAGGGCAGGAGAAGTGTTGTTCAGAAACAAGAAAGCATAAGGAAATAAGGTAGCTTTTCTGTGCTTTTCTGTTCTCTCCTAGTCCATTTGTTTAGATGGTACTCATACACATCGAGAACAGATTTTCTCTTCTTACCTCACTGACTCACACACCAATCTCTGGAAACAGTCAGAGACACCCAGAAATAATGCTGTACCAGTCAGTTCTCCAGTTATTCCTAGTCCAGTTGACACTTAAAAGTGAACTGTCACAGTATTAAAGCTCCTTTTGTACCTACCAGGTACTACACTGGATTGTATCTCTAGGGTTTGCTTTAATTGGCAGTTTTCCCCCCTCCACTCCTAAACAAAACCAAACTTCAGCCCTGGTGCCTTTACACATGGTGCTCACTTGATAATGATACATGAGTTGAATTATATGCACCTAGATCTAAGAGACAATTTAGTGGTTAGGAAAGCAAGTTCCAGCATCAAAGTGTACAGGGCAAGTTTGGTTATCTTTGGCAAGTTTCTTAGTCTCTTTGTGACTTAACTCCCTCTTTGCAGGTGTGATGTTAGCTACTAATGTCCATGAGAGTTTTATGCCACATTTTTGGAACTACAATCTACCTTCTCCTGCTTATAGGACAAAGTCAAATTTTTTTACCATGTGTTAAAAGGAGGGCCTGCAAAGTTGACTCCCAACTGTCCGCAACTTCTCTCACTTGCCTATTCCCCTATGTTCTACCATATTCTACCTTCAATCATATGGAATTGCTTTCAATTCCTCCTGCTACCTTTTCATCTTCTTAGTGATTCTTGACTGTATCACACAGGAAAATCTCCTGCAGAACCAGGATAAAATATGGATTCACAGGCCCATCTCTGGCTTGCACATGCCCTGTATATTGGGTGAGGACCCTCACACTGCAGTTTCCACAGCATGCCTTGCTGACTTTGCTCAGGTTGCCCACCATCTTCATTATGAGAAACCCAGCTGTGATGCATTGGCACCGATATTTCCTCTAGAAATCTGTACAACACTCTCACCTCCTGACCTCACATTCCCCTGGTCAGGAATGAATGTTTTTCCCATAATTCCCTGGACTTCTACCCTTACCATATGAATGGCAGAGATTAGGGAATATCTTAGTGTATTTCAACTCTGCCCTCTCCAAAGCCTCTCTAAATCCTAAGTTGCCAAAAACTGAGAATAAAAACCTTTTTCTACTATATCATAAATATAACCTCTTTTAGGTCCCTGAAAATGTCAAAGGAAATCTCTAAAGCTACATCCTCAGCATAACGATCAAGAGGAAGACTTTCCTGCCATTTTCAGGAACTAAGCTCACAACTGTTCCTTCTTTAGAAGAAAAAAAAAAAATCACAAAATAACAAGAAAAGTTACAAGTTCATGTTAAAATTAACTTGTTTTCCTAACGACTACATTAAACTAGGCCATGAGATCAACACACTGGTGCCCCATATGCCTTCTAGACCATTCAAGTGTGAGTGGCAGTTGGGCTTCAGGAAGAGTTCTATTTTGCTTTCAAAATACTATACCCAGAGCTTAACCAAGGCCAAGGAAAGAAAGGACAATATAGAGAGATAGGAGTAGATGGAAGAAGTAAAATGGGGAGGGATACAAAGATAAAATGTTATTAGAGTCACTCTTACATACTGTTACAGATATTGTCTCCAATAACTAACTGATGGGTGTTTTGCGGGGAGGAACTCTTCTTCAAAAGTTTATTTCATATGAAGTACTTTGCTTATTTTGTTTTGGGTGGTGAATGCATTCAGGTGTACCTTTTAAGGAAACCTGTTTGCCAGTGTGTCTGAGCACACATACACACACCCACGCGTGCACACACACACACACACACGCACACACATATACACACATGCACACACATACACAAATTCCTACTCACAGCTTAAGAGGAAAAGAGCAAATTCATGCTAGTATTTTTAGGTCCTTATAGAGGCGGTTTTAGAACAGGAGCAACTTTCCTGGCTACCTGCAGAGTATTTCTGTTCTTTCCAGGAGCAAAATGAATGTGCTTAATATGAATGTACTGCAATTCACATTCAGTCACTGAAGCACGCCTTTCAACTCTGAAATTCTCTCTTTGCTCCTTCTAGTAAGTGGACTAAGCAACTGTAGGTTTGATTCCTAACTGATTCATAAGACTGAATGAATGGCTTGTTCCAGCCCAAGAAACGTTTAGCTCAAATTTCAAGAGCATGCCAGGTTGGGAATTGTCTTCTGAGGTTAAAGAGAAAGAAGGTTTGTTTCACCCTTACTAAAACCAAGAGTTAAAACAGGTGATGTTCTTAAGAAGGCAGTTAAATCCCACTGTTTAATCCTGTATTATAATTCTCAGTTGCACACTTTACAAAGAAAGCTCTCTGACCAAACTGTACTGGTGAAAATTTGCTAGGGAAAATCTATAACGAGGCCTGATTATTGGAAGCTTAAATTTTCTTCTCTGGCATACATTTTAAAAATAATGAAGACTTGAAGCCACTTTGACAATAGGTCTGATTTAACTCAGCTGATTAAAAGGGTCAACAGGAGTTCATTTTTTTCCTCCCTCAGGAAAAATTTCAGAAAAATAACTCCTCTGTGCCTATATTAGGATATCTTTGTGATTAGAAGACTCTCAACTCACCAATATCTGGGTGAGAGAGTTCTGCAGTGAAAGAACTTAAACTGCCAAGCTCTCATGCTTAATTACAATTCCTCCTCGACACCAAAATGAACCTCTTCAGCACAGGCTGGGACTGCAGGTCTTCCTGCTTTGTGTTTTACTGATGCAGAATCATAAAACACAATCAAGTGATGTGCTGCATTTTTTATGGAAATAGAAATGGGAACTATAAATTCCATATAGAATCTGAAAAGTTTGTCATTCCTGTAATTTTGCTTTGGGTAGTGAATGCATTCATGTGGGCATGCGTGTAAGAAGCCTATGTTCACAGGCAAATACCCAGATGGTTGAAAGGTAGGGAGCAAACCTCATCTCTGTATTTTTAGGTATCCGTAAAGGTTGTTCTGGAGTAGTAGCCAACTTAGTGACTACCTGCTGAGTAGTTCTGTTCATTTGAGTTCAGGTGGAAAGCCCTACTGCTGTATTTATTTGCTTAAGTTTTCTTTATGGAAGAAAGGTTTGAATAGTAATATCAAGAGTAGCTGAGAAAGTTTTCTATTGCTGAGCTTTTTGACCAGGTTTAGCTTCAAAGAAACAAAACAAATAAAACCAGCCATTAAGATCAAGCATTAAACCAGAGAGTCTTAGGATGAGCAATGATTCTACCATTTATTGCTATTTGATCTAACCTCTATGACTACTTGAGGCATTAGTTTTCGCATTTGTAAAGCCGGAGTAGTGCTAATACACAGCACTCAATATATGGGAAGCTGTTACAGTTTTTATTTTACTCTATGTCTACTTGCTTGGTCTAATGTCCAGTTCTAATTCCATCTGGTCAATCAAATATTTCTGTCCACAAAAATGAGTATATAGACCTGCGGACCTCAGCCTGGTCAGCCAGGAGCTTCTTCCGGGCCTTATCTGCCTTCAATAAGACCAAGGAGGCACGCAAGCGCCGTGAGGAGCGTCTCCAGGCGAAGAAGGAAGAGATCATCAAGACTCTGTCCAAGGAGGAAGAGACCAAGAAGTAAAGCTCCCTTCTTGTGTCTGTACATAGTGGCTCAGTGATTACATAGATCAGCCCTTGAAATAAAAACAAGCTTTATCTGTTAAAAAAAAAATGAGTATATATACTTTGACTAATAAATATGCTCTTTATTTGAATCCCATTTATGAGTCAGCTGCTTAATTAATTTTTTTCTCATGCTAAGAGCAGCCAACTCATTTCAAGCACCTCTTTTTTTGCCAGACCCTATGTAAATTTCTTACATGCATTATTCCATGCAGTTTGTATAGAAGCTTCACAAGAGTTTCTGAAAGAAATAACCAAGACTCAGGGAAGTTCAAGGTCACATGAAAGTTTGTGATAGAATCAAGCCTATCCCAAAAATCCATGAATCCATGTCCTTTTTTAAATTTTTTTAACTGAGACTCTTGACCCTTCAATATTATGAAGAGTAACACTCAGGTAAAGAATGATTCAGATACCAGACTATCAGGAAATTTCAAATTCAGAATGTAGCTAATATTTATAACATTGTTACTTTCTGTATCTTTTGGGACACCCTCAGTTACAAGAAATAACACCTGACTCATGAGTTTATAAGATAAGGCAATTAATTATCTACTGCTAGGCTAAAGGTAGGAGGATGCTAATCTTAATTCAATTAATAGTGTGGTTCAAGCTTCTTTCTGCCTGAGCTCTCTGCTTGTGTGAGATTCATGTTCAGGCTCTAGTAAGATGGGTTGCATATCCAGATGTCACACATGGATACTTGTTCCTGTTTCTCTTTACTTAGGAGTGATGACTACTTTTTCAAGTATTTTTGATGCACCATTATCTAGAATTGGTTTATATGCCTATTTCTAAGCAGTCACTGGCAAGGTTATTGAGATTACTATAGCAGGCTTACTCAAAATGTTCAGAGTAGGATAGATGCTTGGAGGATGAAATAAGTCTTTGATGTATGTGGGTGTGGGGAGGGAGTATAAAGAAGATATTTACAATAAGGAATAGTTGAAGTTAGATGACTGTATGTAGCCCATTGTCTTAATACTTGCTGGTTCTAATGTCAAAGGGGTAGTAACTGGATCATCAAGGGAAACATTCAAGATGCATTTGTAGCCAAAACACCAAAGTCTTAAGGTCATTAATAAATGAATTTTAAGAACTATTAAGAACTTGATGACTTAGTTGCAGTGAAATCAAATTTGTCTCAATAAATGTTTTCATCCTGAACTACTTAGGATTGACCTTGCTGGAACATATGACTAGGTAGATTTTCCAGTTAGATGCAACTTCTACTTTTTTAACAGCAAATCACATTATAATGGCCATTTAGTTATTTCTTTACTTAAAAATTTTCTTACCATTACATAATTTTGATTTTAATTACATTTCCCTAAGTACTAATGATGCTTTGAACATTTTTATGTGATTTTTCATCATTTACATATCTTTCTTTCTGATCTGTTAAAGTTTTTTGACTATTTATAATTGAGTTGTTTGTCTTTACTTATAGCAGTGGCAGAATTTTTTTTTTCACTTCTATACATTGAACACATGCTAGGCAAGTAGTCTGCCAGTAAGCTGCAAACCCAGCCCTGAAGTTTTTAAAAAATATATTGTGATAATAAGTACTTTGTAAAATTTATTTTGTGATAATTTCCCCAGCATATGACATGAATATTGATTTCATTTACAGAGTTTTTGGTAAGCCAAAGTTCTAATTTTGGTAGTCTAATATATTAATTTGTCATTTTAATGATTAGTGATTTTGTTTTATCTAGGTTTTTTTTTAATATATTCTCATGTCTCAAAGATGTCATCCTATATGTTTTTCTATAAATTAGCTTTTTTGGTTTAGGTGTATGATGATCTAAACATATTTTTTACAAAAAAATAATGACTCTCTCATATATCATATGGGTGCTGTTTTAATCAACTTTTTTGTTCCTATGACGAAAAGACTTTACAAGAACAATTAGAGGAGGACAAGAGTTTTTTGTGGTTCACAGTTTTAGAGGTCTCAGTCCACAGAAGTGGGGCTCCATTCCTCTGGGCTCCAGTATGGCAGAACATCATGGAGGAAGCTCGTGGCAGAGGACAGCAACTGGAGACATGGCACCAGGAAGCAGAGAGAGTGCTCTGCTCCAAGAAGACAAAATATATACCCTAAGGGCACGTGCCCTGGCCCACCCTACCTGCCTGCAGGTACTACCCAATTAATCCCTCTATATTTATTAGATTAAGACTCTTGTAATCCAGTCATTTCACCTCTAAAGTTTCTTGCATTGTCTCACAAATGAGCTTTTGGGGAACTCCTCAGATCTAAATCATGACAGATACCAAGTTTTTCCAGCAGCAGCTACAAAACCATTTGATGAAAAGAAAAAATGATTAGTTTTGGTAACTTTGTATGAAATTAATCAACTGTATAAGGTTGGCCTATTTACAATCTCTTTATTTAGGTCTATTGATTGACCTGTCTCTTTCTGCCAATACCTCATTATTTCGGTTATTGTAATGAGTTCAGAAACTGGTATTATGAGTTTTACAACATTTTTTCAACATCAAAAATCTTTTTTCTTTGTTATTGTATGTCCTTTGAGTATAAATACTATAATCAATTGTTCATTCCTACAAGAATGCCTGCAGAGATTTTTACTGGATCAGTATAGATAGACAAATGTAAATCAAATCAAAAAGGCTTGTCATCATGATAATAATGCAATCTTAATGCAATCCTTGAAGATGTGTCATTAATTGTGTATTCTAAAAATTCTCTAATCAAAATTTTCAACATGAACTTTGCACATGTTTGGGTAAATTGATTTTGTTTTGAAGTACAATTGCAAATTATAATTGCTTTAATTTTTTTCCATAGTATTTTTACTTCTGTGCTTCAATATATAGACTTGCCTTCAAGTTTATTTATCTTTTCTAAAGCAGTGTCCAATCTAATGTTAAGCCCATCTTATGGACTTTTCATTTAGCATTATTCTTGCATTTAGTTATTTTTAAGTGTCCATTTTTTATATTGACTGACAGGATTTCAAATTTTCTGCTGGATTTACGGCCTCCAGATCTGCTACTATTTACTGTTTAAAAAATATTTATGACTTACATTTTCCTGGCTGTTCATATCGACTGCTCAGGGTCTCTTTGTCTCCCAGCATTGTAGGATCCTGGCAATTTCCACTTAGCTCATAACTTTCTAGTAACAGTTCTCTTTCTTTCCTTGATAGATCTTCCTGTACATGTGTATAGATCAGCATTCAGTCACAGATATAAAGATACCTGTGTGCTTATTTATGATAATTCTTTACTGTTTACCTCTTTTTCTTCTGGTACTCTGTCTTACAAATTCCACTTACTTCATCAGCCCCAAATTCTAAGGGTTACTTCCTAACTCAGCAAAACCATCATTCCCAAGTCAGGCACAATGGTGCACATCTGTAGTCCTAGCTATTTGGGAGAGTGAGGCAGGAGAATCATTGATCCTAGAACTTTGAGGCCAGTCTGGGCGACATAGAAAAAACAACAAAACAAAAAAAAAAACAAAGAAAAGAAAAGAAATGGCCATTATCCTCTGTTTGGGCTCACCACCATACATTATGCTCCAGAAGGTGTCTCTGGGAAGAATGTTAGAGAGATCAAGTATCCTGTGTTCCCTTCTCTGAGGGCACATAGTTCTGAGTTACATGTAGAAGAGTGGCTGGAAAAAGATGGCTAAATATGCTGTGTATCATTTTGTAGTAACTCATTATTATGAGTCTCGTTGACTCTCAACTGTTTTGTCAGGTCTTGAAGCAGAAGTCCTTCAAGGAGCTTTTAAAAAAAATGCTAATGCAGGACTCCAGATCATGTCTACTAGATTATAATTTTCTTGGACAATGAAAGCCTGTAATTCATGCAGATGTAGAGTCATAGGAAAATTTTGAACAAAGGATCTACATAATTCCATTTCTAACTTTAGAAAAACAGGAGGATAATTTGTGAGTGAAGATAGACATAACAGCTAATATTTAATTGCAAAAGTTTTTTGTGATAAAGGTAAGAGTATGGATCAGTGCTGTAGAATAAGATGAAAATATGACCAGATGTCAAGGATATCAAAGAGGTTAGCATATGTGTACACAGATTAAACAGAAAGGATAGCCAAGCAGGAGGTAGCTAATGCAGCAGTTTTCTAGCTACAGAATGGGGTTGATGATAACATCACTACAGAAATAGATATGTAAATGGGATGCTGACGTCACTTATACATGTATTTTCTTTTGCACTATCTTGGTAAAGTATAATGAGAACCTGAACCTAAACTTTGACAATAAGAAACTGGAAAAAGATCAATATGAGATTTCTGTAAAGATACCATTAACAACATCAGGTGTCTTATTAGGGATGAGTGGGAGAAGAAATTGTGATTTAAGATTTACTCAGATGTTTCTAGTTTGGATAACAATGTTATTAATTGGGATTGAGAACACTGAAGAAAGGGCAAATTTTTAGCTGGGAAGAGGCAGAGATTAGCACATGTTATATCCTAAATTGCACATAGCAATTTTGAGAACATGCAAATGGCAATGTCTGGTGGACAAACATGTAGACTTGGTAAGAAAAGAGATTCATTAAAAACAGGCTGGGAACAAAGACCACAGAAGGAAATGAGACACCCTGAAAATACAGAGTAAAGTAACTTTATGTTATTGGCATAAAATATGTACATGTATATGTGTTTATATGCATTCCTAAACTACTCATTAAAGTACTCAGAATACAGTTGCTAATATTGTACATGAAGATTTTCTTTAAAGCGTATATTTTGTCTTTGCAGTAATTTTTTTTTCACAAAATGACATCCTGTAAGTACAGTTGACCCTCTGTGTTAGTGTGCTGTTGGGGATTCAACCAACTGCAGACTGAAAATTTTTAAAAAAATAATTACAGCTGTCCTGAACATGTACAGATATTTTCTTGTCATTATTCCCTAAACAACACCAAGCAACAATTATTTACATTGTATTAGGTATTATAAGCAATATTGGAATGATTGAAAGTGTGCAAGAGGTTGTGTATAGGTTACATGCAAATCCTGTGTCATTCTGTGTAAGGGGATTGAGCATCAGCAGATTTTGGTGTCTGTAGTGGTGGTTCCTGAAACCAATTCCCTGTGCGTTAGGAAGGATGACTGTAGTCCAGTATTACTAGTGAACATGACAAGGCCATTATCTTTCTTAGTGCTCATCTAAATTTAAGAATATGGGTATACATTAATGTTCATTTTATTGATTTTTTTTTGGCTCTGGTCTAACTCAGCTGTTTCTTTGCACATCACATACACACAGAAAAAGAATTAGTGATTAGTCCAAATGGTGAACAGATTGCAATACAAAAAAATAAATGTGGCTGGGAAAAATCTAAACAGTATGCGTATTGTATGTGATTAGCTTTTTTCCGGTGTTGTTATTCCGTGCCACTGCAGTCGATGTAATTGCATCTTGTGAATACGTTACAACATGTGTTTTGCCCAGATGAAGAGTAATCACAACAAGTAATTCGAACTTGTCATTTTGGTAGCATTACTATAAATGGCAGGAGAATATTTTGTTAAATCTTTATGACTGGGATATGCATTTTTGTAATCATTCTGAAAAGTTACTAGAGGTGGCAGATGCCTGGCAGAAGACTTTCTGTTAAGCTGTTTTTTTGTTTGTTTGTTTTTGTTTTTGTTTTTGTTTTAATTAAAAAAATATCCATAATGAACTTTTGGCCCTACCACTGATTTTCTTGGGGAATTTTAGTTTAAATGCATAGTCATCAGTAAGCACATCACACACTTATATGCATCTACACAGATACACACTTACCTATATACACATTACAAACAAAAGAAAATCATAGCATGTATTTGTTTCTGTGCTTGTTTTTGTATTCAGGGGAAAAAATTCAAGTTACCAGGTCCTTTCTGCAACATGCTTTCAGTTAAAAAAAAAAAAAAAAATCTATCTTGCCTTCCTGTCTTTGTTTCCCCCTGTTTTCAGTGCTTGTAATACCCCTTACCACTTTCCCTCTGTTGTCTTAGGCTTACTGTCTCAGCTGTTGTTGAAGATTCTCTTGCAGTGTGCCTGCCCCAGGCTGATGTAGGTGCCACTCACCTGTGACTGCTCATCTGATGCCCAGAGCACACTATGCACAGGCATTTGAGCTTGTGTTAGATTTTAAGTCCCCATTTTCTTAGCACACCGACATAGACTATAATCTCTGTGAGATCAAGGACATTGTCTTATTCATCTTTGTATAGTCCCAGTAACTTCCACTATACACAGAACATGATGGACATTCAAACCCATCACCTTATTGTCACCACTAACCCTGGCCAGATTTGTCTTTTCATTGACAAACAAAATCAGAATTTTCTCTTGAGTAGAGAGCTTAGGGGGAATTAAGTATGGGCTGAATTCTATCCTTGGTACTATGGGGATCTACATTTCCTGTAATTAATCCTCTGTAGCTAAACCTTTGTAACTGTACAGTATATGTACAAATAGAATCATCTGATAAAACAAGGAAAACAGAGTGGTGAATTTTCACAGAAGCTCTCTGTTGGAAGAGTGGTGTGAGAAAGATCCAGTGCAGGTGAGGAAGGAGATCAGAGGGCCACAGGTCAAGCTCTGGAGGTGTGTGAGTTTCCCAGGGTGAATATGGTAACAGCAAAGCCAAGAGACTCACCTGCTATGTGTGGAATTAGAGGGACAAGTCAGCCCACGTACGTATCTATAGAGGACATAGTTCTTGAAATGGCTATGCATGTGATATTATGTAAAACATGAGCTTACTGCCTGTGGTTATCAAATGTCATTTATTATATTTTAAACCCAACATATCAGGCATCAAGTAAAATTACTGGGCAGAGCATCTCTGTGCTACTTTGAAACCATCGCTGTAACAAGTGGTAATTTTGTTTTTGTCATTGTTGTTAAAAACAAAGCATAGGCAGGAAGTACGTATTAGAAACCTTTAAAATTTTTAAATTTATCACTGGCATGCTGTGACGATAATAAACATACTGAAAGTTTCAGTGTGTGTGCCTTTATAAATTTGAATATCATCCTTTTTCTTTTTTATCTTCCTTAACTTTATATTTCTGCCATTGAAATCTTTGGCCACATGCCTACTGCAAATAGTGTCAGCTAAAGTCAGTAAATATTTCTATGAGAAATTAGAAACAAATCTATTATTGCCCAGTGCATATTAATTGACAATAACCTATTAGCATTTGTTCTGTTATCTAGTAGAAGTGTTATCAGGCTATATCATCCCTTGGGAACTTGATCATCTGAAATGAATTAATAACCATAGAAATATTAAGAGGTATATAACAACACCTTCAACCATCATAAGGAAAACACAGTCTACAGCACTAAACACATGCACACACATGTACATACACATGTACACACATACTCTTATGTCTCTCTTGTTCCCATGATCATTATTAAAGTTCTTGTGATGTTTACTGACACTACTGTGAATTAATGGCTTGGCATTGAGTCATCTGATCTTATATCTGCAAGTTATCTACAAAACAAGAGTTGTTTTAGTGCCCAATCTGGAAGGTATTTTCAAATTCTGAAATTCTACTAAGACTAACACTAAATTAGGAATTTTTTCATTTAGTGGCAGTTATAATTCACAGAGAAGGTGATCCGCAGCTTAGAGAAAAAAAGAAATCTGAACTTCTATCCTTATTAATGAAGAATTTTTTTTAAAGCTCAGAAATTTTCAATATTATTTCCTTGTGTATGAAATTGATAGCAGCAGAAACTGGCCAAAGACCTGTATTGTCAAACTTGATTTCCATCTCTGAGAAGGAAGCTGACCAAAGCTTTCAAGCTGACTTTTGATGTGCCATATGAACAAAATGGAAATGTTGAAGATTTTGAATAAAATTTAATCATTGCTCACAAATGCTAAGTAGCTGCATCAATGTATATTTCTTATTCTAAGTCATGGTAACTCATTATCTTTATAAAAGTTATTCAGTTGGCTGAATTTTTTTAATTTTTAAGGAATGATAAAGAACCACAATAAATTCTAGTAGTGGTTGTTTTGAATTAATGGGCAGTAGGCAATAACAAGTTTGTTTCTGGTGTCTCATAGGCAAGTTTACTAACTCTGACTGACATTACTTAATATAGATATGTGACCAAAGATTGTTCTTGGTTCTAGCAAATCTTGAAATCACTCATTCTATTCAACCAATATCTCTCTGATATGAAGGAATAATAATGATTTCTATTCTATCTTCTCCCAAAACACGATTCATTCGTGTCCTAATGCTCAGGACCTATAAAAAGAACCTTATTTGGAATAGAATCTTTGCAGATATATTCAAGTTAAGATGTGGTCACAGATAGGGGTGGGCGTGAAATTCATTGACTGCTTATACTTATAAGAATGTGCTGCCACACAGGAGAGTCCAGGGAAGGCAGCCCCATGATCACAGAGGCAGGGTAGGGGACACAGCTAAGGAATGCAAAGGGTGCCAACAGCCACCAGAAACCAGGGAAAGGTAAGGAAGGATTTTTGTGCTGGAGTTATCACAGGGGTCATGTCTCTGCCAGCACGGTCATTTGGGTTTTCTAGCCTTCAGAATTGTGAAGGATACATTTATATTGCTTCACTCAGTTTATGGTGATATTATATAGCAATTCCCAACTGTTAACACAGATTTTGGTACCTGGAAGGGGGACACTACTTAAACAATTACCAAAAGTGTGGACTTGATGATGCAATTGAGCAAGAGGAGTGGCGAACAGAGTTTTGAGGCAGATTATAGAAAAGGCTCAGATTGTCTCCAAGAGGTTGTTGGTAACAGTCTGGACACTAAAGGCGATTCTAGTGAGGACTAGGAAGAAAATGAAGAGGATGGAAGTACATATACCATAGCAGCAGGATGTTTTTAGAACTATGAACACTAAAGATACTTCTGGTGAGGTCTCAGGAGGAAATGAGGAGGGTGTTATTAGACACTAGAGTAAAGGTGAGCGTTGTGTATAGGTGGCAGAAAGCTGGACTGAACTGTGTTCGTGTTGGGTGGAAAGCCGAGTTTGTAGGTGAAGAACTTGCATGGTAGCTAAGAATGTTGCTCATTAAGTATGAATGGTATGGCCTGGTTTTTACTTGTCGTTTATATTAAACTAGTGAAAAGATAAATTGAGCTTGAAACTAATAACCCTAAAGAACTAGCACTTGATGACTTGGAAAATCATCAGCCCATCCAGGTGGTGAGCTGTTGGTTGTAACTGGACAGACCTCTGAGTGACTCACGGATCCCACCAACCATCTCAACAGAGCCAGAAACAGACAAAGGTTCTCCAGAAAGGACTTGTGCAGAACCCTCATGTGTGAGGATGCACATCTTCTTGCCATCCACAGAACACCGAAGAGGATTTTGAGAACTTTGCCTCTATTGGAACTACCAACCTGGGCCAAGAAACAGTCATCTATCCCATGAATGACCCAGAATGTGTATTGGAAGCAAATAATTCTGTTTCTAGTATTATACAGGTCTGGAGATGGAGAAAAGTGCTTCCCCAGAATGGATAATTCCAGAGTCTCACCCAAGCTTGACTGAGAAGGATTAAGTGATCAGACTTGAAACCTTTTATTTTGATAGTTAGATAAAATTTGCATTTAAATTAATGCTGAGATGAGTTAAGACATTTGGGAATGTGTGTACACACACACACACATATGTGCATATATAATACATGCATATATATGTGTATATGCATATGTATATATTTTGCATATGAGAAGGAAATAAATTGTGATCAAAAAGCTATGTTCAAACCCTATCTCTCAGAACCCACAAATATAACCTTATCTGAAAACAGATCTTTGCAGATCTAATCAAGTTAAATTGAGGACATTATGACTAAGGGTGGCTTCTAAATCCGATGACTGCTGTCACTAGGAGGTCATGTGATGGCTCAGAGACACACAGGGAATAATAAAATGATAGAAGTAGAATGGAAGAATGTTGTTAGCCAACACAAGCTAAGAAGAGGTCAGAGAATACTTTTCCCTAGTGACATCAGAGGAAGGATGGCCTTGCTGACATCTTTGATATTGTACTTGTAGCTTCCAGAACTGGGAAAGAAAACATTTTTCTGTTTTAAGCCACTCAGTTTAAAGTAATGTGTTATAGCTGCTGTAGGAAACTCAAGCACTGTGTTTACACAACACAACCGTGTCCATGCTCACCAGCAAGGTCGTTAGGATGAAAGGCAGTGTCCATGCAGGATTTGGGTGGTGCTTCTGCACCAGCTTCTTTTCAATGGGAAAAATTAAATACATGTCTAGGTAGCTCTTCAGAAATGTGGAATTTGATGCCAGACAGATACAGAATGTTGATTCCATTTCTAGTCTAATGTGTGACTTAGCAAAAACACTTTTCATCTATATAAAAAATTGACATTGGGTACATCCCCAGCTCTCTATTTTTTCTTTTGAGACAGGGTCTCCCTAAGTTGCTTTGGTCCTCATTAAATTGCTGAGGCTGGCATTGAAGTTGCAGTCCTCCTGCCTCAGCCTCCCAAGTCACTAGGATTGCAGGCATGTGCCACTGTGCCCAGCAGATACTTTAAAATTTTACCTTAAGAGCTTAAAAATGTTTTAATATAATACAATTGGTAGGATATGAAATCAAAGTTGAACCTTGGTTTAGGACTCTTTGTACATGAGTAATAAGTAACTTCTCAAACAATTTATGAAAATTCAAGGAAGGTAAGTCAATTCTGAGGGGGAAATCAGTGGAGCATTTTCAAAAAAAAAGTAAATTTAAGAGTCGCTACTTAGAACCCAAGTAGATTTAGATATATGTAATATCAGATGGCAGGCAAACCGACCAGAGACTCTGGGGGCTTGTCAAAACCCTGAGGGTTACTGAGACCCCAGAGGAAGTGGCTAGTTCTAAGTGAACCACAAATAAGCTAGGTATTAAATAAATATGGTAAAGTGAGATCAGAAAACAAGTCAATTTTTGAGAATGTAATTACTTGTTGAGTTTTGAATTTACTTTTCTTATTGAAACATCACTGAATGTTTTTAAATGAGAGGTTGGCAGAAGATGGATTCTGGAAATATCACAATGCAAATTTAGTACATTCAAAGTATAAACAGTTTAGTCTCAATAATGCATGGTAGCTGCTATGGACTAAATGTTTTTACCTCCCCTCTTCCAAATTCATATTTTGAAATCCTAACTCCTATTATGATGGGATTTTTGTGTTAGGATATAATTGGGTCATGACAGGGGAGCCCTCATGATGGAATCTGTACTCACAGGAAAAGGCATGAGAATGTAACATAGCTCATGCTCTCTCCTCTAGCATTTCAGAATACAATGAGCAGATAAGCATCTGCAAATAAGGAAAAGGGCCCCCACCAGCCACCACACTTTCAGGTACCTTAATTTTGGACTTCTGAGTCTTCAGAATTATGAGAAATAAATGTCGATTAAGCTGGTCAGATTGTGGGTAATTTGTTACAGGAGCCCAAACTGGCTAAAACAATAAACAATGCATATATATTATAGGTGGCACATTCTATATCTTTTCATAATTATTTTTCCTATTTTGTTTTACTTGCAAGGAAGTACATCAAAATTATAGCGGTAACAGTTATACAGGTAAAGTTTACTTCCAACTCTCTACCATTTTTTTTTTTCTGTTTCCCAGCTTTTCACTAATAAGTTGCCATTTATGTCAGTAATGTGGTGTAAGTAAAGCAGGGGACAGACCTAGCAGTAATGTGGGACAGAAATGATAAAAGTCTCTGTTTTGACTGAGTAGAGACAGGTCTGAGATATGTTTCTAGGGCAAAATCGACAGGCTTTGGTGATGGTTCATTGAGGGAAGATGTTAGAGAGGTAGAGCTGAAATGACACAGGTTTCTGTACAAGTCAGGATGGTCCCAAAAGAAACAGGCTTGAGCAGAGATCAGGGGGTGTTTGAGTTTGACAGAGTTTGAGGTGAGAACTCGACTGCCATGATTTTGAGAATTTGCAAAAGTTATCCCAAAGAACCAAGGAATCGAGACAGAAAGGGGTAAAAGAAATGGTGAGGTATTTTCAGAGGAGTGTAAAAAAGCCAAATGATGATGAGTATAATCATTTGCCTGGTAATAAAAATCTCAGAAGCATGATGTAGGTAGATTCACATAAATCATTTTACTAAGAGATATAAAGTGATGCACTCTCAGAAGGTGGATATAATTCACAAATTATAGTTAATGTGCTGGAGAATTATTAGGCGTTCAAATATAACTAAAAATGTGGTAAACTCAACCACCTCATAATAAGGAGCTGACAAGTGATGCAGAAAGTCTGCTTGAAAAAAATCCATCCCCGCCGCTTGTCACGGTGTCGTCCCAGATGAGGTACATAAATAAACATGTCACTCACTGTGTTTGCACTTCCTCCCACAAGGCTGTCGGCAAAGTTGGGTAAGAGAGCAAAATCACAGGCCTGGCTAACAGAATCAAACAAATAATAGTAACAAAAGTAACCTTGGTTGCAGTGATGTGCTTCCTCAAGTTTATGGGGGTAGAGCTGCAGGAGCTCAATGCTACATCTTGGAACCTGCAAAAAAGACTGCCCATCCCAGTGGAGTCACCACCAGGGTTTAGTAATGGCATTGCTAATTAGTACAGAGTCTGGATCATGGTATTTAAATAAGATAGGTACTGTCAAATTGTCATGTTAGCAACTGTCACTGTTACTCTATCATATGAACTTGCCCTGTAAGATCGTGGTCAGAGCCCATGATGCAGATGCCTGAGAGTCTAATGGTTCACATGGCTTTATTCAATTTGTTCACATATATGAGCCTCAGTTTCTTCTACTTCGTGGGGGCTATAATAGTAATCTATAATTTCCTGGAAAAAATGTCTGGAATAGAGTATTCACAGAGCGTTGGGATTTCTCATTAAAGGTAATACATTGAAAAAATATTTCATTCTCACTTCTGAAAGCTGACTTAAATGATGATAAAATGAAACACAAATCCACAGGATATACAGAACAGAATAGAAGAAGAGAGAAAAATGTAGAAGCTGAAAAATGAGTTGAAATTGATTGAAAAAACTGAGTTGTAAGGCATCAGTGGGAAAACTGAAAAACCATCTCATTAATATCAGAGATCTCAAATCATTCAAGGATTCTTAGCAGGAGAGACTTCTGAAAGTGGATGTCAGGGAGGCAGGGAGCATAATAAGCCTATGCAGAAGTTGAAAACTTACCTAGCCAAACTTAAGAGATGGCTAGATGGATTCCCCTAAACCTATCCTTTCCTGCAGTCCATGTAGGTGAGCAGCACTGAACCTCCCCATTCCTCCCCTCCAAATCAGAAGTTTAAATGATTTCTTTAAATCAGGTAAGGCAAAGTATTGCTATAGCGGGAGGCACCAAGCATGACTGAGGATGTTGGTACCATGATATCTATGCTTGATATCATAGAAATGAAATTTTGAAGAACAAAATGCAGTTGAAACCCAGCTGTCCTTCCTAGTTGGTTCTTAGAATCTAGACAGGCAGCATCTTTTTCTGTGAAGAATCTTGGAATTCTTTTCATTCTCAGTTAAAATGAACTACAAAGGACAGAAAGGGAGGGAAGAGAAGGAGACCCTAGCATTAAAATGATGAGAGATTACAGAAAGACAACCTATCCTATAAATGGAGAAAATATGTTTGGAGCAGGTGCAAAGTCCTCAAGACATTGACACTGAGTGAATCCCAATGTGTTGAGAGGTAACATGATAAACTAGGGAGAGTTTGAAATTGAGTTAAAAAAGAATTACCTAAAAAACTAAGTAGAAAGACATAACATATATTAACTTCAGAGAAGGACCGAGTCTGTTAGGAAGCAAAAAAGTAATTAGTGTGCATGGGTTGGCGGTAAATACATTTCAGGAGCCAAGCAAAAATACTGAATAATGAACTAAGAATACTCAGAATAAATCTATTGGGAGGATGGGGGCAATGGAAATTGTGTGTCTCCATTTACAGGGTACAATCGAATATGTGGAAGAACCATATTCTTGTTGTATAGTTGGAAATGAATAGATTGTGCTAGGAATTGGTAATCAATAAATAGCCATATAATAACGTAATTTGCAAAGGTAAAAGAGCAGGCTATTTGGGTGGAACATGGATTGTGCAGAAGGAGAATTCAGTACTGCTGCTTGACATAGTAAATTGTGTAGACTTTTTAACTATGTGCAACTATTAAATACTTCGATGAAAATCTTTGAAGATTAGTAAGAGTTCAGCATGTTACATGGCATTTATTAACTTTCAATAATTGTTAGCCAAATCTGAATCAGAAGTCTAACCAACTTATGTTTATTGCAATTAAACCTTCTATGCTGTCAGGCCACTGTCAAATATACTGAACTATGAGAGTATGTGGACATTTATTATATTGTGTCAGTCTCTCCTGTAGTCCTCAGATTCACACCATCTTTATCCAGAGCTTACAAATCTATACATATATTTTCTTTCTTTTTCCATTTCAGTTTATTTTCCCATCCCCCTCTTTTTTGGCTTATATTTAGTGTTTATCTTCTTAATTAAAAAACTGCAAAAGAATCAAGACTACTCATCTTAAAAATGAGATGTGAAACTATGATGCATCAGTTTTGTAAGGCCACAATCAACTAGAGTTGAACAGAGAATACCTCCTTAAATCTGGCACATGCTCTGCGGTATGCTATGACTCTACTACAACCCTTCATCATTTCCTGAACCCTGCTTCAAGCAATCCCATTGCCAATCCAACACAGGGGGCCTTTCCATTTGCAACTTTCACTTACAAAAGGGGAGCCATTCTCACCCTGATGACCTTCACTTTTGGTTAAAATTCCAGTGCTTATTTGCATCTTAGTGCAAATGTCAAGTTGACAGTTGGGTAGGGATGGAATTTGCAGAAGAGACAGTCTTTGGAGATACAAATATGGGAGTTATCATCACAGGGCGGTACTGTTACCTCCTAGAGACTCCATGAGATTTCCTAGGAGTCATTGTGTCTAGAGGTGGCAAGCTATTGTGGGGGAGGGAGAATGGATGAATGTGATCATTCTGTAACAGCAGTAGGTTTCTTCTCTGCATTCCTGTCAGGGGCTAGGGGAACAGAAGTGAGAACAAAAACACAGGAAGTTCTGTGGATATCTTTTGCAATTGCTTCAAAGGTAGTGCCAAAGTGAGGGAGGAGTAAATTACCAGGTGCTCTGAGCTCAGATTTCTAGAGGACCCAATAAGTGAAAGCTCATAATCCAGGTGGATGACGTGTTAATAAACAACTACAACACAGTAGTGATTCCATTATTTTAAAAAAATGAGAAGGAAGAACAGAACTAGCAGGGCTAACTGAAACTTGGCAGGAACGAAAATGAAAAGATTTAAGGAGTGACAGATGAAGAGTATCTTGATGATAAAGGTTTTTCTGGCAGACTGAGGGAAGAACTCACACAGAGATTAATTTTTGAGACATTGAGCTCACTCATTCATTGGCTCAATTATTGATTTTTCTATTAATCCATTTCATGATTGAGCACAGTATATTTTCTGAGCACACACCAAGCTGAAGTAAAAAGACCCTGTCCTCATAAAACTTACATAAAAGAGATAAACACAAATATTAAAGTTGAATCAAGCAGATAATACAATAGCAGCGATTAAAATATAGCAAATATTCTGACCCCATGGAGAACTCCCCAGCACAGAAGTGACTATCAAATTCTAAAGAAAGCACAATTTCTTTGAGAATACTAGATGCCATAACTAAAAAATTAAGACCATGTATTTATGATAAAGTTACAAGGAAAAAGAGAAATCCAGGGAGCTAAAAATGCAGTGTTGGAAGGAGAAGACAGCAGAAAGTAGATGGAGCACCTTGAGAACTATGGAATGAAAAGAGGGTTGTTCTTCATTCATAAAGGTTTATAAGTATATGACTTGATCACTGCTCATAATAACAGTAAGATTGAGGAGACTTTGTTTTGCAAATTTGATAAGCTATTAGTTGACTGGCTGAAAAATAAAACAGGAGATTAGTCTAGAATAACATTTCCTAAACTGTAGGATACAGAATTTTGATTCCTGTGAATATATTTTAACTGTAAAGAGTTCCATTAAAATATTATTTCTAAATGATTCATATACTCTAGACTTGAATACAAATTTAAAATGTTCATGAGTGTATTGAATATCCCATGAAGTCCTATGAAAAGGAATTATGCTTTTATTTGATGCAGATACCTAAAATATAAATTTTATTATTTCCTCTTACTTTTTAAAACCAAACCCATTGTTGTTTTATGGAACAAATTTTTTTACATGATAATGACTTTATATATTAAGGTGGTAGCTCCTATAGAATAATCATCAAATTCTAGATTCAAGAATTAGCCTCCTACTTGTTTGGTCATGGAGTGATAGGACATAATTGTTTCCATTCCTGGAAGCAAAGACATATTTGTTCTTTCTTAACCCTTGCTATTTTTTTCTATTCTTTCCTTTTCTTTTTTTATTTATTCTAATTAGTTACATATCACAGTAGAATGCACTTTAATACATCATACATAAATATATGGAATATAACTTCTCATTTTTCTGGTTGTACATGATGTAGAATCACACTGGTTGTGTAATCATATATAGGGTAATAATATCTAATCCATTTTACTATCCTTCCTACCCCCATACCCTTTCCCCTCCCTTCAATCTCTTGTACCTAATCCAAACTAACTCTATTCTCCCCTAGCCACCCCCTGCCTTATCGTGACTTGGCATCCACATATTAGAGAAAACATTTGGTCTTTAGTTTTTTGGGATTGATTTATTTTGCTTAGCATGATATTCTCCAGTTCCATCCATTTACTGGTAAATGCCATCATTTCATTCTTCGTTAAGGTTGAGTAATATTCCATTGTGTATTTATACCACATTTTCTTTATCCATTCATCTGTTAAAGGACACCTAGGTTGGTTCCATAGTTTAGGTATTGTGAATAGAGCTGCTATAAATATTAATAAGGCTGTGTCACTGTAGTATGCTGATTTTAAGTCCTCTGGCTATAGACCAAAGAGTGGGATAACTGAGTCAAATGGTAGTTCCATTCCAACTTCTCCAAGGAATCTCCATTGGTACTTTCCATAATGGTTGCACCAATTTGCAATCCCACCAGAAATGTATGAGTGTACGTTTCCTTCAACACCCTCACTAGCATTTATTGTTGCTGGTATTCTCAATAATTGCCATTCTGACTGGAGTGAGATGAAATCTTAGAGCAGTTTTGATTTGCATTTCTCTCATTGCTAGAGATGATGAACTTTTTTTCATATATTTGTTGATCGATTGTATTCCTTCTGTGACTTACCTGCTCAGTGTTTTAGACCATTTATTGATTGGATTATTTGGGTTTTTTTATGGTATTACATTTTTTCAGTTCTTTATATATTCTGGAGATTAATGCTCTGAGGTGCATGTGGCATGTGGTAAAGATTTTCTCCCATTCTGTAGACTCTCTCTTCACATTATTGATCATTCCCTTTGCTGAGAAGAAGTTTTTTAGTTTGAATCCATTCAATTTATTGATTCTTGATTTTACTTCTTGTACTTTAAGAGTCTTGTTAAGAAAGCCAGATCCTAAGCTGACATGGTGAAGATTTGGGCCTACTTTTTTTCTTATTAGGTACAGAACACTAACAAAAGAAAATGAAGAAGACCTTAGAAGATGGAAAGACTTCCCATCCTGCTGGATAGGCAGAATTAATATTGTTATAATGGTCATACTAAAAAAAGTGCTGGGCTCGCACAGTGACTCACACTTGTAATCCTAGCACTTGGGAGGCTGAGGCAGGAGGATCGCAAGTTCAAAGCCAGCCTCAGCAACTTAGCAAGGCCCTAAGCAACTCAATGAGATGCTGTCTCTAAATAAAATACAAAATAGGGCTGGGGATGTGGCTCAGTGGTCGAGTGCCCCTGGGTTCAATCCCCAGTACCAAAAAAAAAAAAAAAAGTGCTGCACAGATTTAATGCAATTCCTATTAAAATCCCAGTAACATTCTTCATAGAACTAGAAAAAGCAATCATGAAGTTAATATGGAAGAATAAGAGACCAAAAATAGCTAAAGCAATCCTTAGCAAGAAGAGTGAAGCAGAAGGCATCATAATACCAGACCTTAAACTATACTGAGAACCATAGACCATTGGTACAGAATAGAAGACACAGAGACAAACCCACATAAACTACAGTTAGACTAGACAAAGGTGCCAAAAACATTCACTGGAGAAAAGATAGCCTGTTCAACAAATGGTCCTGGGAAAACTGGAAATCCATATATAGCAAAAGGAAATTGAACCCCTATCTCTCTCCATGTATGAAACTAAATTCAAAGTGGATCAATTACTAAGGCACTAGAATACAGACCCTGGGTTTAATAGGAGAAAATGTAGACACAAATGCTTTTCATAACATGCTTTGGGGAACATCAAGGTGGATGCATTCTAAATAAAGTGCTTGATTACATGTTTACCTCACTTACTAGTCTGGGATCCTAGAGTGTAGGATTTCATTCAAGTCCATTTTTGCACCCACAATGCCAGGTGCAGATCCTGACAGGAAGTGAGTAAAGACTCTTCAAACTTGAGTAGAGTGAAACATAGACAATCATATTTCTTGACTTTAAGATGTATTCAGTTCTAAGACTGAGAATGTTTTGGGGAGAGGAGAAAAGCTAAGGCATTGTCAAATTTAGGTTTAACCTCACTTTAGAAATACTGGAAGCTTGAGAAATTTTTCAAATCCAACATATATAAGAAGTCTTCAACTGCACCCTTCATTTCCTAATCTCTACCCAAGTCCCACACAAGGTAATTTTGAAGGGCCAATCTTCTCCATCATAAGCTCTCTCCTTGTAAAAGTGAATGGAAAAGTTTGTTTTGTTTTGTTTTTTAATTGGGGCCAAGGTTCTTTTCTTTGTTCTTTGCTATATAAACCCTAGAATTCAGGATTTTGAAAGTTTGGGATAGCATGTCAAGAAGCCTTCTTGTGAACTCTATGACACATCAGGCACGGAGGCAAGGGGAGAAGGTGGAAACCACATGTGCTTGCTTGCATCTGAAAATGTTCCCACCCTGGCCAGCCTTTGACAGCTGGATGAGGAAGGTGAAGGGGAAGAGAACCTGCGGGTTAAATAGATGGAGAAGTTCGCCTTAGGTAACTGCTTTCCTCCCCTTTTCCTCCCCTTGTGAGACATACCTTGGTGTCTGCACTGTCGCCATGGCTGACTGTACACTCACCTTAACTTCTTTATTATTTTAAATGGCTCTCAGTTCTCAAAAGAAGTAGAAGAGTAAAGGGAAAATAAATTCTGGGAGTTGTTGGAATACTTGGATGTTTGATTCTGTGGAGGAGATCCGCTGAATCCACTCAGAGCCGTTTCAAGGATCATAAAGATTCTGTGCTGTACAAATATGAAATGTTGAGGAATTATAACATTTTTATTTAGGCTAACACTGCAACACATTTGCCTCAATATCATGACATAAATAGCTTGTCTGACAGCATCACCCTGGTTGCATTACATACAGGCAAGAGTGGATATGAAAAGTGGAGAGGATTTAAGGTCATCCAGAACTGGATCCAAAGCTGACTCTCCCATTTCTGAGGGGGAATATCAATTAATTTCTTGTTTCTGTCATCGTTTCCTTGTTTGAAAAGAAAACACTTCCTAGCTCACAGATCTTTTGTGAGACTCACATGTCATTGTCAGTGCCAAGCCCATCTCTCCAGCCCCATATTTTTGCCCCTTCCTGGCTTACATTTGACCTGTTATTAGTGGCAAAAGAATTCCAAATGTTTTCATCAAGCTTCTACATAATTCCATACCTTAATAGTGCATACCTGGAAATAATAATTATCAAACTCCTTAGCAGACTGACTTCTATGCACCTTACTAGCATTAGTCTAGCCCTACCCCACTCCCAAATGCTTCTCACTTATATTTCCTCAGCACCTTGTACTTAAAGTTATCTGTGAATAGAGTCTTTTCTCTTTCCTGTGTCTTTAGTGTCTTTCAGTGTCTGGCACATGGAAGGGATGCAATTAAAGTTAGTGGTTCCATAATAAAATCTTTACATATGAGTGACCATAAAAAGAACTCTTCTTATTGCTTATAGTATTTCTTGTCTCACCTATGCACTGTATTCACCCCTGCACACACACATAGAGATCCCATTGGCCAGCTTAATGATTTTTTCAATAAAAATCAACCCAGTTAATACAGAGATACATAACAATGGCATGTGCTAGTGAATGCAGTATTAATTATTACCATGGCTCTCTTATTAGCTGCTTCATAACAGTTCCCCTCATGAGTATTCAATTTAGATTTTAAAAGAGCAAGGAGGAAAGTTATTGCTTGCTAATTAGCTTTAATTTCCACCTTTACATGGTCAATTGGAGATAAAAGAATAATGGGTAAGATGGAGAGAACTAAAAGCTTCAGCAACATCCCTCCAGTCTTTCTGAGCTACCAGATTCCACTGCTCACTCTCTGCCATTCCTTCAGGGTCACAGGAACTAGATAGCCTCAATATAAACAAGAAGCAGTCTTATTATGTCAGTCATGGAGCTATGATTCTGGATGTGTAGTGAGTTGTCACTCAGTAGGATAGTATGCTCCATGTCACTGCAGATATCCCCAAATTTCCTGTGCTCCCATAACACCATGTACCTGTATTATGCCTGCTATCTTCAAGAAGACAAAGCATGCTGAAGGGGCTGAGATTGAGGTTTCAAATTTTCTTTAGCTCTTTCTTTTCATCAGCTTTTTCTTCTTTATGACCAGAAGAACCAACAAAAAGAACACAGCGGAGTTTATTTCAGGTAATGGTTTCAGAGGTTCCAGACATAGTTGGCTGACTTCATAATTCTGGGCCCAATGTGAGGCAGAACATCATGGTTGAAGGACATGGTGGAGGAAAGCAGCTCAGGACATGGCAACCAGGAAATAGAGAACTCTGCTCACCAGGGAACAAACAATAACCCAAAGGCATACCTCAGGTGACCTGTGTCCCCTGCCATACCCTTTCTGTCTACAGTTACTTTCCCATTAATCCAAATCAGTTGACTAATCCACAGATTAGGGCACATCTTTCCTTTTGACTAAATGGATTTTATATTGTAAATGGATATGAACTTTTGGGGACTGGATGTAAAATGTTGTGATTTAGATATGAGATATCTCCCAAAAGCTCATGTATGAGACAGTGCAAGGATTTTCCATGGTCCTAGGACCATGATTGCAGCAGTGTCCTAATACCTGTGCTTGAACATGATGAAAAAACATCCTAGTGACCTCCCCCATCCCCTGCAAGCAGGGCACTTCCATGGTCTCTTCTCAAAGAAATTTTTACTTTATATCCTTATAACTGAGATAGATGTTATCTTAGTAATTCCTGATATGTCCTTAAACCATCTTTTCTATTTTTTTTGTGTGTGTGTGAATTACTTAGCATCTCTTTAGTGGTGATAATGTCTTTAATAGCCACAACTTCCTTAGTCTCAGTTTTAGTTTTCTAGCCAAACTGAAAAACCCCAAAGTCATTCCCACAGTGTACTATTTTCTCCAGTCACACCCCACCTACCTACAATTACTGCCAAGTTAATACATATCAGTGGGTTAGGTTATACCTCTCATAATATAATCATTTTACCTCTAAAAATTTTTGCATTGTTTTACACATGAGCTTTTGCAGGACATCATCATATCTAAACCATAAACCCTAGGACAAATACATAGCTGGTATTCAGTGCATCATTATTGAGTGAATCAATGAAGCACTTAAACCTGGGATTAAAATCATCCGATAGGGAACATGTACAGAAAAGTAAAGTATCTGTTATAAGTGATGTCAGTTTTTAACCCATGATTGATTTGTTGAACTTCCAGTCTTCATGCTCCAAATGTGTAAAGTAGAGGAGCTTCTTCCTGCCAAGTTCATCTGCCATTCTTGATTAATTCTACCTATAATCTCTGCATGCTTTTGATACCTAGTGACATAGAAAAAAATTCATATTCCTTTTTTTCCTTGATACCTTATCTCTAGAATATTTCATGACCTAGGATTTTCTTTCCCTCCCTGGGTCAAAGAAACTTCTGCATAGAAGAAAAATCTAGCTCTCAAATGAAGTTCCCATATTATCAGTCAAGATAATATAAGAAAGCAGAGGAGAGAGAAAACATGGTTTTCATATATCCTTTCTCCCATCAAATTCACCATGTGAGATGCATGTGCAGGCTGGAAGGCAGTGGAGTGCAGTAATACGTAGATGTGGAGATCCCTTATTGCAGTACACTCTCAATGAGAAGACTGGAGAGGGCAGAGGAAGGATCAAGTTGATCACACAGTACAAGGATTACATGAAACACATTATCTTGTTTAATGCCTGGTATAATTCTGAAATAGGTGTTATTATTATATCCTCCTTTTACAGATGAGGAAATGGGAGAAGAGAGAATTTCAGCAATTTGTTCAATGTCACATAAATAATGGTGAAACCAAGTCTCAAATGTATTTATGGTTGGTTTATACCAATAGGTATTTTAATAACCACCATACCATATCACACCCAGGCAGATATAGATAATCTTGGAAAACATACTAACAAGCTATATACATGCAATGCTATTCTGTATTCTAAATAAGTGCTAAATTTTCATTTAAATGAACTGTAAACTCCAATCTCAAAGAAGTCTAATATCTGCCATAGTCTCATTTTTTCTTTTGCTTTTCTATTTATTATTATTATTATTATCTAATATTTTCCAGGGTCTATCCACATCTCTCTGGAACAACTATAAGGCTTTGGGTGGGCAAAGGTTCTGAGGCAGGAACATTTCTGAAATATATGAAGATCTATACGGAAGACTGTGGCTGGAACTGACTTTACAAGGGGGAAAGATACAGAAATGAGTAAGAACATGAGCTAGAGATATAACAAAGAGCAAGGTCATGGCAAGGACTTTGAGTTCTTCTACATGCAAGCAGAAACCATTGCAGGGCTGAAGCTAATAATCCCATGGTTGATTTTGATTGTTGGTGGAAAATAAATAATAAGGATAAAAGCAGAGAAGTTAGAAGGCTAGTGCATTACTCCAGGAAGAAGTTAAGAAAGTCAATTTGGACCAAGCCCTACAATGGATTTGTTCTTGTTTACTGACCTCTGTGTCTCAAAATGCACTCAGCCCTTCCCCACTTAGACCTTGCCCTTGCTGTTCACCACCAGCAAAAATCTTATAGCTCTTCAACTGACAGATTTGTTTCCTTCTTCAGATTTAGGCTCACCTGGCATCACAGCATTTAAGTCTTCCCTGACTAGTCTCTCTGAAGTCACCTAACTCATTTAGCTTCCATCCCACTCTCGATTACATTTCCTTTTAGCATTCATCACAATTTGTATTTCTCTCGTTTACTGATTTGCTGATCATTTCTCTGTATTTCTCCACCACTGGATGAAAGGACACGAATACAAGGACTTGTTTGTGCATCAGTATATCTGTATTGCCCAGGAGCCATGCCTGGTGCATCAGAGGTGTATCATGAGAGGCACAGGCAGTCTAAATCTTGAGGATTTAGGGAAAGATACATACAGAGGTCTTTAATTGTAAAGGTGAATCCAATTGAAAAAGTAGATTTCAATTTGTGTTATGTATTTTCTTACTTAGGAATACCTAGGGAAAACATGTTTTCCAGATAAAATGAGAAGGGCATTTGCCATTCAGTCTTCTACTTCATTCCTCTTATTCTTAGGTAGGTGTTATGGTTTAGAAATGTGGTATCCCCCAAAACTCACACATGAGATAATGCAAGAGTTTTCAGAGGTGAAATGGTTAGATTATGAGAATTGTGGATTAACTGGTAGTACCTGTAGGAAGGTAGGGCATGGCCAGAGTATGTGGTGTGCACCTTTGAGGTATACATTTTTATCCCTACTGAGCAGAGTTCTCTCTGCTTCCTGGTTACCATGCCCTGAGATGCTTTCCTCTGCTGTGCTTTTCCACCATGATGATCTGCCTTCCCTTGGGCCCAGAGCTTTGAAGTTGGCAGTCTATGGACTGAGACCTCTGAAACCATGAACCAAAGTAAACATTTCCTCTTCTACATTGTTCTTGTCAGGTCTTTGGTCACAGCAATGAAAAATTTGACAAAAACAGTAGGGCTGTCTCTCTTTGTGGTGCATTTTCCTTCCTTGCATCAGTCCTGGGAACCATCTTGATATTTACACAGTGTCTCCTTATACAATGACTCAAAGATCTTGCAAATGCTGAACTTAAGAGTCTTTGATTGCCCACACTAGCTCCTTATGCAAATGGGCACTGCCTTTCCCTAGTCTGCAAATGGAGTGGCTACTACAGTTCTGCCTCATTTTACATTCTGGTCTGAGTGATGTTCAGCCCTAAATCTCTGGGTCCAGAGTCACATTCCTAAGAAGAAGTAGATCTGTCTTATTCCAAAACAAATTTTCTATTATATTGTACTTCACAGGGAGATTCTATATCCACACTAATTATTTGTTGTTATATTTTGGAAGGAAGGCAAAATGTGAAATAATTGAATAAAGTTCTTAGTGGGGGCCATTGGGTACATTAAGTGTTTTTATATAATTATCACATAACCCCTATTCCAAAATGGCATAGATATTGCTATGCCCATTTTCTACCTAAAAAAGAAGTGAGTAGAAAACATATCTATTTAGCCAAAGCTATCACAACTGCCAAGTCAGTTGTGAGGTATGACTGAAGCCTATGTCCCCTGAGACCCCCAAATCCACATTTATATTGTAATGACTATAAGACCATCACCAGCCCTGATGCAATTAAACAATGAAAAGAAATCCTGTCAAATCAGAGTGTTTATATTTATCTTTAGATATGTTGTCCAATGTACCTTTTTTCCTATGATTTCTCCGATGCTCAAATGCTTGCTGTTCAGAAAGTTATGAAGAATTTATTATTTCCCCTGCAATTGGCTTATATTTAATTCAATTCTCTTCTGTAAACATTTATTGAGAACTGATTATGTGCCAAACAAATCATCAGAAGAGGAGATATTTAGATGAATGACACATCATGCTTTTTCTGGAAAAACTCACATGTAACTGAAAGAAATATTCATTAGAACAATTAATTAAAATGATCCATGCAGTCATTCAAATAAGAACACTTCAGTGTGGGAAAAAAGTGAAAATTCATTCTTCCAGGAGGAGTAGGGAAAATCTTCATGGACTGGGTGATATTTGAATTAAACTGGAAGGATAAATAGGAGTTCACCAACTTTCCATGTGCCTTGTATACAAGTGGTTTCATAGCAGCAGAGTGTGGCTGTCCAAAGCGTTAGTATTGCTTACATATACAGCAGTTTTGGTCACATTGTGTCAGGGTAAGGAAATAGGGTGTTGCTGTGACTGAGACTAATAGCACAGGTAGTACCAGGGTTGAGCCTGCACACACACACTAAGAAGCTTGGCTTCATCTGGAAGGCAGTAGGGAGTGCTTGAGTGTTTATAAGGCAAGAGGAACATTTGCAAAGGATAAACATACAGGATAAGACAGATAAGAAGCTTCTATTAACATATGTATGTTGGGAACCTGGGATCACATGCCAGAGAATGCTAGGGAATCATTGTCCCCAACCTCACCTCAAGCAGGCTAAGTTTTCCCTCTGAGTTTCCATTGTGGGTCTCTCATGTTGGATTTGCACAGCACAGAAGGTATGGTGCATCAAGCAGAAAAGTCTTCCAGTACCCAGCATCCACAAAAATCAGAGTCTTCCTATGTCCTTGCCTTTGCTCCCATCTAGACCATTGTCACTGCTAAGGAATAAACTAAAAATGAGGCAGCATAGTAAAGATTTTAAGAACGTAGGTTCTAGAGTCTGGATTAATTTTGTGGCTAGATCACTGCTTAGCTGTGTGAGCTTAGGAATGTTCTGTGGCCTCTCTGTGCCTCATTCTTCTCATCTGTGAAAAGGAGATCATAATACAATCTATTTCATGATGATGTGTGAAAATTTAAGGTGTTAATACCTGAAAAGTACTTTGAACAGTGCTTGGTACATAGTAAATGCTTAATGAATCTTTATTTTTATTCCTATATCCCAAGTTAGTTATGGATGACAAGGTGTCAAGCTATTGCAATCCTTAGTGGGCAGATCTGTGTAAACAGAATCCATGACTATGAAATATTATTCTTTTATTGAGGCCAGTGCTTAAGCTGCTTTCTCCTGTTTCCCCAAAGAAGCAAAATAAGCAACATTTATTGAGTTTTTATGATATGTTGGGTGCATTACAGATATTTTGTCACAATATGTAACCTCTAGTGATTGGTAGTTATTTATATGCTGTATGATCTTTATATTTTTGAAAAGGAGAATGAGACCTAACAGTTAAACCACTTGCACAAGAATGTGTTAGGACAAGGATTCTGAATAATGTGATCTATGGCAAATTCACCATTTTCTTCACTACCTTATCTTCCTACCAAATGAAAATGGTCAGCATAATTTAATCTTTATATCTTCTTGGTTAAAAGTAGGTATAGATCCAGCACACACACAAGCAGCTATGTATTGGTGCTATAATTTGTGTTCCTTGTCTTTGTATAACAGATATTTTCTAAAGTCTGTCACATTTTTCTTTCTCATTTATTTTCCCTATCAGTGTGTGTGTGTGTATAAATATATATATATATATATATATATATATATATATATATATATATATATGGTAAAACTAAGTAAAGTAGATATAGCTTCCTTCTTTGCCTCCTGGTGATATCAGCTGAGACTTCTTGGCCAAGCATTAGAGTTTTCACAGTCTTTTAATGATGAGCTTATCATGATTTAATCATTGCAGAATGTTTGCTCCTTTGGTATTTTTTTACCAGTTGTCCACATTTATACACTATTGATCACAGGAGTCCTTAGCTTTATAATGGAAAAATCTGAGTATCCGGGTGAACCTGAATAGAACAAATGAATATGACACACCAGTGTTTGAAATACTTTTTGGGTCTAACTCATGGAGAACATCATGAAGGTCAGTATGTACAAGGCTGCTGTGTTCAGGTGCTAACCTCATAGTGTAGGCTTAAGAGTGGACCAGTCAGGAGAAGTAAACAGTGAAGCATAGTCCAGTTTTACTTTATGTGATTAGTAAACACTTCATCCCTATAGTGTCAATGTCTACATGCTGGAGTTGGGGGCAGAGTAAGCAGTTTTCAATGTCATCTACAGCTCTCTCCATGCCAGTGTATCTGTGTCTTTTATGGTTTACATATGAGATGTCCCCCCAAAAGTCATGTGTAAAACAATGTGAGAAAGTTTGGAGATGGAATCATTGGGTTATGACAACTTTAACCTAGTCAGTTGGTATGCATTAACTGAGTGGTGACCATAAGCACGAGGGGTGTGGCTGAAGGAAGTGGGTCACTGGGTCATGGGGCGTGCCTTTGGGGTGGTTTGTCCCTGGTAAGCAAAGCTCTCTCTCTCTCTCTCTCTCTCTGCTTCCTGATTGCCATGTTCTGAGCTGCTGTCCTCCTCTACATCTTTCTACCCTAGGCCCAGAGCAATGGCATTGGCCATCTATGACTGAGACCTCCAAAACTCTGAGCCAAATAAACCTTTCCTCCTCTAATTGTTCTTGTTGGGTCCTTTGGACACAGTGACCAAAAAACTGACTAAAACATTATCACATGATTCAGTTTTCTATAAAATTCACTTTTTATGACTTCTATTAAAAAGAAGAAAAGGAAAATCATTTGGGTTATAGAACAGATTATTGATTATATTAAGAAAAAATAAATGTTTCTCATTTATCTGCCATCACTCACACTGATTTTATATGGATGAGTAAATGTAACATATAATTTTAGAAGATACACATGGCTTTTCTTGTATGTTTGCCAAACTGAATATTTTCTGCCAACTCTGAATCATGTTTTAACATTTTACCAAGTTACTGTCATTTAATAATTATTATTATCATTATTTGCACAATGTAAGCATTGTGAAGAATATCTTTAGTCTTTTTACTTTTTTAAAGAAAGGTAATCAAAATAACTTCAATAAAATACTTTGTAATGTTTAACTCTTTAAGTGAAAACTTGATAAAATTTTATAATCACAGTCTTATTTTAGTTATGTTGGTTCATTCATTATTTTTTTTCAATTACCTGAGATCTAAAGTACAAATTACTAACTTCCACTATATTCCCAAAGTGCCTAATTTATGCCACTAAATTTTCCATTCTAAAAGAAAATTCTAGTACACATTGTATCCAATTTATAACTGAATAAAGTGATTTTCAGTTATGCTTACTTTCTCTAACATGTAACTGAAAATTTCTAGTTTCTGAGGACAATATTTTAAAAAATTATTTCAATTTCAAAATCATTTCCACAATGATATGAAATTTGACAGAACCAATTTGGACAAACAAACAAAGAAAAATAAAAGAAATTCTGAGATGTGGCGCCTAACATGAATTTTATTATGGTATAAAAGCAGCTAGTGAAATCTCTAAATAATAAAATAACTGAAGGAGTGAAAAAATAGATTAAAGGGAAAAAAGATAGCATTCTATGACTAATCTCTATGCATTTCTTTAAGAGAAAATTCATCTAAGATATTTATTCAGTCAAAAAATATTTTTAGAGTATATTATATCTCTGACACTTTCTTGAAGATATTTATAGTGGTATCAGATACCACTAGAGGGAAATCACATATATATATACACACAAGAAACTTCCTGTCCTTTTGGAAATTGCATTGCAGGTAGGGAGACAGACAATGAACATAAGTAAAGCAATAAACTAATATAGTAGGATATTATAAGTGCTATGAAAAAGAGAAATAAAACAGGGTGTGGGCAATGCAGTTGTTTGAGACAGGGTTGGAGGAAAATGAGGGAGTAACTGACTGGGATCATTAGAATAGGCCCTAATGGGAGTGGACATGTGAGCCCAGACTTTTTGGGGGTGAAGAAGTAGCATGGAGGAACTTGAAATAACAGCATTCCAGGCAAGAGAACAGCCTTCACAAGGGCTCCAAGTCAGGCTTACCTATAGTAGGCAGGGAGACTCCAGAAGATCAAGGGGATCATAGTAGACACAAAGTCAGAGAAGTGAATGGGGAGAAATTGAGGAGGAACCTGTAGTCCAAGGCAAGGAATTGTTTCCCTATGTTGTCAGTAAGGAGCCATTGAGAAGTTGTTTCAAGATATGATTTAAAAGGATAATTTTTTGTTTTAAAAGGATAATTCTGGCTACTAATTTAGGAATGAGTTACAAGGGGCAAGGGTGAAATCCAAAGAACAATGGGGGCTATTGCAGTAGACCTGGTAAGAAATGAGAGTGAGCCTGGTAGGAGTAAGAAAGTCAGTTTCCAGGTGTATTTTGAACATAAAATCCACAGCATTGCATGATGAATGGGAAGTGGAATGTGACTGAAACACAGGAGCACAGGTGACTCTGATGAGTGTGTGTGCGTGTCCTGAGTAATGTCCCTAATCATGAACAGAAAATGAGTATGGACACTGTTAGCATTAGGATGGTTGTCAAACACCCAGGGGCAGGTGTTGAGTCCTGGCTGAATATGCCTCTGGAGATTGGGGGAGGGTTCTGGGCTAACATTGTAAATTTGAGAGCCATCCACAGAGATGCTCTTTAAAGCCAGGCATCTAAAGGTCACCAAGAAAGCAAGGGAAGCTAGAGAATAAAGACAACCAAAGACTGTCCTGGGTACTCCAGCCTTAGGAGGTCAGGGCAACCTGCTTAGTCTAGTAATGAGGACTGAGAAGGAGCAAAAATAAGATAGGAGAAAAATGGTAAATCCGTGGTATTATCATGGAGGAGACATTGATGGATGGTTTCAGGTGTGGCTGACTGACAGTTCATGGAGGATAAGCAAAGAGAACTAGCTGTTAGATTTGGCAACAGTATGTCTTCTTTGGTTTGTATTTAAGCCATTTCTGTGGCATCTGAGTAGTCTATTTGAAGTAGTGTAAATACGAGAAAAATGCCAGAGAAAGATGATTTGTTCACTTAGCCGTAGCTGGAAGGTGAAGGTGGGTTAAACAGGTTTTGTCATTGTTGTTCTTACACTGTGAAAGAAATACAAACAAAAAGATTTGTTAATGAAAGCACCTTAGTGTAAAAGAAAAAAATGATGATATAGAACGACTTGCTTAGATGGTAAAAAAAAAAAAAATGCATGAGCTTGGATATGTGTGTCTGCCAATCATAAGATCTAACCTAATGTCCATAATCATAATTTAAAGGGATGTGAATCAGTCTAGTTATGTATTTCTTTTCCTCTATTTATAGTTAGTTTCTAGGTACAGGCATGGAGTAGATCCAGAGTTGGATTAAGCAAGGACTTTGCCAAGTAAATTCTGCAAACAATCAGATGGGTCAGGATGTTAAGCTTGTATGCAAAGTGATTAACATGTTAACCATGGAATTCATGCTATTTAAGAAGGGACTGTAGGACTTCAATGGATGAGGGACAGCATCCATAGGGATAGGAGATCCTGTGAGGTCAAAGAATTTTCAATGTTGAGAATACTCGAGGAAGTGAGCTGGGAAGTAAGGATAGTTTAGAAGGTCAGGTCAGAGAGTAGTATGCATCCTTAAGATTGTAGAAGTATTGTGCAGTCATATAAAGAAAATTCTCTGTGGAGATTTAGGTGTAAAATGGCTGAGGAAGAGTGGAAAGCAACATCAATGAAAAGAAGACTGAGATCATAGAACTGAGATGTCACAGTGTAAGGAAGATTTCTATATATACATAATATATAATATCCAAGTGATCCAAGTTTTCAGAGAGTAATGTTGGAGGTGGTGGTGAAGAACCAGGAATGAAGGGAGGCAGAATTCACAGCTGAGTATGGCAGTGATATTCCAATAAATTTGTAATAACAGCTTTCTGGAGATCAAAACAAAACAACCCTCATTTGTAGTGTTTGTCAATTTCCCTGATGTAAATTATACTGTGGACCCTCTAAGCTACTCACAATATTACTAAACACAGAGTTTGGAAGAGATGTGCACAATTGGCTCTCATAAATAGGTTCAAGCCAGCTCTGGCTTTATTCATCTCTGCATTCATAGGTCTATGCAGATTCCTAACACAAGCTGTTTTAGTCAGGTTTTTTTTGTTTTTTGTTTTTTGTTTTTTTGCTGTTGTGACTGAAAGGTCTGACCAAAACAACTACAGAGGAGGAAAAGTTTATTTGAGGACTCAGTTTCAGAGGTCCCAGTTCATTGACAGCCAGCTTTATTCCTCAAGTCTTCAGGTAAAGCAGATCAACGTGGTGGAAGGATGTGGCAGAGGGAAGCAGCTCACATAATGATCAGAAAGCAGAGAGAGAGAGATGCTCTACCTGCCAGAACAAATATATACCCCAAAGCCATGCCCCCAATGTCCCACCTCATCTAGCCACACCCCACCTGCCTTCAATTACCACTCAATTAATCCCATCAAGGACTAATTAACTGATTGGGTTAAGGCTTTCACAACCCAATAATTGCCCTCTGAACCCTCTTGCATTGTCTCACATGTGAGCTTTCGGAGGACACCTCACATCCAACCATAACACAAGTCTCAGACATGATTATCTTCAAAGATATTCGTTAAAGTGAATTATTGCCATAATATGATCTATCATTATTGAAAGTTTATTATGTTCCAGATATATGTTCAATCCTTTATAAACATGCAATCTTCACAACAATTGTATTTGATCCTTCATTTAAGAAGAAAAAACTGAAGTTCAGTGGAATTAAGTGACTTGTCCACTATCAGCAGCTCAGTACGAGAACCCATATGTTTTTGATTCCAGAGATCTTGCAGTTACCTTTTTCATTAGCTCAAATTCTGAATAAGCTAACTGGGTCCATATGTAAATTAAAAATAAGATTTTCAACACTTCTCTGGTTTACAGTGACTTTAATAGCTCTGACCAAACTCTGAGATGCTCAAGCAGGATCAGGTTTAGTATTTGTAATCCTAAAGGCACCTGAGCTGACATGTTTCAATGGCATCAGTAACAGTCAACCTGATAAGGTCTGTCAGCTGGTTTCCACACATCTGGCTGGGAAGCAGTTCAATAAATGAGCCTAGAGATAAGCCAGATGTTGGCCTAAATCATGGAAACTGACAGGCACTTAGTAGTCAGGAAGAATAAGATGTTGGTATCCGAATACTGATGCCTTTGTGAAAAATGTTTATGGTTGGTTTTTTAAAGCCCAAAATGAACAATGAAATCAATCCAGTTTTATAATATAATTCAGTGCCTGCAATGTAATATGCCAAATATTTTTTAAAATGTGAAAATTTGTTTCCTCTGTCCTCGTGAAAGTGAAAGCTAGTAGAGAAGATAAACATGAAATATGTGTATAGTGACATATGAACTGTTTTAATTGATGGGAGCATGCATGGGCACACTGATGGCATGCAGTAGTAGCAACCAATGCTGCCTCAGGGCCTTCAGCAGGAGAAGTTGAAGATATCACCTGAGCCTTTAAAGAAGAGAACAAGTTTAGAAGTGGGAAGATCAGGACCATTCTGCCCATCAAAGCAAGGAAGGACAACTGGCAAGAAGGGCACGATGTGCAAGGGTTGGTAATTCTTCCCACAATTAGAACACTGTGAGAACAGGGAATAATTGGTAGAGAGGAGTATACCAGGCCTTGCAAGCTGTGCTGAGAGTTTGGACTTTGAAACAATTAAAATCTTCAAGTCTATCAACCACATACTTACTGAGCTCCTAGGAGGGCTAAGCATTACTTAAAATGGGGAAGAATTCAACCAGGTAGGAAAAGGCACATCTCTGCCTGTAATGAGCTTAGGTACAGGTTGGGGAAGGAAAAAAATAATAGATGTAGAAATACTGAAAGAACAATTTGATCGCTACAGCATATTCCTTGTGCAGCATGAGTTCCCTTATGGGCAATATCATTGTGACTTATTGTCACCAAGGAAGGCTTCCAAATCAGCAGGTTTATTTGAACCAGCTCTGCAAAAGATGGGTAGAATTTTAGTAACTATATGTGGCATTAACATTCACATATTACCTTCTGTTATGAACTCAGTGATTTTGATTTCATTTTTGTGGTTACAACTTTGTGACAGATATCAAATAAAGATCAGTACTAATATTTCATATACACAGTCACAGGAACCAAGTTACTATCATTGTGTTGTTAGAATGTGGCAGAGATAGGATCTCAGTACAGATATGGCTATTCCATGACCATTCATCAGATTCTTCTTAAGTGAGAAAATCTCAGGGGTAGGGGAGAAGGATTGGGGCAGATATCTCTTTCCTCAAGCAGAGGAATCTAGTCTTATTATAGATGTGTTGATATGTGGATATGCATGAACATAACTTCTTTGTTGAGAAAAGTCCTAGAACTCAAAGAATGCCCTCAGGCATGATTTGTTGTCAGCCAACAGCCCTAGAAGAAAAAACGCTCGAGAATACAAAATCAGCTTTATCTGTACTCCGAACAGCCTCTGCCCAAACTTCAAACCAAATAGCAGATATGGCCACAATTGCAGGATGCTGAATTTCATTATTTGTGAAAGTCTCACTCCCCCTTCTTAGAATGTTTGGGGACTTTTTAACCCTGGTGACATACATTTTGTCCCCATTAGTATTGGCATGAGTACACTTGCATTGCTAACTAGCTAACTGCTATGCTGCACTCTAGGGGTTATTTTCACATGAAAATCAGAGAGGAAGCACCTACATGTACCAATAATTTGATAGCTGTTGTGCATATTGCCTCCACTGTGGTCCTGAAAATGATATGATGATATGCATTTCCAAAAGTTTAAATAACATTCTCATGGTCATAATGGCCAGTAAGGTATGGAACCCAATGACCTGGATCACTCTATTAGGTCACATAATACAAAAGGAAAGATAAATGTGATTTGGACCAAGAAACTCAACCTGGTGTCTTTGGCAAGAGAAGAATCTATTCTTGTTGGGCATGGTGGTGCATGCTTGCAATCCCAGTGACTTGGAAGGCTGAGACAGGAGGATTAAAAGTTCAAAGTCAGGCCTGACAGCTTAGAGAGTCCCTAAGCAACTCAGCAAAACCCAGTCTCTAACAAAATATTTTAAATAAGGGTTGGGGATGTGGCTCAGTGGTTAAGCACCCCTGGATTCAATCCCTGGTACCAAAAAAAAAAAAAAAAATAGGAAGAAGAAGAGATGAATCCAATCTCTTGCCATGAGGAACACATGCCTTCAGTTATAGTGCACAAAAGTAGCCAGTTAATCTCTTCCATTCTTCCTATATATTCTGTTAGATGCTAAATACAGCTGGTAAGATAAAATATGCCATCTCTTATAAATAAATAGCAAATAGAGTGAATTACAATTTCTACAACATGTTATCAAATAGACTTAAAGACATTGGTTAGTGAGTTTATGCTAGCTCTGATTCTGAAGGGTACTTCTGGTTCAGTTCTTCTGATGAGAAAAGAACCATGAAATTCTACTGGTAATGCCATACTTGGATGTCAGAGGATGGATAGAGATGGACATTTTCTAGCTTCTGTTTCTTATCCTTGTGATTCTTCTGGAGATGCCAAGAATAATAAAATAGAGCATGAGACAGACATCTGTAGTTCAGTTCAAATTCAGTTCTTTATTGTGCCTCAGAACCTCTTGTTGCAAAATTATTCCATGGACATCATAGTATTGTCATGAGGATTAAATGAGATTTGTCTCTACCCCAGTTAGTACAGTAACTAGCATATTACCTTTTATTCATTCATTTAAAACATGTTTTCAATAGATGTCCTTTAGCTTGAATAAGAAATTTAAAGAGTTTCCGAAAAGGTACATGAGTATGGAAACATATTATTATGTATACTAGATATTGTTCTGAGTCCAGGTATTCATCAAAGGAAACAGAAGGGAGGTGTGGCTATCGTGGCACTTTCTGGTGGAAGAGGCAGATGTATACATGTAATTAATCCTAAAATGATAAAGGCTGTAAAGAAAAATGTATATCTGCTATGAGACCATACAAAAGGAATAAATAATTGATCTGCTCAGGAATAGAGTTGGGTCAGCTAATCTTCCTCTAAAAGAAGAGGAGGCTGGAAAGAAAAATGAGGATCCTTGAATGCAGGACCTTTCAGTTGCATAAGGATTTGGGTGCATGTGCTTCATCTGTATATGTGAGTATGTTCTTTATCCTCAATGATTCAGCATAAGTGAGTCTAGGACAAATGCGCATCTGTTATTTCTGGCTATAGCTTTAGGATTCATTTCCTTGCTTCTTTCTTCACTATAAGAATAGATTTAACTGTGGGTGATAAAAAGCCTCAAATAAATGTGGCTTAAAGACAGTTTTGTTTATTTTAACTTTAGTTGCATAGCTGTCCAGAAACAGGTTGTCCACAGTGGCAAGGACCTGGAATCCTTCCACTTTGTCTTCTGTGGTATATGGTGTTTTATTCCAAAATACCTTTGTATATATTATGCTGATTATAGCTCCAGCCATAATATCCCCATTGGAGCCAGCAGAAAAGAACTATGGGGAAAGAAGGGCATTTCATCTCCCATTTAAATGCATTTAAATGCATTTTTCAGAAATATCTATGTACAAAGGAGCATGATAGATGTTGTATATATTCTAAACACATTTTCTAGATAGGAAACCTGAGGAGCAAGAAGTTAAATAATGTGTCTCATGTCACAGAGTCAGTAAATGGCAATGTCTCCATCAAACCCAATAAATCCTACTCCAGATCCCATCTTCTTAAACTCTATTCCACACTCCCTCTCCTCTGAATCTTTAAAGATGGCAATACTTGTGACAAAATTTTGTAGAGTGAATACGGAGCTAAATGACTGGAGGAATTGAAGAGGACATCTCTGAGAAGAAAGGTCAGTACATGAAAAAGAAAAGACTGTGTGCTTGCCCACAAGTGTCAAATCCATCTTTCCTACTGAATAGTTCTCAATAATCATTGAGATAAAATGGTTAAGAGGACATGCCCCAGTAAGCTGTTTCGACCAAAACCCAAAGACGTGTCTATGAAAAATTATACAAGAATCTTGTAGGATATACTAACCTTCTATTAGGAAATAGCATAATTCAGGTTGTGTTAATAATACAAGTGTTACTTTAACCAAAGCATTTGATGCAGTCTATTGTAAAAATTTAATTGCAGACTTAATTCCAATTGTCTTCTATGTGGATTGAAAGGTGGTCTGAAGAGAACAATATAGGAAAACTCACACCAGCAATATACTAGTTGAAGAAAGGTATCTAAATGGAGGACTACAATGATTTTAAATTATGTTCATTATCCTTAAAAATTAACTGCATGGATGACTTAGTGCAAAGTTTTGATCACTGAAAATCACCAAGTCTGTATTTAGTACACTTACAGGGAGAGCTTCAGTTTTCACTATCTTTAACATGAACTCATTTGAATCAATTTAATCATATTTACTCTAGGTTTCCTATCCTTTTCATTTCTGCCCAACAGCTGTCCAAGCCATACATTTGAAACATTTAAGCAGAGAATCCTAGAAGTCAAATCTGACTTATAGTGTTCAGTTCAATTATATAGATGACCTCACCTTATTTCTAAAAAGGGTAAGCAACTTCCTTAATATCACATAGTGTCTTCATCCATTTGAGGCTGCTAGAATAAAAAAGACAAAGACTGGATAATGTATAAATAGGATAAAATTACTGCTCACAGTTGTGGACTTGCCAAGATGGAGGTGTCAGCAGATTTGATGCTTGGAAAGGTCTGGCTCTCTCTGCTCCAAACACCTTCTACCTATGTCTTTACATGGTGGATGTGGACAAGGGGCTCCCTCAGGTTTCTGTTTAAGGACACTAATCCCATTCCTGAGGTTGGAACACTCATGACTTCATACTTCCCTACAGTCTCCACCTCTTATGACTATCACATTGGATATCAGGTTCTAAGACATGAAAATCTGAGAGACACAAAGATGCAAATCACCTAAGGCAATAGATTAGTTTTTGAATCTTAGAATTAGAAGTGAATCAGAAAACTGAGGTCCAGAAGTAAATATATTCTTATGATAGTCCTGGGCTTTCTCAATATTTCAGAATTTAAAACCACAAAGAGCCCACAAACATGAAGCCATAAATCATGAGCAGAAAACACTCCTGAAAAATGTTGAAATTTTCTTCCTGTTTGTCCCAAGGACATTTGAGACATCCCTTACTTTCACATATACTCCAGTGCATTTTGGTTATTTCTTTATTTCAGATTCTATCCTTTCCCTCTATTCTGGCTATCTTGCATTTGCCCCTCCAGATCCACTGACTGCCTGTCTTCATCCTGCTCTGGTTCCCAGAAGAATAGCACATACACTTCCCCTTTCCATCTAATGTTTGGTTGGGTTTAACACATGAATGGCACTGGTAGGAGGTGAAGGAATGAATGGAAGAGAGAGAGGCCATGTCACCATGGCTGCCTATGTAACTAGTCATTTTTATTTTTATTTTGAGACAGCATCTCACTAAGTTGCTGAGGCTGGTCCCAAACTTGTGATCCTTCTACCTCAGACTCCCAAGTTGCTGTATTATAGAGATGCCCACCGTGCCTGATTTGGTTCATGTGGTCTTTAAAATATTCTTGAGATAGAAATTGCGCTTTTCCATGTTATAAAATTGATGTTTTCACAGGCAGGTTAAGTGACTCTTCTAGTTTGCTGATCTAATAGGAATTCCAACATCAGCAAATATACAACCACCAAAATGAACTATACAGAGTGGTGAGTCTGTGGAACTTCATTAACAATGCTAGGAAGAGTTCTCACTTTTGCAGCAAGCAGAATAGAGGGAAACATCTGTTACATTAATATACAAATACAAATTTTAGAGGAAAAATCTTCAATGGAATGTTTTAAGTGAACATGAGGTAAGAAGAAGCTTTGTGTCAATTTGTTCAGAATTTTAGAAAGTGAGAATGATTTGATAGTTTAGGAAGAGCCCTGAATTTGAGCTCAGAACTCTTGCTAGATGAGCATATTTAGGAAATACATTTAATAATTTGGTTCACAGTTTAAACAATCTCTAATTTTTTTCCAGAGCTGATGATTGAACTTAGGGCCTCATTCATGCTAGATAAATGCTCTACCACTGAGCCACACCATCAGAGCCACAGTTTAACCATCTCTACTTGAGATGTCTGTGTAGGCTTGTAGAATTTTAACTCAAGGATAAAGTCTATTCTTATTCAATTTAGTATTTGGATACTTAGCCCTCTGTACTGAGAATGAAATGAATACGAGGAACTTGGTTAGGAATATGAAAAAATATATTTATATATATGAATAATACACATATTTTTCATATATTCTTAATATGTTTATAGTTATTAAATATATATACATGAAAAACATCATTTGAATTTAGTGTCCATCAATTTCATTCAATGTCATAGTATCATAGTATTCAATGTCATAGTATCTCCTTTGGTCTGAATATATGTCTTCCTCAAAATCCATCTGTTGAAACCCATCTCTCTTGATTATGGTACTAAGAGGTGGGTCTTTTGCAGGGAAGAGGTAATTAGGGCATGAGGACATTAATAGAATTAGTGCTTTAACTATAGAGAACCAAGAGAAAGTTTGGTTTTTTCCCCTGTATGAGGCTGCAGGAAAAATGCACTATCTTCAAATCACAGTGAGCCTTACCAGACACTGAATCCACTGGTCACTTTATCTTGGATGTTCTGGGTGCTAGAAATGTAAGCAATAAATTTATGCTGTTTATAAGCTATTCATCTAAGGAATTTGGTTATTGCAGCCTGAAGGGACTCAGACAATCTTCTTTAAACAGATAAAAATCCAGACATCCAGGAATCCCCTATATTACACAAAGTCCAGTGAATAAGTGTGAAATCAGTTTGTGTAGGGTAAATACATATCTAGTCTAGTCTTAATTACTATCACCTTAAAAAAAACTTAAATTTGAATTTGCTCTAAACTATTCAAGAAATTTGTAAAGCATGGAAAATATTGAGTTTGCAAATATTTTTCTTAAGAAGTCAGGACATTTGGTATTCATTCCATTGTCTTGACACATCAGAAATTCAGCTCTCATTCATCTAGTCACACAGTCAATCAGTGGAATTTAGACAGGAGTTAGTCTTAATTCCTACTGAGAAATGGCAACCATTGATTTTTTTTAAATGGGGATTCAAGAAGCATATTCATGGTCTGTTTCTTACATTTCAGTGATGAATGAATTACATATCACAAGCAGAGGAAACCATTCCTTTGCAATAAATGGGAAAAGAAGAAAGTCGTTTTGCCTCCAGCTGGCCATTGATAGAGACTCCTTTAACATTAGTATCACATTAGCATAATGACCTGCAAACAAGTGTGCCACATGTACCATAACATTTCTTCCCCATCTACTATACATAGGTAGAAGGCAGAATAAAATGAGCAAGAGAAAAGAACAGATTATTCCTGATAAGGGAGAAATTTCTATTCAGAAGGTCTGAGTAGTTAAACAAATGCACTACCCTGTAATTTGAGACTCATAAATTGTCTTGTTGTTACCTCTTAAAGTCAACACTCAACATTATTTCTGATCTAGAGACACTGACTCGTCCAAGCAGAAATTTTAGGCCTATCACTGAAAATTTTAATCTCATTTTCCATTTTGGAAACTGACATAAAATGCCATTGCTATGTTAAGTAAATAAAGAGCAACATACTTAATAATTCTAAGTGGTATTCATGTAGTTTAAGTAATCAATCACTTTAGAATAAGATATGAGGAAACAGGAAAAAATAGAATCATTCTTCAGAAGCAGGAGTGGGTTCCTTTTGTTTTGTTCTCAAGGTGTTAAAATCATACAGTAAATTATAAATCATACAATTTTAGAGTTATGTCTTGACTTATCCTGGAAAAGTTTAAACCTCTGCCTTACTCTTTTCTCTCTCTCTCTCTCTCTCTATCTCTCTCTCCCTCTCTCCCTCCCTCTCCATCTCTCTTTCATATTTCAAGTGGAGATAATAATAACAATGTGGCTTTTAGGATTATGTTGAAAATCAGATGTATTAAGAATGCAAAGCATATACAGAGCTTAATGGAGTGTAAACAAATAAATAAATATTAGTCTTTGTTATTAGGACTGCCATCATCACCATTAATTATGCAAAAAAATCTAAATAATATGTATTAAGAATTTACTACACACTCGACATTATACTAAATATTTTATATATTTCTGCATCTTGTCCTCAAGTCAGTTCTGTAACAAGAGTCAGTATGACAAAGCAGGAGCTCTGGCTTCAAAGTCATAGCACTTCAGATTGTCTTCTCTTCTGCTACTTCTTAGCTATGTGATTTTGAAAAATTTCTTAAGGCATTTTATTGTTGGTGAAGCCATCTGTAAAACTGAAATAATAACAATTAATATATGATGATGGGGTGTAGATTAATATGCACATCTGTAAATCTGTGAATGTGTGAACACATGTACATAATGCATGCATTTGTGTGTATGGATAACATGAAAACAATTCCTTAAATTGTTATCACATTTCTCTCATGAATTTACTTCACTGTAAATGGTAAAAGTGAATCTCAATATCATGCTAAGTGAAATAAGCCAAGCCTCAAAAACCAAAGGCTGAATGTTTTCTCTGATGGGGGAGGGATGGTGGGGGAGGCAAGAGATGAATGGAGAAACTTTGGATGGAGTAGAGAAAAATGGAATGGGAGGGGGTGCGGGAATTAAAGATAGTAGACTGAGACAGACAATATTACCCAATGTATATGTAAGATTATATGAATCATGTGAATCTACATTGTGAAAAAAAAAGATATTCCATGCTGTATATCAAGATGGATTCTACTGTCATGTATAATTAAAACGAACCAATAAATAAAAAGAATACCTAAAAAAATGAATCTCAGAGAAAATGCATACTACCATAATTGCAGACCCAGAATTCAAGGCCAAGTTTATGTAATTTCAGTACCTTTGTTTACTTTAGTACGTTGCAATGGCTCTGATCCTCTTTGCCAAGTGAAGGATTCAATATGGAATGAAGTAGAGGAAAACTGGATGGGTAGTTGAAACTTTATACCAATTTAAATGTCACAAATCCAAACTTGTCTTACATTCAAATTGCTCTTACTTGGTTCTTTGGTCATTTAAAGCCTTTGAGTCATCCATATTTTATGGGACATTCTTATACATAAATTCATTTATTCTTTACCAACCCAAAAATATGTTACATTTTTTTTTATAAAGACTAATGGGCCACAAGTTAACTATACCAAAGGAGATTTATAGATCATTAAATAATTAAATTAATACATATTCCACATTCCCATTGTAACCCTAATTTCCAAGGGAAAAAACACAGAAAAGTAGGGGAGGATCCATATGCACTGACCCTGTTTCAAGTGCTCTACATATGTAAATTTATTTAAGAATCTGTGAGAGAGGAGTTTTATTCCTCCCCATTTTAAAGACAATTCTATTGAATTACAAAATAAAGTATCTAGTCCCAGATCACAAAGCTGGGAAGTAACATAGCCAGACCTGAAGCTAGGTCCTTGAGCTTCAGAGTCCAAATCTACTAGCCTTTGGAGCAAATTTATGAAAACAGACTATGACTTTCTCGATTATGTCTAATCTTGTTCCACTGCTTTGCTATTGCTGTCATTACTTTAACTATGACTAGTATTTAGTGGGCAACTTCCAGGAGCCAAGCATGATTATATACATGAGGATAGAGAAAAATTCACAGTATTGCTTAAAGGTCTAGGAGAGAGAAATATATAAACCAAGTGGTAAGATTCACAAAGGTCCAAATTCTCAATCCTGTATCTTTCTCACCTTATGTATTTTGCACCATTGGAAAAAAAAATCTATTTTGAAAAGCCTATATTGCTTTCAACTAAAACAAAAATTGATTGGGAACATTTTTTCTTTTTTTATTTTGGTAAGATAAGTTTTTGAGTCAAAATCAATACCCAGAAGAGCTCCAAAGAGAAAGAGATGTTCTCTGGGTACAAAATTCGTGAAGGAGTAATTCATTCCAGTGACAGTGGAACAGCCTCTGAGAGCAGCTTTAAGCAATTCAACTTCTAGTAAAACCTCTTCAAAAAAGAGCAGGGTTTCAAAAGAACCTACGAGGAGGGGAAATACCAACAGAAGCCACCTTCATATCAGAGCCAAAATCTCCATCCCTTTCCCTTCCAGAGCTGGGTCAATCGATTTAAGCCTGCCAGATATAAAAATGCTTTCTACCTATCCTCACAGCTTTCTCAAATTTAGCAGCTAGGCTTTGGCCAGGTTGTACTACAGTGTGGTGATACACAGGCACCTTATCTTTGCTGCTAGTTAGGCATTCCTGCTTTGCGTATCTCTGTGTTCTAGTAATTGGCTGATGCCTGACCTTTGTCAACTCTCCAGCCATTTGACAGCGCTTCTCAGCCTTGCTCCTTGGGTCCATCTTCAGAGGCAGAAGTTTTGTTCATTCATTCCAGGATTCCTTCTCTGTCCATTAAACATTGATTGAATGCATACTATAGCACACTTCTGTTGTGTGGCAAAAGAACAGGAGTGTACCGAAATACAGATCCAGTCTTTGATGAGTTCAAAATCTTTTTTTTTTTAACTTTCCATTAGCAGCTTTTCTTTATTACAGAAGTAATTCTTTTATGTTGGTGAAAATTTGGAAAATAGAGATAATTTTTTTAAAACCAGCCTCCCCATCATCTTCCCTATTTTCTCATACAGCTGAGTTCAAAATCTTGTTGGAAGGAGAAGTTCAGACTTTCATAAGCCTTAGGGGTAAGTGTAGAAGATTATAGGATTATAAGAGAGGGATACCACATGCTGGTTTGGGATTCAGAGAAAGTGTAATGTAGCAGGTGGTTTTTGAGCTAGGATTGATAGGAATTTTAAAAACAGAGGAAGGGGTAAAGACATTCTGTACATTGAGACACTTTGTGGAAAAGCATGGCTGTGATACTGTCAAGACAAACTGAATTACACTGTAGAGTGAAGGAATTTCAAGAGGAGAGGCTAACTGGACTGGAGTTAGGGTTAGGCATGGTGACTGCATCCTCCTCATTTCCATGGTCAGATTGAAAGTTTGGGGGCCTTAATTTGAAAGCCACAGGAAATGATTGACAAAATTTAAGCTGTGAAGTGTATGTTCATGGCTTTTCTTAGAAACTTCCTTCTTCAGACTCCATCATCGTGACTAGTGAAAAAACAGATTCAAAAGGCAGATCTCTCCTTTAAAGCGTGATTCCATCTTGTCATTCTTATGAAATCTTAACCAAAAATTTTAAGACCAAATTTTCTTATCTGTAAAATACAAACATATTCTATAATTGTTGAAGTAATGTATTTATTTTGTTATATTGCAAATGCTTTGTTATTTATGTATTTTTTCAATTGTGTAACATGGGGGCACCTGCTGTGTTTCAGGTAATTTTCTAGAGAGTAGAGTGGTAATAGTAAAAATTTTCCATCCTCATGGACTAATATTCATTTAGTGCCTGGGACATATGTAGTATTCAATGAATATTGATGAATGAATATGCATTTTCTGGTTTCCTGCATTCAAATTCATAGTCAGCTCTTTCTTTGTACAGAACAAGAGGGATACCCATGCTTCAATATCATGAGTTATATTTGCACTTTTGCTATGGCATTGTAAAATTGCCTAGAGTTTCCAAATACTTTTAGAAATCTAGTTTTAGCTATTTTTCAATCTATTTTTTCATAGTGCTTTGATTCTCTGAAATCTCTGTCTTTCTTCACATATTTGTATTAGTCCATTTTTATTACTATAATGAAATACCTGAGGCAGGTTAACTCTATAAAGAAAAGAGGTATAAATGCAGGGTAGGATGCTGGCATTGTCTTCACTCTGGTAAAGACATGACAGATAGTGTCACAACAGCAGGAGTACATGTGAGAGGATGAGATTACATTGGAAAGCAGGAAGGCAGAGAGCAACTGGGACCCCACAATTCCTTCTGACAGCCTGTTTCCAATTGCTCTAAGACCTTCTACTAGCCCCCACCTTTTAAAATTTCTACATTTCTTTCCAATACCAATCTTTTAATGAATGAACTTTGGTGGAATAAACTGCATTCAAACCATATCAATGTTAACTTTTGGTGTTCTTCCATTGTAAGTTCTGTGAAGGCACTTATAATCATCTGTATTCTTTCCCATTGTATTCCCAACATAGCATCTAGCCTATGGCAGATTCTTAATACTTATCACCCCATGTCCTGGTACAATTCAATTAAAAGGAATTTTTACAGAGCAGATTTAAACAGTTGATGCATGATAGGATCAGCTGGAATTAAAACTCCCTTCCCATCGTGACTTTCCTGACCCTAAACTGTTAGCCTCTGAAGAAACCTCTTCACCTCATTAGACCAGTGCCACCACTCTTGATAGTCAAGAGTCAGAAGACAGGGGTGTAATCTTCTATAGTAGTTTGGCTACATGAAATGGATTCTGGAGAGAAAAAGAAAGAGTTGTTAGATGGTAAATAGCAACATTAGTAATGCCAGGCTACCTTATACATCCCCAGGTGAAATCGAATTTATATGGCTTATATTTGTGTGGCTTATATGGAAAGTCTATCTGATATGCTTAACTACTTGTAAGCTGTTAATATTTGCATATCACCATGGAATATAGACTCTCGCAAGGTCATTTAACAGTTACAGGGCAGAAACTTTCCATTTTGTTAATCACTTACAACTCTAATTTCACACTACATCAGTCCTTTCACTCTGGTCCACAGCCCTTCAAAATCCCATTCTGAAAATCCATGGGAGAACATCTGTTCACAATGTGCTGCAAACATAGCTACTGGCATGCCAGGCCCTAGTGTGGAAATCTCAAGGGCCAGAGTGGAACTTTATGCCATTTTTCTAGTCCCCACCTATATCTCTTGGGAATTTCCTGTCCTTTCTCTCATCAGTGATCTCCTATTCATAACCTCCAAGTGTTATTTCAGTCCACCACCTGATGACTTCTCCCTAGCCATATTTTATCTTTCGTCCTTTGCAGTTCTCATCTGTGCCTCTTAGCCCAAGGTCTTAGCCCAAGGACTTAGGATAACCTCTTGCTCTAGTATTAGTTAGAAATAAGTAATGACTCTCAGCAGTCTCTGAGACTCCCTCTAGGTCAAACCACCTGTACGATGCACCATAGATTTCAAACCAGTTAAATCCCTGGTGGGCTTCCTCACACTAGAAAAAGTTAAGAAAGAAAGAGACCCAGAAGGCGTGGGCACTTTTGTGACACTGATGACTTGACTGGAGAGACAACTACATTATCAAGTCTCATTTCCAATCATTTAAAATTCTCACAAATGAATGTAAGTTCACCACTCGACCATGGCAAAGGAATTAGAAAACTGGCCATATTCCAGAGGGGATGCTTTGATAGAGCTTTTTACAAAAGACAAGACAACCAGGAAATCAGAACAGTAAATCTGACCATAAAGTCAATGAGCATCCCATTTCCATAGAATTCAAACAAAATAAAATTGCTTTGCACCCTGTTCTCCTTCTGACATTTTGCTTTCCTACTTTCATTTTCTTTGCTTTATTCGTTGTCATAAGGCAGGGTCAGGGACAAAAGATTCATCTGTATCCTGTCAAAGTACATTTGTTGCCAGCTACATCATGGCTCTGATTCACAATGATACCATGATATAATCTGATTTTTCAAATAAATATGAATGTTATCAGTTACCAATGAAACATGGATTGTGAGAAAGTCATAACACCTGTGGAGAGAACCATTTATTCTTCCCTCTGAATTTTTCCACTTATTCCTGACATGTGGGCAAATTTCTTCAAATCACCATTGTTTGTGCGTTAACTGATTTCAAATGTTCTGGAGTGCAAGAGAGTCCTTCTAATGAGAAATGGAAGGCAAATACGGAAGGATTATAACCACCAGAATCAAAACAGTGGCAATTACACACAAATAAAGAAAGCAAATAAGCACTATTTCACAGCGGCTTTTTAAGTAGGCTTATAATAGCAGTTTTGTTTCCCAAACACTAATTCGTGGAAAATCATGGCAAATGATTGTTATTTCCTACTCAACCCTACTACAAGAATCTTTACCAATAGTGTATTTCATTGATTCTCCTTATAATTTCATACCAAATGCATCCCTTTCTCATTCTTTTATTAAATACTTATTTTTTAGTACATGAAATACTTATGGGTTTCTAATTCTTAAGAATAAATTATTCAGCATGTCCCCATGTGAGTTTCTTGCATTTGTCCTTAAAATCTACTGTTCACCCATTTCCAAGATACTCTGTGCTCTATGGGTCTCTGTTCTGTAGCTCACAGCTGGATTCCATTAATGAGAAGTAGTGTCCAGATGGACATCAAAGGGAGGGAGGAGAGTAAATTCAGGGCCCTCTGATTCCCCTGGCTGATGCCTGCAGGGTTACAAGGGCTGCCTGATTCCTTCATTATAGCTTTTTTAAGGTAGCCCTCTCCCCGCAGCCCTTTCATCTCAGGGTTCTGGTACCTCCTCACTATCCTTGTTCTTCAGTGGATGGTGCTAATGAAGCACTGCTATTTTTAGCCCTGGGTACCACCCTATCTCTGTGATTTCCTTACAACCTTCTTATATTTTCATATCCATATTCCTATATTCAACCCTCCTCAAATAATCCTGTTGTATCACCTGTGCTTCCTGCTTGACTTTGATTGATTTATTCTTTTGACTTCAATGTTCTAAAACCTTTAATGATCGTCCCTTTGCCTGGACTCCTGTTTGACTCTGCACTTTCCTTTTATTTAAAATAATTCACTTTATCAAAAGCCCTGGATCCTTTAACTCTCTCCAATGCCAACCAAGCACTGCTAACACTCCCATTTCTTTTCACTTGCTCTTTATTTTTTATTTTATCCCTAATACGTCATTTTCTAATATATTATGTGATTCAGTAAGTTATTGTTGTTTGTTTATTGTTTTCCTATATTAAACATTTAATTCCACAGGCATGGATCTTTGTCTTTTTCTCAGTGATAGATCCCAAGCATCTTGAATTGGGACCCTTGGCATGTTTCATGAGCTCAATGCCAGCAAATAGATGGAACTGGAGACTGTCATGCTCAGTGACACATGTCAGGCCCAAAATGTCAAAGGGTGAATGTTTCCTGTGATACGCTGAAGCTAATCCAAAATAAGGGTGGTGGTAAAAAAAAGAATAGAAAAAAGATCAGCACAGTAGACAAAAGAGCATGGAGGGAAGGGAGGAGGGATGGGATAGGGACAGTGGAATGAATCTGACCTAACCTTTCTTTGTAAATATATGAATATTCCACAGTGAATTTCACTATCATGTACATCCACAAGACACTAATTAATAAACAAACAAACAACAACAACAACAACACTATTAGTAAATAGCAGAGATCAGTAGAGTAGATGGAAGGGAATGGGAAAGAGGGGGGAGGGGAGAGAATAGGGAAGTACCAGGAGCTGAATTACAATAAATTATATTCCAGGCTTTTATAATTATGTCCAAATGCTTCCTATTATTATGTTTAACTAAGCTGCGTGTATATGGGTAGCTTCAAATGGAAGTTGAGTATTGAATATTTTAAAATAAGAATAAAAAGGAATAAATTCTCATTTGTCTAAAAAAAATGAAAACAAAAACAAAAAAATGCTTGTTGAGTGAATGAGGTTTCCACTTGGAAATTACTTCTTTTAGGAAGTTTTCCCATTTCCTCCTTCACATTCTCTCTGCTCTCTTCCATATTTCCCTAGTGTAGGTGCTTTCCCCCTGCACTTCCTTACACATCCTCCATTTCTTCCATCATAGCACTGTCAGGTTCTAGTGAATTGTCTATTCATGTCTCACATTAGGCTGTAAGCACTGTGAAGGCAGAAACCATCTGTATCTTTTTCATAACATGTAGCTTAAGAAGTCCTTGATGTATTTTTGGTGAATAGTAAATGAATTAACAAACAAATGAAAGGGTGTATCAAATTCATACCCTGCTATTATCACAAAGAGCTCCCCTACTCCACTCACCTAGCTGATCTGCTTAAGAGAAGCCCAAAGTACTGTGGGAACCCAGAAAAGGGTCCCCACTCTGGTTTTTTAAGGCAGAGAGATTTCGAGTGGAAGTGCAGAAGAGGCCTCTCAAAGGAGGCAGTACTTGAGCAGAAACTTGAGGAATAATTGCAGTCTGCAAAGGCAGGTAATTTTGGAACTCAGAAGATAGTATTCCTGAGAATGGACAGAGCCCATGCAGTGCCACTGAGGGAGAAGGCACAGTGGCCCAGTAGAAGACTGGGAAATGACTGAGTGGAGTTGAGCATTAGGGATATGCAGATATTAGGAGAACCAGAACATGTAAGTAGAGAGGTAAATTGATAGCAGTTCACAGTAGGTTTGACAGTGTGTGCTAAAGTTCTTATATTTAATCCTAAAAGTTAAGAGATTGGGAGATATACATTAATGAAGAATATTTTTTAGTGTTTAAAATAAACCATGATCCACTGATACTATGAGCAAAACTCATTAATATTGATACTTCAGAAAGAATTTATTTCCTAACTCATAGAAATCTACCCTTACTCATCTGTACTTAAATATATAAATAAATGCATAGAAGATGGAGCTGTCCCAATAGAAGACTCCAGTGCTTGTCTCCCCTATGAACACTGCTCTGATTTTTGTCTGTGTAAAGCAATTCTATGTTTTTTTTAATTATTATTATTTTTATTTTTACAGACTTCATGTTGATTCATTGTACACATATGGGGTACAAATTTTTATTTCTATGATTGTGCATGATGTACATTCATATCATTACTATTAATCAAACATGTACGTAGGGTAATGATGTCTGTCTCATTCCACCATTTTTCATAACCCCATCCACTCCCCCTCTCATATCCATCTACATAATCTAAGGTTCCTCCATTCTTCTCTCACTCCCCACCCCCCCCAACCCTATTTTATGTCATCATCCACTTATCAGGGAAAACATTCAGCCTTTGTTTTTTGGTGATTGGCTTATTTCACTTAGCATGAAAATCTCCAATTCCATCCATTTGTCTGCAAATGCCATAATATTATTCTTTATGGCTGAGTAGTATTCCATTGTATATATATATACCATAGCTTCTTTATCCATTCATCTGTTGAAGGGCATCTAGATTGGTTCCACAGTCTAGCTATTGTGAATTTAGCTGCTACAAACATTGATGTGACTGTGTTACTGAAGTATGCTAATTTTAATTTCTTTGGGTATAAACCAAGGAGTGGGATAACTGGGTTAGAAGGTGGGTCCATTCCAAGTTTTCTGAGAAATCTCCACCCTGCTTTCCAGAATAGCTGAACCAATTTGCATCTCCACCAGCAATGTAAAAGTGTGCCTTTTTCCCCACATTCATGCCAACATCTATTATTGTTTGTGTTCTTGATAATAGCCATTCTAATAGGAGTAAGATGAAATCTTAGAGTTGTTTTAATTTGCATTTCTCTAATTACTAGAGATGTTGAACACTTTTTCATATATTTATTGATCACCTGTTCATCATCTTCTATAGTGTCTGTCCAGATCCTTGGCTCATTTATTGATTGGGTTTTTGTATTTTTGGTGTAAAGTTTTGTAAGTTCTTTATAAATTTTGGAGATTAGTGCTTTATCTGAAGTGCATGTGGTAAAGATTTTTTCCCACTCTGTAGGCCCTCTTTTCACATTATTGTTTGTGTCCTTTGTTGGGAAAAAGCTTTTTAGTTTGAGTCCATCCCATTTATTGATTCTTGCTTTGATCGCCTATGTTCTTGGATAGGCAGAATTAATATTGTCAAAATGGCCATTCTACCAAAGGCACTATATAGATTCAATGCAATTCCAATAAAATTCCAGTGACATTCCTCATAGAAATAGAGAAGGCATTCAAGGCCATTCTACCGAAGGCACCATATAGATTCAATGCAATTCCAATTAAAATTACAGTGACATTCCTCATAGAAATAGAGAAGGCAATCATGAACTTCATCTGGAAGAATAAGAGAGCTCGAATAGCTGTAACAATCCTGAGCAGAAAGAGCGAAGCAGGGGGTGTCACAATACCAGACCTTAAGATGTACTACAGAGCAATAGTAACAAAAACAGCATGGTACTGGCACCAAAATAGATAGGCAGACCAATGGTACAGAATAGAAGACACAGAGACAAACCCACAAAAATACAGTTACCTCATACTAGACAAAGGAACCAAAAACATACAATGGAGAAAAGATAGCCTGTTCAATAAATGGTGCTGGGAAAACTGGAAATCCATATGTAATAAAATGAAATTAAACCTCTATCTCTCACCCTGCACAAAACTCAACTCAAAATGGATCAAGGACTTAAGAATTAGACCAGAGACCCTGCACCAAGTAGAAGACAAAGTAGGGCTGAATCTTCATCATATTGGCTTAGGATCAGACTTCCTTAACAAGACTTTCAAAGCACATAGAAACCAAAGCAAGAATCTATGTTTCTTTTTCCTTTGTATTCCTCTCTTATGTACTTTTTCCCCCTTTCCAGTTGTGCTGTCATTCCCACAAACATGTCTCTGCTCATGCTCTTTCTACTGCTGGGTGTTACATATTTTTAAGCTACTTTCTTCAAGGCAGTTCATCTCCAGTCCAATTCCAGTGCAAAGCCTTCCCTATATCCAAAGGGCACAATGAATTGCCCTTTCCTCTGTGATCTAGTGGCAGGCTTGTATCACAGTCAGTGTCAGTTGTGCAAAAGTTACCTGACCATACATTCATAGTGTAAGTGAATACTTACCCTATGTTAGTCACACTCTGTTATCTATATGCACAGCAAATAGTAAACAAATGTCTGTCCAATGAAAGAGCACAGGCAACAGGAGTGCTCAAGTATCCCAGAATTTTTTATTATATCTTGATGAGCAACTGAATTGTTTCTCCTCCATTTTCAGTTGTAAAATTTTCTCATAATAAAATGATCAGAGATAGAGTCCAAAACCAGGGGAGATATTTAAGAATGAGTGAGCTCCTTTTAATCTGTTTTTTAAATGGGAAAATGTCCTAGAATCTCTAGAGATTAAAATAGTTCTAAATCAAGATGATTCAGACTTTAAAAGTGTATTGAGCCTTAGAAGCAATAGTAGTCAAAGAAGGGATGTTGGGAAGGATGTAGGAAAGAAAAGGTATAGACAAGCACGTAAGTTTCATTCACTATAAAGACTCTAGGAGGAAAAGAAATGAGAGAGAAAGTTCTCTTATGAAGTCATCACCAGGTGGCCACTACATTTGCAGTTTCAGAGAGGAATGTGTCTCTTAGGGGAAGAGAGAAGTAAAGATGAAAAACAAAGGTTTGACTTACATCTTCAATTGCTGACTTGGTTTTCTGTCATTGTTATCTTAAAACATCATTTTCTCCATTTGAGTTTAATGGGGAAAGAATATTACAAAAAGAACATTTAGATTCCGTCCACATTTACTGAACATTAGTGCATCCGACCACATGCTGGGTACTTTCCAATTCATGATCTCATTCAGGTCCAGTGTCTAAGAGCTGAGACAGGTGCCCTGAATGTCAGAACAATTTTCCCAGTCAGAGAACTTAGATAGCAATCCAAAGCTGTGGAGTAGTGGCTGGCAATGCTGGGGTCCAGTCTAGGATCCCTGGTTATAAGATCCAAACTTTCAGGAAGGATAGTTGCTTCTCACTTTTTTCAATCTAGTGGCCATGTCATACTGTCAATTTTCCTATTTGCAAAGTGTGCTGAATAGTGTCATACATGTGAGCATTATTATACCAACTTTATGAATGGGGAAACTGAAGCATAGAGAGACCAGCCCCTTATGCAAGGTTAGAGAGAGGGCATTGGGATTTAAAGGCAGGTCCAGCTTCAGTGCTCATGCTCCTATCAATCACATTGTTTCTTAGTTTGCTTCACTACCTGAATTACAGTATCTTCATGAAGATGAGGAATTAACAGTTTTTGTTAAATATGTAAGCTTAAGAAATGGTTGTTTTACCTTTGCTGTTCTTTTTTCTGTATTCACACTTAAAGCAAATATATATGCATATTTTATAATATTTATACTATATATATTTATAAAACATATAGTAATGGAGATATATATATATGTATGTGTGTATATATGTCCGTACATATATACACACATCTAGTAATGGATAAAGAAACCTTGACTTGAACTTTTTGGTTACCTTTACTTTTTTTTATTATTATTACAGTTGCTTCCAATGTATCTTCAGTGAAGCACTAATCTCTTCAGATAAAAAAATACATAAAAGATTTGTGATGTGCACTTTAGCATAGTAAAATCTTTGTGAACTTCTGCAGGAGGAAAAGCCATTTAAATTGTTCAATCTAGGATTTTATGCACAGGAGTCCCTATGTGAGGTCTTCAGCCTGGCAGATACTGATAACTTGAATGCTATCAGTTCTGTCCTAAAATTGACTCTCATCCACCAACTGAAACTTATCTGCATGCCAGGGTGCTACTGTGTCCTTTTCACTGCTAATGCTGATGCTTGGAAATCAAGAACCAGTTCAGAATTCCCAGATTTGTGCATTTTTGTGTGTGTGCATGTGTGCATGTGTGTATGCAGGTATGCTCATTCAGGAAACTCAGGTAACTGAGGATGTTATCTGAAGAACAAGTAATAAGAATTAAGGGTATTAAATCACCATTGTCTAACTTGAGCTCTGCAAAGAAAGAGTATTTGGCTACTGCCGTGGGTCCTGGTCTTACTACCTCTGTGACGTGTGGAAATGTATGCAAACTCTTTGTACATGAATTCTCAATTGTAACCTTGGCACAATACAGAGGCATTGTGAGAATTAACTAAGATGGTGGAAAATGTTCTTTGCATAGGTTGGACACATGGCAGCTATGCAGGTAATTTGGGATTCCTTCCACTTCCTACAGAAGGATACTTGTGAATAAAGTTCAAGAAGTAGCTAAAAAAGAGGGACCTGCATTGAGTCTATATAAATACATCAGGTTTTAAAGTAGTTGACACTTTACTCTTTCTTTCAAATGCCCAAGAACAGTTGGTTTGCTGATTAACCTAAACAATTGCAAAAGGCTAAGTCTATGAAAAGATGAAAATATAGCCATGTCCAAAAAACAATATGGTTAATGCAGAATTTATATATGATCTTTTTATTTACTTCCTAACTCCCATCAATGATATCATCCTGGTCCAGTTTCAGTTTGCTTGCGAATCAATTATTTGTTTCCAAAATAATTAGTAATATTATCCACATTTAGGCTAGCAACCCAGAAATATAAAGTCATGAAAATATTGTAAAACATTCTCACACATTTGGATAACAGTTACCTCTGACAATGTGCAACAATGAAATTAGAATTTTTTTGTAAAACGTGCACCCTGTAAATCTCAGCAGCTTAGGAAGCTGAGGAAGGAGGATCTTGAGTTCAAAGCCAGCCTCAGCAAAAATGAGATGCTAAGCAACTCAGTTAGACTCTGTCTCTAAATAAAATATGAAACAGGGCTGGGGTGTGGCTCAGTGGTTGAATGCCCCTGAGTTCAATCCCTGGTACCCCCCCCCAAAAGAGAACTTTTTTAGAAAAATGATCACCAAAACCTCAACATAGCCCTTTGCAGATGATAAAATTAAAGGCGAGGAAGTTCAAGTTGCTTATCCAAGAATACACAAGTTTAATTCCTGGGACATGATTTTCATAACTCCTTGGAGCTAAAATACAGTGGTGATACCACAGGCTCTGTCTCCACCATTAGAATGTATGTGCCCCTTACAGGTGAGGTCTTGTCTGATTCATCATTTTATGTTCAGAGCCCAGCATTGTACCTAACACAGAGTGGGTATCAGTCAATATGAGGTAAGGTAATGTCGACAACAATTGGAAAACAGCATCTTAGGGCAAGTATAGCACTGACTGCCTTTGATAGAGAACTGGAAAGAAAAACACATTTCCCCAAAGCCATATAACAAATGTGGGCTGTAAGCAATCTATACAGAGTCTAAACTTTATCTAATCTCTAAATCAAAGCATTATATCCTCATCCTAAAAGTTCAGTTTCCTTGGGCTAGTCTGTCAGAGACAATATTCACAGATTAGAATCAGGAAAGCTGCAAAGTTCCTCCTGTCCTCTTTTGTGCCTGTATGTTTAAGGTTGTTTATCAGCCAGTGAAGGAGAATACATTTTTCAGAATGTGGCCACAGAGGAAGGCGTTTCTTCCTTGATCTCCACTTCTTTCTGAAAATGGTTTGTTGTCTCCTAACCTTTCAGTGAAGAAATGTAGATGAGCACAGAGTTGGAAAGTGGGTGTGTTGAGAGAGCTTTGTGTACCCCAGCAAGCTCTTTGGACTTTGCTCTGAGCTAGAAGGGAAGGAATGGGAGGGGTTTGAACAAAGAGTGTCAGGATATGGCTTACCTTTTATGAGGATCACCCACATAACAGAGAATGGGCTTCGGAACAACCAGGAAAGGGGCAGCGATACTGGTTAAGGAAGCTCTGGGCAAGAGATCAAGAGATGGTGGTGGCCTGCCAGAATCTCAGGAGAGGAATAGCAGGGATGGTGAGAAACAGGCCTCTCTGTCCTGCTCAATGGGTTAGCTTGGAAAGCCAGAAATAGCCCCACACCTTTTCCCCCTACAGCCTTGCTATATACCCCTCCAGAGGTAATGAATCTAGAATGTGCTAGACACTTGAACTGAAGATGGGCAGAAAAGAAAGGAAAATAACTAAAGAAAAGCAGTATTAAAAATTAGTTTTCTCACACAGCTCAGTGGAGGCAGGTAACTTGCTTGCTGTATGCATATTATTTTTCTATTACTGGGCATGTGGTAGGCAATCAACATATTTTTTACATGAATGAATAAATGATCAATAGTCCATATGGAAACAGTTTATCAACAGAAAGGACATATGGTCTAATGAACTTCAGGTCTCTGTTTTCGGTTGGTTTTGTTGCTATTTAATATTTTTACACAGCTCATCCATTTAGATCAAAGGTCAGATTAAACTGGGTGTAAGTAAGAAACTTCTAAATTTCTTAGGCCTAGAATGCCTGATTAAAGTATAAGATAATAATTGCAGGTGGATATTTGGGACCCATCTTGAATTGTGCAAAAATGTTCTTTTTATCCATCCCCTCACTATCATGGAGAAAGTTTAAAATTGCATATAAAAATGTCATAATATATTATTTATATTGCTAGGGTAATTCAGTGAGTATATGGAGATAAATATCTTTAGTACTAGTGCAATTCTCTTAGGCTGATGGCGGCTTTTGGAATTCAAGATAGATCAGAATATTGGTGTTTAATTTAAGAGGCCTTTTTGATGAAGTTCAATGTTTTTATGTTCCATGAAATACTGTTCAAAAATGCAAGTTGAAGAGAATGTGGAAAGATAATTGGATATAAAGATTTATTAAGCAATTTTATTATTTACGGATACTATATAATATTTACATCTTAAGTAGATAATATAGTTATACCATTTATTTTTTCTTTTATTTATGGATGTACTCATTTCTTTCCATGTGAAGATGTTAATGTGACTATACCTTAAATTCTCTGGAGAATATTTCTTTTTTGATATGCTTTTTGTTGATCTTTGCTCTAAAATAATTTCATGACTTATGCTTCCTTTGGGAAATGATCCATGAGGATTGGACGTAGTTATACATTTCATATTTATTTTCTGACTTTGTCACACATCCTAATTAATTCAAGTGTATCTGTCCTTTCTGTATAACTCATTGTGGAATGTGCTAGCCCACAGGGTTCAGTGACCTGCAGAGAAGTCTGCCAGTTACTGTCTAGGTGACCTTGAGCAAGTCATTTTGTGTGTCTAAATTTCTCAATTTGCAAGACAGAGAAAACAAGGCCTTCAGTACAAACTGCTTTGAGGAACATGGGATGATATTGAGGAAGTAGGCACTCATCCTTCCTCCTTCACTCCCTGACGTTTCTGTGCTCTGGTTACTTTTACACTTTATGGTCAATCCAAGTAGCGCTCAGAGACCACTGCTTTGTTTGCCTTCCTGGTGATAAAACTCATTTATACAAGAAAGAGAAAAAAGTCATTCTTGTGACAGTGTGAAAGAATCAGACCAAGTTAACATGAAATCATAATAAAGAGATGTTTAAACATTTCTAAAGTGTATCTTCAGCCATTTCATTAATATATGAATTAAGTGCTCACCATGGGTCAGGAAAATTCTAAGTACAAACCTACAAAAATTTATGTTGATAATCACTGAGAACCCGCAGTTTTATCATTGAAGACTGTGTTAAAAAGAAGAGTTCCATTTTTTTTTCCATTTTAGTTTAACAAAAACTTATTCAACACCAATTATGTATTGGGTATGGATCTCATCCCAGGGTACCATTCCCTAACCCCAAAGCAGCTCAGCTTGTCACAGCAAGGGGACAAAGTAAAGCCATCTGTCTTAGACATAGGTCAGTGCTGATAAATCCTCAAGCATCAGTGTTTATTATGCACTTCTGTACAGGGAGGAGTCAGTAGGCTAGCAGTGATTTGGAACAACAACCAACATTAGGTCACAGTCCAGCATTCACCTCCTGAACCACCTCCCTTATCAACTTGACCAACATCCCTGTTTGGAATACTATACCTTCTCCCTACATTTCCTTCTGCAAGAAAGTCAGAGTATCCAGAGTAAAATGTTCTGCACTGACATTTCTCCTTTCAGGGTATTTCCCTAACATTCTAGGAGTTGGAATTTGGTCTCTAAAGATGAAATCTTTTCTCTTTTCCTGTGTCCCACTGGTGTCCCCTAAAAATCACTGCTTTCATCAGGAAAACTCTGGATGGGCATTTCAGAACCTCCTGCCTATTTGAATTAAAAATTATGTTTTGCTCAAGATCTGAGAATGTGTGATTCATGGGTTTGAGGTCCTCTCATATTGGCTCAAGTTCAAGTTTCAAGACACTTGGCAAGTGATGCTTTAAGTTTCTGATTTGACATTTTATCATTTCTTCATTTAATTTTAATAATGTTTTAGGGTTTTGTTGTTGTTGTTTCTTCCATCTTTTTGAATTTCCTGAAGGGCTTCAATGGAGAATAGATTAACAATGCCTTAATGCCACCATTTTAACCAGAAATTCAAATAGATGGGAATTCAAATCTGCCTTTACCAGGTGCTACCTGTGTTTGTACTGGGTGGGATAAACCACATGGCAAGTCTCCATTTCATTTCCTGTATTCTGAAGGAAAGCACATCTCTCTTTGAGACTTGCAGTGAAAAGAACAGATGTGATGTATGAAACCATGCCCTGATCCAAGCACACATGCTCACTGAGTGACAATGGAAGCAGTTTTCTGTGAGGCTACATGCAGTACATGTCACAGAGGTGAAACTTCCAACTCAACCAAAATCATCAATTATGGAAATTGACAGGTATACATTTTGTGATCTCATCTGTGTGGGGCTGACTTCTGGAATAAACTTCTTTTACAAAAATATGATGTTTTTTTTCTCTAGCAAAACACTAGAGTATAGATGTAAACATATCAGTAGTGCAAAACCACTTGGAATTTTGGATTTCTCTGCATGACTGTGTTCTTTCTGCCATGCCACAACTGGATTTACAGTTGGGATTTTGGTAAGACCCTTAAAGGACCACTAGTGATGAAATATGAACAATTTTATGGTCAGGGAATGTTTTTGAAGAAAATATTGGGCATTTTGACTATATTGATCTACCTTTTTAAGTCTTAGAAAATAGGCTACCAAACCAAATAAGAAACCATTTATTGCTACTACCTACTTCTGTGATCTCCAGAACTATAGGAATTACAAGCATTCTGGGAAAATATCCTAAAATGTTGATTCTGAGTTTAATTATCATTCTAGTAGTGTAAAATTTGGGCTGTTTCTCTGCTTACCCAGTTGAGAGCTTTTGCTGTTGAGTTTAGAAATTTGAATGAACATAGATGATGGTCTATAATTCAAGTTCCTGTTCACAGTATCGATTCATTAGTGTTCAGTCAGCATGGAATATTTATTGAGGTGCCAGGTACAATGTACATTATCAATCAAACACTGAAGGAAAACAGGGATTACGATGTGAAAGAAAAAAATCACACACCTAAGAAAATTGATAGAATTCTTTCTTTTTACATCAAATTCCATCAAGCACATCTATAATATGAGAATCACAACTTTTTATTCCTCTCTTCTAAGTTCAGATATTGTATAAGAAAAATAAAGCAAACTCATAAAACTACCCAAATCTTAGAAAAACATCTTTTCAGTATAGACTTACAACTTTATAACATATGTTATTCCCAATTCATGTATGTCAGGGCTTCCTTTAGTAATATAGTTTCAAATGCACAAAAGAAGGTGATAATAATATCAACTATTTACATAGAATTGTAATATTCATTAGGAATTTTTAAAATTACCCTTTCTTTTGTTTCAAAAGAGCCCTCTCTGGTGGATATTATTATAATTCCAGTGTAAGTGATCAAAACCTGGGATCAGATGATTCAAGGTCAAATCAGAAGTTAGTAAAACAAGGAGAGCCATTCAATAGCTGTGTTTTCCATTTTTCTATACCAGACATCCCTGATCTTTCCCACTAGAAAAACAAATCCTGGGCTGGGGATATAGCTCAGTTGGTAGAGTGCCTGCCTTACAGGCACAAGACCCTGGGTTCAATCCCCAGCACCACAAAAAAAAAAATCCTAATTGTACTTATCATTGGGTTTCCCTCTGGAAAATAGAGAAGAGAAAGAATTTCAACTGTCCTTTATTTAGCTTGTATTTAGGGAACATTTTAAGTACGAGGTAGTATACAACCCTTTCAGTATAATCTATTGTCAGGTGCATTTTATAGTTGAGGAAAATGTAGCAGAAAAAGGTTCACCTGCCCACAGTGCTACTACCAGTGAGCAAGCAAACCTGGATACACAGACAGGGAGCTGGCCACTATGCTCCTACCAGTGGACCCCTAGTTGTCTGCCACCATCCACACCACACTAAATGTTGTCACCAAGAAGACAAAGATCAACGCTAAACCCCCATACTGAAGAACTTAAAATTGAATGGAAATTCTTCAGATTCTAATACTTCATATATAGTGGTGCCTTTGGTGATTTCAGTACACAACATCCTGATCTGAGACAGACAAAGCACTCAGAATTTGCTAACCTCCATGGGAACAACACAGAGGAATACAAACCAAGTTATGCATTAGAAATACATGAATGCTTTTCAGAACAAACCCCTAGACCTTATTCCCATCCATGACTCTAGGTATGGAGCCTAGAAGTCTTTCTTTTTAAAAAGCTGCATAGATGACTTCTGTAGAGTGAACAGCACTTTGGAGAGTCAGTGTTTTAGTGACCAACAGTTCATGAACAGAAATGGTCATACCAAACCAAAAAATAATAACAATGATAATGATAATAAAAATGCTTCATCATATGCCTATATTTTATTACTTTAATATAAAATAGGAAAATATGTACATCTAAATTACACTATATTTATTTTTCTGCTGCATTTATTTAGCAGAAAACAAAATACCACTAGGAATATTTAACACTAGTGATTAGTAGCAAGTAATAGTATGACTATTTAACCAAATAATACTCATGAGAAAAAGAGCAATATTTAAATAATGCTGCTTCTTTTCTTCTAATTCTACAATTTATTTTAACTCTTTTTAACTCAATGTTAGAATTTAAAATTTTGCTTTTTATATTAATAGATTCTTAAATACATAAATATGCAAAAGGATAAGATTTCTTAAGAGATAATTCAACAGAGACTTGTGAAGTAAATATAGTTAGTAAAACTCTACTAATTAAACAGATAGGACTTATATTCCAGAAAAGTAGCATTCATGTTGTTTTCTCTTCCATATTACTGTAGGATATTTTTATTTTATTTTTTTCTATTCTTCAATAATATTTTTAAAACTATCATTAGTCATTAGAACATCTTCTATTTAATGAGTGGTAAAACTGAATACAATTATGCAAATCTCACTTTTTCATGCAGTTCTACTTTTATCAAGCATACATTCCTAGTGTCATTCTTTTGTGACACTAGGATAAATATCCTATCAAAAAGCACTTGAGGATGAGATTGTTAGGATTTTACTTGCTAGCAACAGTGGACTTCTAGGCTTACAGGAATGAGTGTCCTATTTTTCAAATGTACATCAACTTTGCATTGATAGATGTGTTTTGATAGACTATGTCTTTATTGGTCAGGTAAACAACCAACATACAGTTTATCCATATCTAAAAATATTCATCATTTTGAAACTCTGAAGCACACTGGATGTCATTCTAAATTAAACTTCTCTTTCTCAGGGAAAATGGTTTTAGGAACAGAGGTAATTTGAATGCATAAAAATGAAGTTGAATTCTAAATAAGTTATAGTTTTAGTAAAGAAATTGAAAAAACCCTATTTAACTTGGCTGCCCTTCTCTGGTGACATTTTTTTTTCTTCAGTTTTAAAGAAATCTTGTTTCCAAAATATGAATTTATTTTCAGTGAATGAAGTTTTGCTGCAGTTTAAATATAACATCAAACAACTCAGGTTATAGTTAGTTTATCCTTTTCTATATTCTTCACCCCTTGTTCAAAGATTATCAAACGGCTTTGGGAAAAGGACTTGTAATTTCTACTTTACTGGAATTGTTTTACCTTTCTTATATTCAATGTATTTCCATGTTGGAAAAGAATATTCATTGTTTCCCACTTTGAAAATAATGGCAGCCAACATTTTAACCTCTTTTTATAGTAACATCCGGTAGGCACGTGTCTAAGATTATTTCTTCCCATGTCTTAGTCAAAAATCACATTAAGTACATTTGCACATCTTAGGAGAACTGAGAAGTCAAAAAACTTCCATTATGAAAGCCTGTATTTCATAGGCAAATACATAGTATTGCATTTATTTAGTTAGTTGTGCTGGTGATGAAACTGAGGGTAATGTGCATGCTAGGCCAATACTCTACCACTGAGACATATTCCTAGCCCTCATTTTACATATTATCAATGAGTAGGAAGTATACAGGACAAAAGCAGATTTTTTCATTTTCTTTGATAAAAAGTATAAAAAAGTAATCTTCCAAAATTTACATTGGCACTGTCTCCTGAATATGTAGATTGTTGCACAAAGTCTAGTTTTTATTTGGACAAGTTATCCATAATCTTGTGTTTTATGTTTTCTAAAGTTCCATTACAATTTTTGTAAAAATCAAGAAAACAATTTGAAACTATATTTATCAAATCAAAGCACTTCAGAACTACAGTGGTCTTTTGTGTTGTTATTATAAACCAATGTATTACTCTTTTTACTGTAAAAATATGATCATTGATAAGATCTGACAGAGTCAGCTATACATTGTGAGGGGGCCAACTCATCTATTGTCAAAAATGGTCCCTTCCTTTGCCACAGGGTAATGTGGTTGCAATGTCTAAATCAAGAAATATAACTTTATTGGGTTTCATAAAGTAATCAGGGGAGCAAGCTGTGCTTATTCATCTGGTATTCCCAAGTTGATTCAATACCTGCTATCTTCAAATGAACATTAGACTCTCTTTGGGAAGTTAAAACAAACAAACAATCAAACAAACAAACAAAACAAAAACCCTTAATAACTTAAAAATACTTGCCTGTGGGATTTGTGAATTCAGTCTAATTAATTCACATCCTTTTCTCTACCATGCCCCAATTCAGATCTTGTCTTTATATTGTGCAGTGTTCTCTTTATGGATCATTCACCATATAGCCATAATCCAGTTGTATGTGTCCTTCTATCAATCATAAAATGAGCACGGTGGTTTAATTTTCCTTTTTGCTGATGTTTAGGTCATACTGGCATTGAAATTGCAATTCTTTTCATTTTTATTATTTGAACTCTTAGAAAATATGATCCCAATGTTAAACATTAAATTAATACCGGCTCCATATAAGCACAAGGGTTGATCCATAGGCAAAGTCAGAGACAGACTGTTAATACTCATGGTCACAGTGCACTTCCTTTGCACACTTAAGTTACATATTCTAAGCAATGTAACATTGTGACTTAAAATCATGGTTCCTGCATCAGTGGTCAGCAAAAATCTAGCAACAGAAAAGACAATTTCCATTTGACACTAAAAATGTGTTGTTTTCAGCACCCCACTTATCTTCACCCCCATGTGGGTCTTCTTACTTTTCCATGACCTCTGCACCCATATCTGCATACTGTGGCTGTGAAGGGTTTCTTGAGATATGGGGCTTTCATTGCTAAAATTAGAAGGGTTCCGTGTCACCAGGATGATTGGCCACTCTCTTCTGTGAGCAGCATGGTATCAGAGCCCTCCTGAAATATTTAATACGGGGCTTCACCATTAGTAGGTCTGAGCTCATTTGTTGTCTGATTCTCAGGCTCTGCTGAGATTCCCTGTGTCACATTGGCAGTTAGGACTCTAACTAGGCACAATGGGGCTGTCAAGAGGGAGCCACTGTGTTCAGGAGTTTAGAAGATCAGTTCTGCTGACTCAAACACAAGTTGCCTAGGAGATGATAAGACCCTCATGATATTTCATTGACTTTAAAATTGTTAAGCTTCACAAGGTCAGTGTGCAACAGAAAATAAAAACCAAACTTTTGGGGAAGGCCAGAATATTGTTCTATTGAGTCAATCTCTGACTCTGAGCTTTTCTTCAGCTTTGACACATTTGCACTCCAGACTCTCAAATGGTGAAGACTCTTCCATCTCCTCAAGTGTGTCATGCTCTCTCCCCTTGCTATAAGCTTGCTGTACTCTCCTTATAAAACCCCTTTCCTCCACCTGTTGACTTGTCTAACTTGTACACATTGTTCAATTTGCAGATAATACATAACATCTGTCTTTCCCAAGCCTGGGATGGATACCTCTCTTATTCACTTGGATCTGATTATTCTTATCATAGAGCATATTACACACTATGACAATTCTGTTTCTATATTCAGAGAACACACTGATTTTCATTTTTGTGTCAGGAGCACCTGGGATTACTTTGGGCTAAGTTCTAAGTTCTAAATAAATGCTTGGCAAAGGTCTTGATTGATTGGTTGATTGACTGCATGAATGAGGGTCCTATGTGGTTACAAACCACCATATCGATATGAGAAACCATTTTTATTTCCTGAAGCTATAGGAGCTCTTTAATAATCTACGCATGACTCATCCCATAGAACCTTTCAATTACTATGGCTAAGTTCTCTTTGGACTGAAATTCCTGCATAAATGGAAACCTTTTATTAAATGTAACCATATCATAATGCTGTTTTTGTAAGTTTATCTTGATTATCATAAATTCAACATCATTTAATCTAATAGCTACTATTCAGGAGGAGTACCTCTAACAAACATTAGAAGGCACCATGCTTAGTGACATCAGCCCCAATCAAAATGTCCTAGATCTTTCCATTCATGAACTGTTTCCATCCAATGAGTGCCCTTGCATCACCCATTGTTAAGGACACAATTTAGATCTTCCAGGTTTTCAAAACCAAGACTGCAAAGCCAGAGCACAAGTTTATTCTCCCACTTAGCTGTTTAATAGCATCTCATTGAATGATTAACAAAGGAAACAACCATCCTTTTTAAGATAATACATTTGCATTATAGCAATGTATTTTCTATTACTGTATAACAAATTACCACAATCCTTGTGGCTTAAAACAGTACTGGTACTTATTATCTAACATTTTGGAGTTTTTCCACATTTACAAACCCTTTAACATCCCTTTTGCCACATCTTTCTTGGTCCCACCCTGAGAATTTCCCTGTTTTTAAACCTCATGTGACTCCATTGAGTCCACATGGATAATGAAATTATTCTCCTTGTTTTAATGCTACCATCAAGTTCATTACATCTTAAAAGTCCCTTTTACATGTTACATAAAACATTCACAGGTTCCAGGGATTACAGTATGGTCATCTGTTTTTGAGGGGTTATTCTGCCTACCCTACTCTACATTTTCTTTTTTTTTTTATGATGGGTTTGGTTTACACTGCTGGGGAGCAGATCCATGGTCTTTCACATGCTAGGCAAGCACTGTAACACTATGTCACACTCCCAACCCCAAACCCTCCATATTTTGAAGCAGACAGACTGGGGAGGAGGTGGAGATGGTGTAGGTAGGGTAACTCCTGATATGCATCTTGACCCTGACTGTAATTCATGACCCTGCTCTTTTGTATTACTAGTTGATTAAACTTTTGTAAACTGACTTCTTAGGTCCCTGTAATAAGGTTTTCTTACCCGGTTTCATGTACTTAATATTATTTATGTTCCTCATTGACTTGACCAACATATACTTGAATAGCTACCATGCATTTTTAAGAAGCTCTTTGAATAGAGTACTTGCCATTAAGGACTTTATAGTTCATTAGATAAACATAAATAACTAGCTTTTTATGATGTACCCTGTTAAGTGATGTGCTATTAAAACCTGATGAATCATACGGACACACAGGAATGGTGTATAAGCCAGAAAATGGTGTGCGTTGTATGCCAAACACCATGTGTAAGTGTCAAGAATTTTTTTTTTATTTTGGCAGAAAATTGACTATACTGTAAAGCAGCTGGTTAAGAGATGAACCTAAAAAATTGTGAAGGAACTATTAACCAAATATTTTATGCAGTGTCAAAGGCACAGAAAAGTGATAAGCACACAGAAGGGAACATTTTTGCTTAGAGAAAAAAGGCAAACACATATGAACATACGACATCCCTCTCCTTTGACAGAGTGTGCATTTGGAATTCTTGCTTAACTGTAGAAAACCATGATAGTGTGACTTTGATGTGTGGGGATCTGTTTATGTGGCAGGTAGAGTCAGTTTTACTGGCTTCAGAAATTCTAAATCATCATTTACAAATCCATCCTTTTTTCTCCGATTTTGTCCAAATTATTGTGACTTCCCTATAAGCAGAAAGAACTCTTGTACTTTAGGAGTGTGACCTATATCCATATAGTTTAGTGAGATTGGTGACTCTTAAAATGCTGTGCATGACAGAGCAATATCTGTTACCACCTCCTGTGTAAAGTTTCCCTGGCTAGTCTTCAAATAGTTTTTACAATTAATTATCTGGCTATCCTCAGCAAAGTGTCTATCACAGATAATGCCTTGAGTAAGTTACTTAATTTCTGCAAATATCAACATCCTTATCTGTGTAAGGAAAACTCTTACCACCTCTCAGGGCTTCTATTATATTGAAATGCCTAAGTTTTATAATTTTTGAAAAAGTTGAAAGAAATAATTCTTGACAAAATAAAGCACTTAATGACATTTTATTGGCACAAAAAATGTTACTGGCAGGTACAGAAATGCAAAATAAAGTGTCATATGAAATAGATGCTTGTAAATTAACATGCATATAAATATGTAAGACTTATATTGTGACAGACTAGTCTGTTAAAACACACACTCTCTCCCAATCCTTCTGGCACACTTTTCAATTATGTTAGCACTCACACATTCTGGGCATAGAATTTCAGAAAAACAGATCTTTTTTATTTGGGCTGGGGAAAAAAAAAGTGTTCCCAAGGGCTATGATGTTACAGAAAGGCTTGAATGAAATATTTACTGAAATTCTACTCTGTACATTACAGTTTCTAGGCATTTGGTTTATAAAACTGAATGAAGGAGGATTTTAGTCTCAAAGGAACTTGGAAGTTTGGGGCAAAGGGCCTCTGCAAACCAGTTATGAGTCTTTGTCCAAGGAATTGATGATTTAAGGGAATTTTATATGATGCTACAAATTTAGAAGGATTTACATGTTAGTACTATAGGATCCCTACCCTCTCCACATTCTCACTTGCTTCTAATACACTTTTTCATGGAATTAAAAATTTAAGGATATAGCTAGTGGGCCAGGAGTTGAATGTGGTTGGCCCAGGGCAAGTCCATTACAGTATCTTCAGCCTGTAAACCTAATTAATTCTATGCATCAATATTAGGAACCAGAGCCTAGTGAATTTCTTCCTAAGCAGCCAGGATGGCAAAAATAGATTTTCTTTCAATTGTGTGTTCCTGTGATTCATCTACATAATTTTTACTTATTTAAATCACAATTATATGTCACCAATATGTCATAAACCCAACAGTTGCAAAGCCTTAGACCTTATACATAGCATCAAGCTACTGTGATGAACAGGATGGGTATTCAGTGACCTTAAAATGGACCATATTCTTTTTTTTTTCTCCCTGTTAGTCGTTGACCTCCCAGCGAATCACATAAAAGGTAGATGCTAAGTAGTGTTATTACATGTTCTGTCAATTTCACACGTGCAGATGCAGGTAAGGGAAAATGCAACTCTATTCTCCTATGATGCATAGCAGTGCTTTGATTCTAAGCTTTCCAAGTCAGATGCAGAAACTAAATCTGGTGACTTTCAGATAAACTCAGCATAATGCAGTGATTTCTTAGTCTATCAGGTGTGTAATTCAATAGTATTCTGTTTCTCTCCCTCTCTGGAGGCCCTCCTCCTCCCTGGCATTGATCTCAAGTTTCCGAGGACAGACTGGGCTGCCAGCGCAGCATTCTCAAGGAGGGGCCCCTCTGTTCAGGAAATTCTCCAGCCTGGGTCTCATGTTGGTTTTCCATTCCCAGCACAATTCACTACATGTTCAGTAAAAAGTGCTTGTCAAAATCACCACTGGGCAGACTTTGGATCCCCAGGAGGGTCACTGGCACTGGTCCAATATAGAGATACCTTGATGCCCTCCTCTAAACCCCAGTAGGGACTGGTCATACCTTGTTTTTTAGTTGTGCAAGTCCTTCTCCATGTCTTGACATGAATTTCAATATTATTTTCTCCTGAATCATTCAGTCACTCACTAAAGAAAAGTCCAAACTCTGAGCTGTCACTCCCACCGCCCCTGCACCCTCCCTGACATTCAGCTATTGGAGACCCATGCCATCTCTTCGCAGTCTTCAAGGGAAGATTCTCTCACACTTCTGCAACCCTCCTTTGCCCTCAGGTAGGCAAATCTCAAAGACAGACCTACCAAGTGACTGTCCTGTTTCCCCTTCTTTCCCTTTTCCCAACTTGGAAGGGTTTTTCTGCTCAGGAGCCAGGAGGGGAAGCGTAGCTTTGCTGGCACACCTCCCTTTCAAATCTTTTCTTTTTTCCTTATATCTAGATAAAGGCTTTTGGTTTTAGAAGTTCTCAGATAGTTTTTCTTTTTCATTATTGTTTTAGGTTAATGGAGGCCTCACTGGAACATCAATATTATACATTATTACAGTGATGAAGAAAGGAAGGCGTCCTTAAATGTCTCGGATGATTATTCTTCCATCATTAAAATATAAAGAGCCATGCAGAGATAAGAGACAAAGTGACATTTTTTTTGTTCTCACAAAACCACATCATCCACATTTCCATTACTGACTATGATACAGGGAAAATCCTACTCATGCCATTTCCCCCAATAAACTGTAATTTCAAAAACAAAGGAACATATCATTAATTTTTGAACCACAATGCCCAGAGCAGTGTTTGCATGCATATATTCTATAAACACTAGCAATTACTGAGCCTTCCTGTGCCTATTGAGTGGAGGGTTTTGCAAACATGATGCCCTTAGAGTCTCAAACCCCATGAAGCAGGTAGTAAGTATGGTCATGTCTTACATCTAAGAAATGGAAGACCAGAGAGCATAAGGAAATTTCCTCAAAGCAAGGAAATTACAAGGAGTAAGGACAAAGATCAAACCCAAGTTTGACCTCTACACCAACCTGCCTTGACCTTAATGTTCAGGTGAACAAAACTGCCATTCTAAATCAGTAAATCCTAAATGTCTGTCCTATCAAACTCAATGTTGGACATATTTGAGAATTCCTTTTTAAAAAGTACACTAATTAGAGAAACATCTATCTCCATATCCAGCAAAATTATTAGATTACAGAAAGATTTTTTTCACTAATTGATTGCATTAATTTACTTATATTGAGATATTAGAAATTGCATTTCAGATGTAGAAACTTTTCATGACTTAATTTCTACCAAATTTAAATAAGTATCTTATTCTGAATATCACTTATAGAATACCTGTTAATTTCGAGGTTTTGTTGATACTGAAAAGAAAAAGACCAATGTAAGGGAGTCATAGTTATAGAAATAAATATTTAAACAGTACAGTTACAGGTTAAATGCAATCTAGAGGCTATATGCAAGGCATAGAATTAGCTCTAAGGATATATTCTTATTTAAAATTTTTAAATTAGTAAATCATAATTATATATAACTTTGGGGTTCATTTTGACATAATTATACAAGCATGGGATATAATTTATTTGCTCCAATTCAGTCCCCAGTACTTCTTCTTTCCTTTCCTTATCTCTACTGGTCTTTCTTCTACTTATTTAGTTTAATTAGTGCATTATAGATATGCATAAAGATGAAATGTACTGTGGTGTATTCACATATGTACATAGAGTGTTTGCTTTAACTGTGACAGAAGAGAAGACTGTGGTGGCCAAAATTACTATTTTCAGGAATGGTTTTGAGGAGGGATTTAGGCAGAAAAGTGAACAAGGTTCCTGGGAGTCAAGTCTTTTTGTGATAGTTTATTCCCTTAGGGACTTTTAGGTAATTCATGGGCTGCCTCTTGCTTGGGTTGAGCAATGTGTGTATGTGCCTATACTGACTGCTCTAAGAAGCCTGAATCAGAATTCTCCATGCTGGCTTTATTTAAGCACAATTATTAGTGGTATAGAGACTAACCTTGCTCCAGTCATCATTTAAAGCATCTTTTTTTAAAATGTGGCTCAATTTAAAGTATACATATAAAAAAATGAGGGGGGGGAGGGAAACTGAGGAGTCAAATTAAAATGTGATGTCATGTATAATATGGATGCAGAAATATTGTACTATTTATGTCCCATGTAATTTCTAGAAAAGGGCAACAAGTCTGATCACAAGTTGCTGATGCAAAGAAAGATCCACAAACTTTGTAGTGAACATAAAATAAAACTAATACTGACAACAAGAACAGTGTCACTATGTATTTTTGGAATGGTTATCAGGAAAAATCCAGACCAATGTAAAATGTGATGAGTAACAATGTCAATAATATTTTAATAGTAGATATTCTGATTAGGTTTTCTTGCATAGTTTTTTTTTCTTATACTATTTTTCAGTAAATATTGATAACATCAAACTAAGTTATAGTTTAGTAGATAGAAATCTGCTGGGAGATAAAATGGGATAATCTCTGCTTTAGGTATTCTTGGCTCCTTTTGGAATAACCTAAGAAAGAATGCTAATGCCCAGGAGAACTGAAAGACCACAGTGGTGTCCACTATATCTCCTTAAGCACCAATTCCTTTAGCTCCTGGCAAAGCCCAATGAGCAGTATATTCAAGACTATATTACTTAAAATTTATTTTATATTTTGGGAGAATTGAGACCCCTATTCTTAATAATTATCTAAACTAGAGGCAAGGTTCACATCCTTTCATGAAAAAGGAGAACATTGACAAAATCATGGTCTAAAATATATAAAATTCCTACCTCAAATTTTAGAAGTTCATGACAAAGTATCTACCACTGAGGCAAAAAAGATCACCATTCAGTGTTGAGTCAACTCCAGCATTCAGGCAGATGGAGGAGTGAACACCCAGAAGTCTAAATCTCCAGCACAGTCTAGTATTTGTTTTTCATTCATTTGGTTAGTCATACAACAAATGATATGGAGGATCGAAGATCTTTAAATCAGGTGTAACTAAGCTCCCCGCTTTCTCTAAGGCCATTCTATGTAAACAGAATGATTAACTTGGACTATCCTAGTGTTAGCCAGGCACTGTTGTCCCAGCTACCAGGGAAGCTGAGGCAGGAGGAGCCACTTGAGCCCAGGAGTTGAAGTCCAGACTGAGCAACTAGAGAGACTTCAGCTCAAAACCAACCAACCAAACAAACAAACAAACAATAACAACAAAAAAATACAGTGTCCTCCAAAATAATGGGTTAGAATATATGAAACAAGGTAACTGCATCAGTGACATCAATCTGAACAGGATTATGAAATATGAGTCTTCTAAAATGTTAGAAGATATCCACCTAAATGGAACCGTTGGCTCAAAATTAATGACCTATAAGACATTCCTTCAGAGAAAAGTCCCTTTTGCTTAGGGTGGATAATAATGGGACCCTCTTTTGTGCCCCCTGCTGGACTTCTCTGGCAATGTGCTGCTACCTGGAACTGATAATTTACCTAGCACAAGGGGAGAAACTATACCAATAGCATCTTGCCAGGAAGTCACCAGGTACTGGCAGCCCACATTCCCAGAACTGGTGTAAAACTCTCTTAAAGAATGTGACACACAATGGCAGCTTGCCTGTTGCTGAAGCTCAGGCTAGTTTTGTGCTGGTTGCTAGGCACTCATGCAGTCTAACAAAGAAGCACCTGTCTCATGCTGCCTCCTACTATTTATAGCACCTCATACCATAGGCAGAAGCAAGAGAATAAGACTGCATTTCACTGAAACTTCTACCTATGCAGATACCTAATGCACTCACTGATGTTTGCATAAGCCTTTTGCTTCACATAAATGCAACAGAAATGTCAATGCTTTAGGTTGTGAGAATCAGGAGCAGCGTCAGCTTATTAAAAGTAGTCAATTATGATTAAAAAAATTAAAGACGAAAAGAAATATGAGTTTCTTGCTCAAAATTGTTACCTAGTCCTTCAAAAAATATTTGTTCTTTTTGGGAATCAAATTAGTTAAGGGACAGACTTTTTAAAAATATCAGTAACTTAGGGGACAGTAAGTATACACACACACACACACGTGTGTGTGTGTGTGCATGTATATATATATGTGTGTATATATATATATATATGTATGTATATATAAAAAACAGTTACTTTCTTAGTGCCCTGGGTCAGAAACATCTATTCCAATGTCAGAGCCAGAGGCAAGCTTTCATTAAACCGTACAGATTTTTCCATATGGATCATAAAGTATATGACAGTAGTGGTTGATGTAATAGACAATTTCCTAACCCAGTTGATTCATGCTGTCCTGAGAATTCCCCAGGCTGCAAGGAACTGAAGCACAGTGTATATTAAATACCTAAGGATAAGAGGCCAGTGATTTGTGTGAGACAAAGGGCCACTGCTATTAACAGAAGAAGAGAAGAAATACTCCAAGTAGAGAAAGTTATGAAAAATCAAAGGTCAAGACTTCCCACTGCAGGCGATTCTTATACAATTCTTAGGGCAGGAAAATTGCTTCTGGTTTCTAAACTTGAATTCCTTTTTTCTTTTTTTCATGATTGTATTATCTGCAATATAACAGATTATTGTAAAGATCCATGGAGAATGGTTCCTTCTATGATAACCATTATAAAATGTGGGTGGCATAGGGAATGTGGGAGGGATGCAAAATCCAGAGAACTGCTAGGACAGAGATCAAGGATGAGGGCTCTAAGGAAACAGAAGGGGAGGCCTCTGGAAAAATTTATGGAAAGTGTGACTCTTTATTTATCTTAAATTCTTTATTCATGGCAATTTCCTGACAAGGGAGAGGGGCAAGAGGGACCCTATCTCAGAAGAGCACAAATGAGAATAATTCCAGCTTTCCCAAATTGGTGCAGAGTCAGGGTGAAGAAATTCCACCTCAAGCATTTTAATAAATCCCCCCAAAAACGTGATTTCATTTTACTACCCCACACCCAGGTAGTAATTTTCTTTCAAAAAAAGTCACTTTATTTCAAAGATTATTGTGCAGAACAAATCTCAACTATACAAGAGATTGGAGCCCATCTTAGGCAGGAATGTTTCATCACCAGAGAGCGTTGGTAGATTTGGATTCAAGAGAGCTGGGTTTTCTCTTCCAGTAAGATCTGTGATAAATGGCTTGCCTTGCCTTGAGTATATAGAATGGTGCTATCAGAAAGAGTCATATGAATCTTGCTACTGAATTACTGCAGGGATGTTATCAAATAGAGTGTACAACATCAGTGTCTCATTTATGGATTCATGGAAGAAATTTCTCTCATATCTTGGTATAAACAGAATAGAAAGATGGTAATGATTCCGAGAGGCTCTCTGCAAGCACAGTCCTCAAGAAAAGTTGATCCTGGATAAGCTACATAACCATTGCAATAGTAATTTTCTCTTCCTAAAATGAGAATACTAATAATTGTGACATAGGAGTGTTGTGGATAATAAGTGCCAGGGTGTTATATGTGATGTTTAGTAAGTGGCTGGTCTAGGTAACCATACCATGAGTAATAGCTTGAAACATTGAGCCATGATTTATTACAGAGAAAGTGCACAAAATAAAATCAGCAAAGGAAAAAGTGCACATGGTCTGGGGACACCAGCACGAGCTCCCATGAGTTCCCTCCTGGAGAATCACTTATAGCACAATTCCTCTAGTAATGAATTGTGACATATGTGAAATGAACATTAGGGAAGTTCATTAGGATATTTTTCATTTCTGGGACTGGAACTCAGAGCCTTAGGAACACTAGACAAGCACCCTACCACGAAGCTACATCCCCAGTTCAGGGAAGCTCATTCCAGATTTAGTGCTCTAGGTTTTCACTGGATGCTGGTCATGTAGGCATACAAATTCTAGAAGACCAAAAGGAAAGGAAATGTTCATCCTAAACCACATTATTTATACAAACATGTTACTCAGTAAGCTACTATTAATTCATTAAGAGTTAATTTGTAAACTCCCTTGAAGTCCAAGTCCTAGAGGCTAGTTAAAGGTCAACTTCAGAAATAGGACTTTTTCTAAGGATCCAGTCTCAGGACTTCTGTATTAAATCTTTTCTGCAAATGACCACTAGAAATTATTTACAATTTAGTATGTTGGCCAATGATGTTTTTCCTGGTTTATTTTTATTTTTACTTTGCTTCTATATTCTGTTTAATTTCCATACTCTAAACCATCTCATATACTTTTTGAGAATAGTTGACATATAACAAAAATTTATTGAATGAATATTTAAGATGACATTATACTAAATAATCACAATGCAAATGCTTACATATGCCACAGAGATTACAAAATGAACATGAATCAAACATGGTAGTGTGTAGCAGTGAGGCCTGTAGTGACCCGGAGAGCCAGTCTCCTCTGTAGTAGTAGGGACATCTCAGCCCCAGGTCACTGCTTATGCATTTGACTGTCAACTTACGAGTCATATATTTTATTTTTTTCTAAAAGAAATAGGAACCAGAATTTTTACATAAAATCTCCCCATTTTAAAACCCTGGATAAATTTTTCCTCAACATTTTTTTTTAATGTGTTGCTAGTAAAATCCCATCATTGGCTGTCAGTTGGAGATCTCTGGGAGATCTCTTACCTTGAGTCACAAAGTAGGCAGCAGCAACTCTTTTGGGGTGGGGATGGGAGTGAGAAATGGCACGTGACCATTTTCAGCCATATGTATTTTGGTGTGTTTGTTTCATTTTTAATGATGAGTAGGATTTTTCAAGTGGAGAAAACGTTCTTTAAACCCACCCCGCTACATACCCTGTCCTTTACCATCTCAATCAGTAGAGAGAAACCCCAGGCTCAGTCTCAGAATTATGAGAAACCAGTTTCATCTGGGAGTGGTAAAACTCTCAGTGAGTTTTATCAAGATTGCTAACATATAAAACCAGTCAGATTTTCTTAGTTATTCCATTTAGTTCAATGTGTCCTTAATTATTGTTTTGGGGAAAAATATAGAACGATAGAATTGGAATCCCTGAGATAGAAGATGACACTAGTCTACTTTGTTTAAACAGTTCTGTTATACAAGTACTCAGATATCATTTCTACTGGAAAATATTTAATTTTACTCTTATTTGCTCTTAGCAAACATTAATTCCAATACTCAAAATGTAAAAAAAAAAGTGATGATATAGGCATCAGGAAAATACCATGCTCTATTTACTTAAATTATGCATTATAAAAAATTTTCAGAAAATTAAGAGGACCATTTTTGTGATTAAAAATAATTTCATGTTCTGATTATGCTGATAGATTTAGTCTGCTGCTTAGCACTTAAGGGCCTTTATAAAATGGTGGTTATAGATGTTCTTAATAGAAGCTAATGGAGTTGCTAACAGCATATGCTGTTTACCTTCATGAGCTCCTCAGTAACAAATGGCACAGCGTCAAGTAGCATGAGTAACAAAAGTAAGATATTTAATTATTTTAGCATTGAGCTAAGTGTTCCTCTTTGTTGTAAAGAAGAACTACACAGAGCGTGATTTAGTTCACATTTCACTAGCGTTTCATTTCTACTCTGCAATTTCCACTGTCTTGAATGGAAGGGCAGCGTGAGCACTGGAGAAAAAGAAAGGCTTCCGAGTCTGTCAGATATGGATTTTAGAACTTAACTCTACAATTACTTGTATGACATTAGGCAAGTGGCTAAAACTTCTAAACCACAGGTACCTCTTCCATAAGTTGCTTTTCATGAAAACACCTTCCCTATGGATTGACAAGAGGACCAAATTAGGTTACATTTATGAAACACTAAATAGTGTGCTTGCACACAAGCAGTCTTCCCTGAGTGTTTCTAATGTGATGATGATAATGGCAGTGAAGATGATGATGAAGTAGGAGGAAGAAATATGTTAGGACCCTGAAAATAAGTCTTTTAAAAATTTTATTGGAAATTGACAAATTATATATATATATATATATATATATATATATATATATATAT